>CM076581.1:1396925384-1397067683 GCA_034641835.2 Pinus albicaulis
GGTACATGGCAATGACAAAGATACTTGGTCAAGAGTCAACACAAGTACAAAGAAAGATCAGTTTAGAATTGCCATGCTGATAGTGTGCAAGGTGAGACCATTTTTGAGTTTCCTTTAATTGATGACCAAGGTAGGAATAAGTGTGTTTCTGCAAGAATAGCTTGCTGCTCTGCAAATTCATGGAAATTGCAGCATGATAGTGTCAACAACAGCAAGAGAGGGTCGCAAGAGTCAAGGAAAATGTTAAGTTTTTGTGAAAAGCTCAATTTGATGAAAATGGGAAAATTTTATGGGATTGAGACTAGAAGGGTGAGGGAACTGTACCTTCATCCACATTATCAATAATCAAAGAGATTTTGGGGTCCAAAAGGCATCTAGTGGGGAGGAATGATCAAGTGCTTAGTGTAAAAGCTCAAAAATAAAAGTGCTCGAAATTGAATGGAAACTGAATGACAGCGAAGAGCTCGTTGCCAGGAATTCAACACAATTCATTTAGTCAAAAACAGAGTCCGGATTAAGAAGATAGAGCATGCTTCATTTTCCTAAACAACTAAAAAATTTGCAGAACGTTACAAAATGGTGACACGGCAGCCCAGTCAGCAAAACAAGAATATTCTGGGAATATTCTTTAGTTTTTCCCAATGACACTATGACAAGTGTCACAACAAGATTTGCCGGCTAGTTTTGAAGGTGAATTTTTTTATATTTTCTCCTAAGGTAGAATTTGATTTTTTTTTTTATATATGGGGATACTCTAACCAAAGGATGAGATGTGGTGCAGCCAGGGGCCACCACGTGCCCCCTCCGGTGGACCTAGGGTTGGAAGATTGGTCGAATTTAATTATAGTTATATGGTCGAATTGCCTTTTATATGCCAAGGTCTGCATTGTATTACAAAGGAAGGTGGGAAACCATACATTATGGCTTGAATTCCATACAAATCAAACTCCAAATTTTTATTAATCCTAAGGTTGGATTGGGGTTGGATATGGTATATTATATATGGTGCAAATCCATATTATAACTAAAGTCCAAATGTGTATCAAAGTTCAAAGGTTTTACATATATATATATCAGTGGCAAAAGTTTATGTACATATTGGGTGGAGGTTGAGACTCGACCCCACTACCTCCCCCACAACAGTGCACTGGTTTACCACTAGCCCACGTCAATATTCCTTGTTATGTATAGGCCGCGAGTGATACTTGAAGTTAATCGTTTGCATAGGCGAGGGTATGGAAGGGGTTAGCCCCAAGGGCCAACCCCCTCCCCATGGGACTTTGTGATATAACCAGGAGCGGTGGATTTTCATAAGTGAGCGGATTAAATATTAATATGGGTTTATTAACCCATAATCCATGATCTAAGTGCTAATACATATGCTAATCCAAATTATTGTAAAACCATGTTTATGGCACTAATCCATGCTTATTTGCAGTTAATCCAGTTTATAAATTAATTAAACTGCATTTAAGTTGGAAGAATTTTTGGCGGAGCCACCAAATTCAGAGTTGCCCCCAAATTTGCCAACCTTAACTGGAGGGTTCTCAAGTTTTGGAGGCAATTTACTAGGAAAAATTGTTTTGGACATATCTTTGGCAAAATTCGACCAAATTGAGAGCAATAAGAGTCATTTATAAATAATTTGGAAATTATTGACACATTGAAGTAGGTTTTAGGAGCAGTAGGTGAATGTAAACAATTTTTTTGGCACATTTGAGCTAATACAGAGGCCCAAGCCATGGAATCTGGACCAAGGAGATGTGGCCCAGGAGGGGTGATCTCCTTCATCAAAACACTATATTAATAGATCAATTATGATGGTTTGTTGTACTTGTTATTATTGATATTCAACATTTGTTTTTCATGATTTATGCTCTTGGATTTAACTTAAAGCTCAGCTCATTTACATGTTTTACACTCATAAACACCAAGGAAACCTTTGCACATAAAGCATAAGATCAACAAAATAATTATAAATCTAAAGATGAAATTATCACAACAAAACTAACATTCAAATTCATATTAATCAGGTATATAGTTGCTCGCATTCGCTGGTGTGCCCCTTAGCAGATGGGTCCTCGCCTTTCCCATGACTTTTCTCAGGAGACACCAACAAAGGCCACTCTCTCGATCGGTCTGCCATGTTCTAGGTATGATTTGGGGAGCTATCGGAGGCCCCCATTGCTTGGGCTTTGGATGGGGGATCAATTTTGTTTCTCTTTTGGTTTTAATATCTGTAATCTGGGGCGTGTGTGGGCTATGGTTTCCAGAACTACCCATGGAGGCTCTATTTTGTTATACTCTTGGCACCTACCCTTCCACCAAACCAAAGTTATTCCACCTTCATACGGATCTCCAGAAGTGGAGAAAAATGAAGACAACATTGTGGAATCAGACTCTCTGAAACAGGTATCCCCATCTTGCTTTCAAATTTTTATTAGGATCCCTGTGGGGAAAAATATTTTACTACGGGTACTTGCTATAGAAAGTGTCCTTCACGTAAAACAAAACATTATGGCATGTATGGGATACCTTGTTCAGGTGCAATCCCTGTTCTGTGGAGGCAGGTCACTACAATACTTATGGTAAATGATGGACCATTCCATTGATTCAGGTTCGACCATTACTCTCAATCTGTGTCTGAAGGGGGGTGTCGTGGAACAAGGTAAAACAAGAGCAGTAGGGGGGAAAAATGGGAAAAATATCCTCAAAACAAGAACATATTAATGATGGTCCCTCTTACAAGAACATTCTTTAGGGGAAAAACTCTGCAACAGTACCACTAGAACCAGTTGGAAACACCCCGAGGCCATCTATTTTAGAACAAATGGGCAAAAAAACAACTTTAAATCTAGACAACCCAGAAATATATGAACACTGCACTACATATGAGACACAATCGATAATATGTCATTTTAAGTATTTTTCGCCTAAACCAATGGAGCTCTTCCATTGGTTTTTCAGAAACTGGACCACAAAATGTGAAATTCATCTATGTTCCAAAGGGTTCTTTATGGTTAAATTTCAATCCTCGGAGGACAACGATATTTTTATCCGAGAAGGACCATGGTTTTGGGGATCTACGAGCCTTTTCATAACCCCATGGTTCCCGAATTTGGATGCAAACACTATGGTGGTTACTAGAATGCCGGTATGGGTCAGGCTGTACAATCTCCCCCTACACTTCTGGAATGTCCACATCCTTGAAGGTATTGGGCCCATCATTGGGTGATACATAAAAACAGATATCCAATGATTAGAGGAGAGAATCTACACTTTCATGCGCGTCTGTATGGAAGTAGATATTAGCAAAGGTTTATCAGAAAACATATTTATGATTCACAAACAAAAAAATTGGATGCAGCCCCTAGATTATGAAAACATTGCATTCAAATGTAGAATTTGTAGGCATACAGGACACCTACAAAACACTTGTCCTAATGCTAAGAGATAAAACAGAAAAAATAAGAAGGCTGTTTTAGCCCCCTGTTTTGCTTGTAAAAAATTTTCGGTTTACAAAGGGTTTTCCCCAATCGCATCGGAAGTTTTCTATGTGTCATTCCATTCCGCCCCACTCCCGATCTGCAATTGCAATTAAACCCCCGGTCCCACCACTAAAGTTCTTCGCCATTCATATCAAAAGCCCCTTTTTCCTTTGTAAAGTTTAAAATCCATTTGTTTTATGATTACAAAGGCCCTTTCCTCCATTGCATTGGAAATTTGTATGGTGTTCTCAATTGCGCCCCTCCGCCTGTCCATCCCGATTGCGATTTGTATGTGGGTCCCGCATATTTTCAGTTCAGTGTTATTTCAACGGCATTTATAAAAGAAATTCAGTTTTCTTCAAACAGTTTTCTGATGTTATCTTATCTTTTGGTATTGCCAAATCTGCCAAAACATAGGAACCCCAACATAATGGCGACCATACTGGGGAGCTTTGAGTGCATTTCACCTTAAAAATTCTTAGGCACTCAAAAGACCCAAGATCTCTGGTTAGATTGGCATCTCATTGCTGAAGGTGGACAACATCTTGCTTCATACAGTCAGATTCATCCACCTGGCGACTCCACACTCCATATCCTCAAGGACTCCACTGGAGGAAGAACCTGAAATATGGCCAGACCTCATAGAAGGGTAGAACATACGGGTTGGATTTGGTTTAAGGAATTCATTGTTTTTGTCTATCACTATGTTCTATCCTACTTCAAGCCTAATCAAGTGTACAAAGATGAGACCCATAATGAGTATGGGAAAGATCTCAAGCCTCAGTCTTCAGACCACAAGCAAACCTGTACTCCTGTGAAGAACCTGGTGGAACAAGAAGCTCATGTTGTATCTCCCACCCTTGAAGAAGCTTCATGCAGCCATGAGCCCATTGTTACACCACCTACACCTACAAAGGTCATAGAAAGATATAAACCTCTGGTTTTACCTATTGTCTTCCAACCCCTTCCTGCAGAGCTTATAAACCAGCTGCCTCTTTTTGATGGAGAAAGTAAAGGGGCCACTGCTGAAGAACATGTTCAAAACCTTGAGGATTTACTTGAATTGTATGAAATAGAAGAAGATAATGTGTGCATTAGAATGTTTGCCTTTTCATTACAAGGAAATGTTAAGAGTTGGTTCAAAGGCCTTCCAGTGGCAAGCATTTTCAACTTTCATCAATTTTCTCAAGTTTTCCTTGATAGGTGGGCAGCATCGAAGAATGTTCTCTTCATCCTAAAATAATACCAGGATTTGAGAAGGCAGCCAGGAGAGACAGTACAAGAATTTTCAGCTAGGTTCAATAAGGTATATGACGCAATACCTTCAGATATAAATCCACCTTTAGGATGGGCGCTACTGCACTATCCGAGTTCTTTTGATCCTGAGGTGGAATTCCATATAAGGGAAAGAGAGCCTTCCAGCCTGGAGGAAATGCAGAACATAGAAATCACTATCGAATACAACATAAAGTGCTGGGAGGAAAGGTTAAAAGCAGCAAGGAAGGACCGAACAGAGTAAATAGCGCAGATCTCTTTAGAGAACAAGCTGGAAAGATTGATAGAGACTGCCAATGCCCTGCTGAACATAGAAGAGGAAGAATATGAGGCCGAAGCCAGAAATGATGATTGGAAGCGACCTGCACCTTGTCCTCGAAAATAACAAGCCGGATCACTGCAAGACATGAGCTACATGCAAAGCATGCATGATGAACATAATTTTGAATCGGAAGATGAGCTTGCAGTTTTCTGTGAAGAAAGACTTGCGGAGAGTCCCAAAGATTTGATGGGTGATGTTGCTTATAATTATGATTTGTCTGATGATGATTTTTTCCAAAGGGACGCTGAGCTTGCAGGGCCATCATCAGTAGGTTCATGAAAGGAAGATCACGTCCATCAACTTCAAGAAAATGATGAGCCAATGCAGGCCATCTATGATACTGATGGAGAAAGCGTTGAAAGCATGATAACAGACGAAGATTCATTGAATCTTCTCTCTGTTTTATATCCAAACATCAGTTATACTTTCCAAGAGGACGAAAGCCGACAACTCTTCAGCACAGAGGACAAAGAAGAAAGAGTTGAAGAAAATCTTGAGCGGAATGAATATTCTGAGCCTTATCCCGAAAGGATTAAGGTGATCAAAGAAGCCCCCGCTCAAGAATATGTTAATTTTTTCACATAGTTCCAGCAGAATCAGCCTGCGCTACTAGAGGAAAACATTGTCAAATATAATGAGCCCTCTAGCTCAGGCTGCATTGAAGATGAGCGAGACCTTCTTTCCCACATACATCTTTGTCGTGAACCAGTGGAAGAAGAGGTATTCCTGGTTGATGCCCATATGCCAAATACTCCCAACCAGGAAGAGGAGGAGTGTGATTACAAAGGCCTCACTGCAGATGCGGTGATTGAAGCTGCCCGGGATACAGACAGCCTACCAGTCATGACAGGCCTTAAAAAATAAAGTATATATCATATTTTTGTTGATCATGTGGCAGAATACATGAAGGCCCTGATTTGCTCAAATACCCCAGCATTGATCTTTAGCACGGGCCAGATTCATCAGGAATGGTCACTACTGATGGTGACCTCAGTTTTGAAGAACCACATGTAGAGCACCCTGTGGTTATCTCTGACAGGTAGTCAGTGCTCATATCCTTTTTTGTTACTGCTTGACTGGCTGCATTGGCATTATTGTATCACCTAAAAGCATCAGAGATTTCCAGTTAGAGTAGGGTAGGTAGGAAGTTTGAAATAAAGCTCAGCCTGTGAGCATGTAGTTAGTTGTTTTTAATTTCTGCAAATTCCAGCAAGTCAGATAGTCTAATCCTGGCTTGACTGTTTTTCAATTTCTGTCTTAGAATGTAGAGAAGAAGTCTGCTAGACAGTTTAATCCTAGCAGATATTAGATTACGTAGAGAAACATATGAGACCAACAGTCTAATCTGGTCTCATGGAGTAATAAGGGTAGAAATAGAAATAGGTTTATTTTCCTGTTTGTAAGAATTGATGATGTAAAGGGTCTGCAAGTCCAAATGCACCCAGGAAGAAAAATTTTAGGACTATAGTGAGGGTAGGTAGTTGTTTGGGAGAAATTGTACTGCTGATATGATGTCTTCATGATTTGTGGCAGCTGATCAAAGAAAGAAATGAATGAGTCAAGCACCAGGCACCTGGCCTCCACCAAAGATTTATTTTCTGAATTCTTGACTCCTTCAAGAAGAATCCATCCCCATGTGGAGCCACTGTTAGCCCCCCTATAAATTTTTGACAAGAAAAATAGGGGGCTAAAATGTTTCTGAGCCTTCAAGGAATGCATTTCCTCTGAAAACACATAATCCTTGAAGCCTCCTTGTGTCTTCTGTGATATCCCTGCCTTCAGAGAATTTTTCCATAGCATGTTCAGCGCCAGAGCATCTTCTAAGCAGATCCATCAGAAGGTTCCTGAAAAGAGCTTTCCAACGATATGCTACACTCTGAAAACTGACTTCTGGATTGAATTCTACGCCTAAGTGAGGTAAAAGCTCTCTATTCCCTAGACCTCCCCTATTTCCCATGTTTCCCCTTTTAACTTTATGTTTAAAGTTTTAATATCCCTTCATAAACCCCCTTCCCCTTTTTTCCGATTATAATCGCATTATAAATCTTTTCAATACATGTGCGATTGTATTACAAACCACTTCCCCTTTCCACACCCCTTAGAACCTTATAATAAACAAATATCAATGTTTATTATAAGTCCCGCCATGTTAAACATTTCCCCCTTTCCATACCCCGTAAACTTTATATTATAAATTTTATGTTTTATATATTATAAACCCCGCCACATGATAATCGCAATCTCAAAATCCGTTCCAATCGCGCGTGATATGGTGAACATTCCGATCACCCCAATCGCAAGTGTTTGTGACGCGATTAATCGCATCGCAAGTATTTGCGACGCGATTAATCGCATCGCAATACAATGCGATTGCATTGATCGCGCCATCCCTCCGATCCTCCGATTACACCATCGCTCCATTCCGCTCGATCGCATGATCGCAAGTCCGATCCCCGATTGCTCCGATCCTCCGATTGATCGCATCGCAACCTTTGTAACACGCGATGCGATTGCCGCCCGCTCCCGATCTCTGATTGCGATTTGACCTGCCGGGCCCACCATACCACTCTTCTGCCTCGTTCATATAATAAAGGGGTTTTCCCTTTGTAAATCGAAAGTTCGTATTATTTTCGGTTTACAAAGGGTTTTCCCCAATCGCATCGGAAGTTTTCTATGTGTCATTCCATTCCGGTCCACTCCCGATCTGCGATTACAATTAAACCCCCGGTCCCACCACTAAAGTTCTCCGCCGTTCATATCAAAAGCCCCTTTTTCCTTTGTAAAGTTTAAAATCCGTTTGTTTTATTATTACAAAGGCCCTTTCCTCCATCGCATCAGAACTTTGTATGGTGTTCTCAATCGCGCCCCTCCGCCCGTCCATCCCAATTGCGATTTGTATGTGGATCCTGCCTACTCCCCTTCCCCTTTTCCCATGCAAAATACAGTTTTCCCTTCACACAGGCATATTTTCAGTTCAGTGTTATTTCAACGGCATTTATAAAAGAAAGTCATTTTTCTTCAAACAGTAAATGGAAAGCGAAGCGCAGTGTCAGCAGAACATTTCCACCAGACAGTACACCATTCCTACAGTGCCCTCCGTGCATTATAAATCTTTTCAATACATGTGCGATTGTATTACAAACCACTTCCCCTTTCCACACCCCTTAGAACCTTACAATAAACAAATATCAATGTTTATTATAAGTCTTGCCGTGTTAAACATTTCCCCCTTTCCATACCCCGTAAACTTTATATTATAAAGTTTATGTTTTATATTTATAAACCCCGCCACATGATAATCGCAATCGCAGAATCTGTTCCAATCGCTCGTGATATGGTGAACGTTCCGATCACCCCAATCACAAGTGTTTGCGACGCGATTAATCGCATCGCAATACAATGTGATTGCGTTGATCGCGCCATCCCTCCGATCCTCTGATTACACCATCGCTCCATTCCGCCCGATTGCATGATCACAAGTCCGATCCCTGATTGCTCCGATCCTCCGATTGATCGGATCGCAACCTTTGTAACACATGATGCGATTGCTGCCTGCTCCCGATCTCCGATTGCGATTTGACCTGCCGGGCCCACCATACCACTCTTCCGCCTCATTCATATAATAAAGGGGTTTTCCCTTTGTAAATCGGAAGTTCGTATTATTTTCAGTTTACAAAGGGTTTTCCCCAATCCCATCGGAAGTTTTCTATGTGTCATTCCATTCCGCTCCACTCCTGATCTGCGATTGCAATTAAACCCCCGGTCCCACCACTAAAGTTCTCCGCCGTTCATATCAAAAGCCCCTTTTTCCTTTGTAAAGTTTAAAATCCATTTGTTTTATTATTACAAAGGCCCTTTCCTCCATCACATCGGAACTTTGTATGGTGTTCTCAATCGCGCCCCTCCACCCATCCATCCCAATTGCGATTTGTATGTGGGTCCCGCCTACTCCCCTTCCCTTTTTCCCATGCAAAATACAGTTTTCCCTTCACACAGGCATATTTTCAGTTCAGTGTTATTTCAACGGCATTTATAAAAGAAATTCATTTTTCTTCAAACAGTAAATGGAAAGCAAAGCGCAGTGTCAGCAGAACGTTTCCTCCAGATAGTACACCATTCCTACAGTGCCCTCCGTGCCCCCTCGAGCCCAGGACAATTAAGCACGCTGTCAGAAGCTTCTTAATACTATCAGAATTGCAGTAATGGAGGTATGGAGAGACCTGCAGACCTTCTTGTCTGGTTTATCATTTCCATAAGGCTACCACAGAGTGCCAAACAGCTGAAAGGACTTCAAGAACATATCAGAGGTCAATCTCGACCTGACAGAGGCTTCCCCAAGCGGCCTACAGAGTACACACAACAATGCAGATTGCCATTAAGCAGTATGGGCGTAAACACTTCTGCCATTCTGTCTTAATGAAACAAATTCAATGATTCATCTACTTCTGATTATTCTATTTCTCCTATAAGAGTCCCCAAGAACGATATGGTAAAGGTTGTTGTTGTCGAGTTGCTGCAGTTGCTGTTAGAGGGGTAAATTTTGACTGTTAGAATAGTCTTGGGAGGGAGTAGCAGAGTAGTTTTATTGTAGTAGGCTGGGAAGAGAAGTCTGGACTGTATTAGCCATTGAGCTCAGTGTATAAGACTGGTTTTGCATCATTAATCAAGAATATTTCACAGGATCCTGGTCTACTACTATTGGTGATGTTTTTCTAACTCTGTTTATTACATTTTCATACTGTTTCATCTTCTTCTGGGCTTGCATCAGAAATATGGCATAGGATTTTCCCTTGTTAGGCACCCTATGTTTCTGCTCTCCTTGCCTTAATTTTTTCTGCTAAATGTGCTATCTAAGGGTTGATTTCAGTTAATTTAACCAGTGTAGTGGATGTCATTGCCTGCTAGCTGATGTATAAATTAAATGAAACTGTTCTTAGATGTTCTTGTTGGGTTTAAGCTGGAATATTTGGGAACACTAGGGATTAGAGTTAGCCCTGTCCACTAGGATCCTTGTGCAACCATCTGGCCTTTCTAAGATCTCTTTGTTAATCTCATCTCTGTTTTCCCTTGGAGTATGCTGAAGTTGACCTGGAGTTAAATGACCTCTGGTCCGATCTATAGACAGAAATTTGGGTGTCTTTCTTTCTTTCACCTTCTTTCCTTAATGTTCCATTCCACCATCTATCTAAAAAGATCCTTTAGTATAGATGACTTGCCCTCTGAAAGCCTTGGCTAGTTGTTGCAAGTTATTCTCCTTTCATGACTCCATAGCCTAATGGATGGCACTTTCTTGACCTATCCCCTTTACTGAAACATCCTGCTGCTTTGTTCCCTTTCTCCCATTGCTTTCTCAGTCTATGATCTCATGACCAACCAAATCATTTAAAACCCCCCTTTGTGCTTCATAACTAGCCTAATACCTCATTTTGAGCTTCAAAGACATATCATTCTTTGCTCTTTTTGGAGCGATCCCTCTCCGGGTCCAGGAGGGCTAGATCCTAGGGCCCAAAAGTGGTTCTGATGTTGTCTTATCTTTTGGTATTACCAAATCTGCCAAAACATAGGAACCCCAACAGGATAGGAAATAGTCCAAAGGATGGCAATACCCCCCTGGGCCTGAGGAGGATGTTGAAGAAGAAGAGGATGAGACCATTTCCATGGAAAACAATCATACAACAAATGAACCTCAGGTACAAGGAAAATTTCCACAATATCCTTTGGATCTACATTCTCCTCTGAAACAGAGTGGTATGAATTTAGAGGACACATAAAATTGTGGTATTAAACAACATCATACATCAGATAATTCAGATTCAAAAAAGGACATTGGCACACATGCAACAAAAAATCAGATTGTCCTTGTCTCCTCCACGCGATCACAAGGTGAATAGCATTGAGTTGAGAAGAAAAAAGGGAGGAAAGTGTGATCACTTATTTGTGGGGCTTTTTTTCATTCGGGTGGCCTGGTTATTTTGTGTTGTTTGGCTATTCTTTTTTCTTTCTCAGCTGTTTTGTTGTGACTCATTTTTGTTTCTTACGTCCGGGTTTGTCTTGGACTGCTTTTGGTCAGTGTGACCTGTTTCCCTTTTTTAGGTGTTGAAAACATATGGAATGTTGCAACATCTATGATGTAACTTTTACTATTTATAAATTTTTTTATTTTTTTCTTGGAAAAAAGTATGGAAGGCACATTAGTAGGAAGAAGATTAAAAAAATCATTTTAATGTGAACAATGTAATTCGTATATAAAATATTTTAATGCCTATGTTAAATGATATATATATATATATATATATATATATATATATATATATATATATCTATTATATAAAGTAATATAATATATACATAGTTATTTTATATATTTAAAATATTTCAAGTAGTTTCACTATTTTACATTCTCACTATTTTCTAGTATATTTTTTGGGTCAATTTTGTTTGAAATCTAGTAAAGATTCGATGGAATTGCAAATTTAAGCTCTAGAGTGTGTATATATATATATATATATATATCAAGCAGTTTAAAGAATTGGTGGAATTGTGAATTTAAGTTGTCCAACTTACCCAATCCAAGTGTTAGAGAAAATTTTCAAGAATTCAAGTCCATTTATACATTCAAAAATGCAATATAAGTAATGAAAAACTACACATTATGTGTGTGTGTGTGTGTGCATCTTAACAACATATCTATCAAGTGCTCGGAGGGACTAAATCTTTAAAGGTGCAAATTTTTGTTCCTAAGTTTTACATTCTAAAAGAGGTTTGCACTGAATAGAGATTTGATGCCTTTTGGAACTTGCTAGATCTATATTTAATTTGGATCTATACTTGTTTGTAGCACAATTTATAGTAATATCGTAGCACAATTTATAGTAATATCCAATGTGCAAGTTAAATACAAATGATACATGATCTATCTAATGGATTAATAAAACTCAATGAAATACAAAATAATGCATGAAAGAGTACATTTGGAAAAATGTATCATATGTGTTAAAAAAATGATTAATAATCATGGAATATGGGTATAAATAAAGGGGAAAACAATGTAGATGTAAAAACAAGTGTCATCACAAAATGTTAGTATGACCGAGAGTAAAATTTTGTTTGTACCTGTTGGGGTTCCCATGTTTTGGAAAGTTTGGCAATACCAAAAGATGAGACAACATCAGAACCGCTTTCAGACCTCAGGATCTAGCCCTCCTAGGTCCAGAGAGGGATCTCTCTATATAGGAAAAGATATAAGTCTTTGAAGTTTTAGTTTTAAGGTTTTAGGCTAGTTATAAGGCGCAAAGTTTGTTTGTTTGATTTTTGTTTGGTTGTTGGGAATCAGGAAGGAAGGGTTCAGTATAAGACAAGGATGAGCAAAGAGGATTTTAGGCAAAGGAGAGATAACTCAGAGAACACTTGAGACCATTGGGCAATGGAGTCAGGAAAGGGTTTACTTGTTATTCAATATGTAGGCTTTCAATTGGGCTAGTCATCTAAAGCATTGGATCTTAAAGATGATAGTGTGATATGAAATGGTGAGAGGGAAGGAGAAAGGCAAGGAAACCTCCAAGATGACCACTTAGGAATTAGATCCAGGGACAAGACATGCCATTAGACACCTGTGATCTAACTCCTAAAGGATAAACTCTCCGGACAAGGGGAACATTAAAGATTTAAACACAAAGGTGAAGGCCTGAGATCAGAGAGGGGCTTTGAACCCTCAATGCTTTGAAATCCAACTTAAGGGAACTTAGGAAGGTTCAATTGATGGAAGAGACCTTAGTGAGATAGAATCAACATTCTAAACTCCTAGTATCCCAATTCTTTCAATGAAAACCCAACAAGAACATCTAAGAACGGATTCATTAATTCATACATCAGCTAGCAGTAATATTGGCCACTACACTAGTTAAATTAGCTTGAATCAATACTCAGATAACACATACAAAAGAAAACATCAAAGGTAGGGAGAGTAGAAACATAGGGTACGATACAAGGGTATATCCTATGCCAGATTTCTGATGCGTACCGGAAGAAATGGAATATGATGAATCACAAAGGAAAACAAAGATAGAGATAGAAAAACATCACCGCTGCTTTAAATCAGGATCGAAAGAAATGTGCTTGTCATATTAAAGAGCAACACCAGTCATGTACAACATTTCCAACAACTTGATATTCAGTCTGAAAACATCTTCTTCAGCCTATCTTACAACTTTACATAGAGAACTATATCTCAAGAGAAACAGCTTACAATTCACGGATATCCGATCAACAACCAACAATGAGTTTCTTCATGAGTTTTTATAGCTGAAAGAGGGGCAGAGGAGGTAGATGAAGCACTAAATGAAACATTAAAATAGAGGAAGAAGAATGGCTTGAGGCCCTTTCTGTTTTAACAACTATGCATTAATCTTCAGTACTCTTTGGGTGAAAGAGTGGTCTTTGACAGGCTAACATTTACTCCAGGTATGTTCCTTGATGTACTTTGGCTGTAGTACTCTGCAGTACGCTAGTGAATAAAAAAAGGTAGATAAATGACTGTGAGGTCTGCCATATTGCATAACAAATGTTTTGGTAGCATTAGGACTGTTTTGTCAGGATGTAGATCTTCTTAGGGGCTTGAAGTAGAATAAATAACAATATGGGAACTTGTCCTTCATGGGGAAAAACCTTCTGCTGGTGTGAAACGCTGTCAATATTGTTTTCTATGCATTAGGCCCATTTTAGGCCTCCTGTATTAATCATGAGGTTTTCAATCTGGTACATTTACCCTTTGAACAATGAATTAAAGCTTAAGATCTTTGATTACGTGCATTAAATTCTCTGATTAGCCACTGATACTCTTTGCCGCTTCATTATTGTCTCTGTCTGTGAAATTTGAGCTTTAATGATGTTGGAGAGGTTTAACAGGGTCAAACACTGTACTTTTAATGAAATATTTCCTATAGAAACCTTCCCAAACATTTCTGTTGCAATATCAGGCTCAGAAAATATCCTTCTCTGCGCTCTGTGCCACTATAACAGTGACTGTGAACAATGGCGGTTTTCACCGCCTGTACCCTGCAACAACACACAAACTGTTAAGGAAATCCATGCGATGGGAGAGTGGATGCTGTGGAGGGCTGTGAGGATGGCAGCGCAGCATGAAGGGAAATGGCGGACGCAAGGGAAAACTGGTGAAAATGCAGTATAATGGTGAAAATGCAGCAGGTGGAGAAATGCACGTGGGCCGTTCGATCCAGTCTAGTGGCGATGATCGACAGTGGAGATTCGAATAATGGGATGAATTTGGATGGTCGGGTGGAATAACATAATCTTTAATGTAAAACATTAAAATTTTAATGTTTGGTGGAGTGATATGACTTTCAATACAAATCGTGAAAGTTTGGACTTTGGCGAAATACACAGATATGAATGAAAAACATATGAAATGAGTTGGAATGGTGGGACCCGGTCATGGGCAAAGGGTGATTTGATTAGGACTGTTGGATCTCAGAAGGAGATCAATGGCTACAATGACGCGACAAAGTTCTGTGGACGTGTGGTGAAAAATAATGAATGGAATGCGAGATGCAATGAAGGCCGTTGATCAAAACAGATCAACGGTCGAGATTTGTAGATGGATATTTGGGCAATAAAGTGGGGAAGTGGTTTTTTGGATCAAAACTACTATTTTCATGCGGCCAAAAGCGGGTAAGGCATTTTTTGATTTTTGAAAGTGATATGGGTCTTCAACTGACATGTGGCTCCAGAAAACCACCCATATCGCGTAAATTTTAGACATTAAACACCAGACGTGAAATCTGCGTGATATTGCTGTAGGCCGTTGGATCTGGGCCCGTGAGATACGACGGCGATGGAGGAGCATGATCTGAGGAGTTGCACAGTCGATTAAAGTGGGGTCAAGCGGACGACGGTTTCTTTGTGGGTCATCCGATCTTATGCAGCGAACGATTGAGATCTGGAGAGAGAGAGCACAGGTGGAGGATTGGTTAGTAGGCGGGAGGAATAACGACTGTCGGATCAAAGGAGATGGACGGTGGCGATCAAATCGGAGGGAGAGTGATGGGAGAACCAAAACCCCGATGGGAGAGGAAGCGATTGCATCTGGGCTGCTAGATCAGATTAGGCGGATGGCTGCGATTGGGTCGGAGGGTGACCAATCGGGGGAGTGGTGCGGAGCAAGAAAAAATCTAGGCCGTAGGATCAGATTAGGCGGATGGCTCAGGTTCAATCAGGGATCGGAAGGGTGGCACAACAAAAAGTTCTGATTGGCGATGGAAGCGGTGCAACAATGACCGTTGGATCTAGATATGAATCGACGGTGGAGAAGATCATTAGAGGTTTTATAAAGGGAATAGGCGGGGCGTGATACGACCTGCGATGACCGTTAGATCTAATAAGATCATCAGTGGATATTTTTCCCGAGACTCATAGAACAAAGTCCTCCTCACATCGGGGATTTTCATTTTAACACAGAATGCGCTCCGCAACATCTTCTGATTTCGATTAGCGCTCTTTGACTTAGCACTTGGTCTTATAACTGGGCTTTATGGAGGGGAAGTGGTTAGGGGCTGGCCCAAAGGGGCTAAGCCTGTCATATGGTAAAATGATGGATTTTTAAGCCAAAAAAGGGGATTTTTAAGGCTAAAAAGGGAATCGGTAGAGAGAAAAAGGGAGTAATAAACCAGTCAAAATGTATTTGAAGGGTTTGAAAGGGGATTTAGGACGATTTAGAGGGTTAATGAGGGAAATTAGAACGGGAGAAAAGTCCTTTTTAGGCATTCTTCAAGGAAATAGAGAGGCTCTTTAACTAGAAACAACAGTGAGGATTCATCAAAAGGAAAAGGCACAAGGAGGCTTCAAGGATGATGTGTTTTCAGAGGAAGTGCATTCCTTGAAGGCTCAAAAACAATTTAGTCACCTGTTTGCTTGGCAAAAAATTCATAGGTGGCTAATAGTGGCTCCACATGGGGATGGCTTCTTCTTGAAGGAGTCAAGAATTTAGAAGATAAATCTTTGGAGTAGGCCAGATGCTTGATCTTCGAACCATCTTCTTTCTTTGATTCAGCTGTACAAACATGATGGAGTTAATTCAACAGAAGCATCCCCTAAACAATCTACCTACACATCCTACAATCCTAGCATTTTTTCTTCAAGGTGCATTTGGATTGGCAAACCTTCTTCATCATTTTTTTTTTAAATTTTATTGAAAACAGAAAGCACACTAATCTAATTCTACCCTTATTGCTCCATGAGACTAGATTAAACTATTGACCTCATATGTTTCTCTACCTAATCTAATATTTGCTGGGATTAAACTGTCCAACAGATTTCTTCTCTATATTCTACAACAGAAATTTAAAAAACAGTCAAACTAGGATTAGACAGTCTAGTTTGCTATGGATCCAAGGCGTAAAGACGGTTTCACATGGACTGAAATTGCAGAAAATTGGAAAACAAAATTTTGAAGGCTTTGAAATCTTGAGACTCTTGGAGCATCCTTCCTTTCCTTGTGACTCAAGTTTTGGGCTTGTTAGAGTCACTTTCCTCTTCATTGCAGCTCTGGTTTTGGGCTTGTTAGAGCTAATATTTCTTTCTTCTTTGCTGGCATATTAGAACCAGCTATCTTCAGTTCTTTGGCTTAGGTTTTGATCATGTTAGAGCCAGTATTTGCACTTCAGAGGTTCATGTTTTGAGCATGTCTGAACCTCTCTTTCTCTGTATATTTATTTATTTATTTTTTGAAACTTTTTCTCTTTTTCTTTTGAAAATAAAACACAACAACGGTATTTACAATGGAAATGCAAACTGGAAATCAGAAATTAGCAGTAGTAATGTTTGAGAATCCTGCCATTAATAGGACCCCCAAACAAATCTGTACCATCAAGCTCTTGCAGAAAGAAGGCATTTGGACCAATAGTGGATTGGATGATGTATCGAACTTGCCACAAACTGTCAAACTTGTCGTGCTTTCCCTTGTCCTCTCTCCTAGAGTCCCATTTTAAAACTTTATCTCCAATTTTGAAGTCACAGGATTTTTTTCTCTTGTCAAATAATTTCTTTATATTTTCCTAAATTTTCAGAGCTCTGTTATAGACCTCCTCTCTTGTTTGTTGGAGATGAATTGTTTGATTTATCCTCCTTACCATACTGTCCTCTTCCGTCTGAATCTCTTGGACAAGTTTGATCACTGGTACTCCAAGGTTGGTTGGAAATACTGCCTTTGTTCCATAGACAAGCTGATATGGTGACATGCCAATGGATTTATTTGTTGTAAGCCTGTCAGCCCACAAAGCATGCACTAACTTGTTATGCGATGACTTCTTGTTTTCTTCAAGCAGATTTTTGATAATGGTCACCAAGCTCTTGTTTGATGATTCAGCTAACCCATTACGTTGTGGGTAATAAGTAGTTGAATGACCGAGTGCTATTTGATACCTGTGACAAAAATCAATCATTTTCTTGGATCCAAAAGCAGCAGTGTTATCAGTGATTATTTTTCTTTGGCAGCCAAACCGAGAGAGGATGTGGTCTTCTAGGAACCTAATGATGACATAATCTGTGGCATTCCTAAAAGGTATGGCCTTTATCCACTTTGTGAAGTAGTCTGTGGCTGTAAGGATCCACTTGTGTTGTACAAAAGAATTAGGGTGTATTTCTCCTATGAAATCCAGGCCCCATTGCAAAAAGGGACCCTCAACATAAATGGGTTGTAATGGTAATGGGATGATCTTTCTTTTGCCCTTTAAAATCTGGCATTTATGGCAGGAAATTATCATTTTATGGACATCATTGAAAAGTGTAGGCCAATATTAGCTAGCTCTGAGTATTTTGTTGGCAGTGGCTTTCTAGTTTAATTGGCCTCCACACTCTCCTACATGGAACTCTTGTTTAACCCTTTCTACTTCAGTTTCAGGCAGGCATCTCAGCAGCAAACCATTTGCATTTTTCCAGTATAAACATTCATTCAGTATGCAATAGTTTCTATCTTTCAGCTTTAGGAATCTGGCCTTAGTCTTTGATAAATTAGGAGGGGAATTGAGGTTTGTGAGCACATACAGGATATCAGAATACCAAGGAGAGTTTTGAAATTGTTCCTCAACAGTAGGATCAGGCAGTCCTTCTTGTTCATCCAAGGCATCCACCATGTTTATGTCAAGGGCTTGTGAATTTGATTCAGCCATTAGTTGAGCTAGGCCCTGACCTTTGATCAGTTTTGTGGGTTTTATTTCTAGGTCATATTCTAATATCACAACAATCCATTTGCCCCTCTTCCCATCTGGGTCTTGGGACAAAATGTCTTTAACCACCATGTTTGGCACGTAGGCTATGGTGTGAGAATGCAGTATGTACACCCTAAAGTCTTTCAAGGCCTTAACCAAGGCGTAGGCCTGTTTTTCCATTATGTTATATTTTAAGGGAAGAAAGCAATAGGTTGTTCCATTCCCTTGGAATTTTTCTGCAGTAGAACTGCAACCACTGTATGCTCGGAGGAAAAGGAAAAAATCAAGAAATATTTTGAGAAATCTGGGTTGATTAGGACAAGAGCCTAGGTAAGTTGAAGTTTAACTAATTCAAAATATTTTTTAGCCTCTATAGTCCACTTAACCCCTACACCTTTTTTCAGCATGTTAGTCATATTTCTGAGGTGCTCAGCTAAGTTGGGAATAAACCTCCTTAAGAAGTTAATTTTCCCAATAAAGGACTGCAACTCTTAAATGTTTCTCGGGTGTGTAATCTGTAGTATTCCCTCAACTCTTTGTGGGTCTATCTTAATTCCCTTCTCTGATATAATATGGCCGAGAAGCTTAACTTCTTGCAACCCGAATATAGTCTTCTTGGGATTTAATGACAGGCCGAACCTTCTACATTTTTCAAAAACTCTTCTCAGATGTTTTAGGTGCTCCTCATCAGTCTTGGAGTAGACTGTAATGTCATCCAGGTAGATGACAATGAAGTGCCCTATCTCTTCCGAAAAGGCTATGTCCATTGCTCGTTGGAAGGTCGAACCAGCGTTCATCAATCCAAAAGGAATTTTTATGTACATAAAAGTGCCCCATGGAGTAGTGAAAGCGGTCTTGAGTTGGTCTTCTGGGAGTACTAATACTTGGTTATAGCCTGAAAAAGCATCTAACAGGGAGATCTGCTTTGAGCCAACTACCCTATGCAGGATATGTTCCATCTTTGGTAAGGAGTAATTGTCTTTAAGTGAGGCTCTGTTAAGGTTCCTGAAATCTATGCACAGTTTGATCTCACCCGTTTTCTTTCTCATGGCTACAAGGTTTGAGACCCAATCAGAGAACCTCAAAGGAACTATTATTCCTACTTCGTACATCTTTTTAATCTCCTTTTCAACTGCAGGCAGTTGTTTTGGGTTTATTCTGCGAAATTTCTGTCTGAAGGGTTTTTGATTTTCCTTTAAAGGGATTTTGTGCTGTATAATCTTTGTGTCGTAGGCCTTTAAGCCCTCGTAGCTCTAGGCAAACACATCGATGAACTCTTTGAATAAGTCAATGTACTTCTTTTTCATGTCTGCAAGTAAAGACTTAGCCATTTTAATCATCTTAGGTTTATCTTCTATGCCTATGTTGCATTCCTCGACATCAGAGTTTGAGTATTCTATAGTGGGCTTTTTTGCCACATCGTTGAAATCGAAGAGATCCTCTAAAGGTGCCAGACCTCGGGGAATGTTCTTATCCTTTGCATGCAGCACTTCTACTTCCTCTTTTCCTGCCTTTTTATATTCTTCGGTTGGATTTTTTATTCCTTCAACTAACCCGTTTATTTGAATGTTATGGGGTGATACTTCTTCGTCCGAGGGCTCTTCATTTAGGCAGCTATCATCAGATTTAAACTCTGAGTCAGAGAATTCAAACTCGTTCCTGCCAAGTAGAAAATCCTCGATATGCTTGTTGCCCTCAAAGACCTGCCAATATTTTTCGTTATTAGGCACTGCAGGTCTGTACTTGGTTTGAATCATGATTTGTTTGTCACTAGGAGACTTATGGTATGAACTAGCTAAGCATGCTAATCCATTAGCAATTATGTTCTGAATCCTAGGAACAAACAACAGTTCATATTCTATAAAGGTTTTCAATAAATCCATAGCGTCATTCCTGTACGCTCTCAATCTAGGGTGTTTAGCTGTGTATTCTCCATTCACCTGTTTTATGATTAACTCAGAGTGTCCATGTACAACAATCCTACGGGCTCCTAGTTTTTTCAACAGATTTAAGCCTCATACTCTGTGATATTGTTTGTACATTTGAAGTTTAGATTGAAGGCATGACTCTCTGCATAGTCACTCTCTGTGTTATGTACCCACACTCCTTCTCCTACAGTTCTCCTGGTGCACGACCCATCGAAATTCATTTCCCATAAAGGTTCATTCTTGAGCTTATCAACGATTTCTTTACTAGCGTTGGTTTCATTGCTGTGCTGCAATGGAGGGTCTGTTTCATGGTGTGGAGGGTTTTGTTCTTCATGATGCATATGGAGTTCAGAGAGCTGACTAGTTAGCTGTTTGCATTCTGTTTCTTGTTTACTCGGAGTTTCGTTTTCAGTGCACTGTCCACAGGTTTCGTCCTCATTTTCTTCTAAGTCTAGAGTGGCTATTATGTTGAAATCTATGGGCTCTACCCTATTGTTTGTATCTCTATTTTTTAGTTCTGGTTCTTCTAAGGGCTCATCGTTGCAAAGGATGAAGGAGTCCAGATCTGTATGTACAGAGTACAGAGGTGGGTTCTCAGGTTTTTCAGGGCTGCTGACCAAAAATTTCATTTGTGCCTCTCTATACAGTCTCCTAAGCTGGCTAAAGATAGGGATTGTGGCATATGAGCCATCCATCTGCATTGTACCTTGCATCTTGGCTCCTTGTGACCTTGATAGTAAAATTCCATACTTAGGTGGCACATCTGCTACCACAACATCAATAACCATACGTTTGGCAGGAATCTGGGTAAGGTTCACACACAGGTCCTTGATTAGGCCAAGGCACTTTACTCTGCTAGAGTCAACTGAATATAGATATTTATAAGGACGGGTTATCTCTAGGCCTAACCATTCCATAACTACCTTAGGCATTAAGTTGTGTGATGCCCCAGAGTCATGCATTGCATTGTGAAGGATCTTGTCATGGATATTGAGGCTGATATAAAAAGGAGGTACTACTCGTTCCTGAAACTTCCCTTCTATCTTTGGACCAAATAGAAGGGCTGGTTGATCATCACTCAGATTGACAGTGTCATTGTTTTCACCTAGATTTAAAGATTTCAAAATTTGGCCTTTATATACATCCTGAGTGGCCAGCTCAGAGAGTGGGACATCGATTTTAATTTTTGCAATTTCACTCTCCAAATTGAATAGGGATTGACTCTTTATAATACTCGACTCTGTTTTGTTAGCCACTACCTTAGTGGCTGAATTAGCGTCCTGACTTTCCCGATGTACAGTGTTAGGAATTGTTTTATTAGGAACACGAGCTGCAGTGCTAGTGCTACTAGTTGGTTGACTTTGTTTATCAGTGATTTGGTTGTCATTTTCTTTGTTCTTCCTAGAACTCTTAGCTACCGATTTACTACTTTCAGCAGTCACTTTAGAAGTTTTCTCAGGACTTTTCTTGATGGTAACCTTAGAATCCTTTGGTTTGGAAGTGCCTAGGCTCTTTTTGCTTCTAAGTTCATACTGTTCTCTGGCCTACATGATGGCATTTTCAAATCCTAGCCTATAATCCTCATATTCTAATCTTTACTCATCCCAATATGAGGGTGAGGGTTGATCTTCTTCTGTGGAACAGTTGTGGATTGAGTTATCTGTCTCAAACATATTTATTGCAGTCCCCTCAAACTCTTCTATGATCCTCTCATCTTCATTGAGAAAGTTCTCTTGAAATGGGGGAATAACTTGCTGGTCTGAGTCCCTTTGCCTATTTGGAGCGGTGTTGTTCCTCCTAAAGTTCTGGTTCTAGTTTTGGTTTCTGTTTTGGTTACTGACTGTGACAACCATTTTTTCCATCATTTGCTGCAGCTTTTCCATGTTTTTGGCTAGATGGTCATACTTGGGATTAGATGTGGAAGCTATAGCGTCATCTCTATATGTTATCCTCTTCTCAGCCCTCATTCTGGCTTTATTTTCAATCAGGTTAGCCTCTACACTCACTGCCCCTTTTTGCATATCTTCCAATGTGTTGTAATCTCTTTCCCTAAGCTGGTAGGCCATATCGGCATCAAAGCCTTCGGGATATTTCACTAGAGCCATACCTTGGGGAGGTTTCATATGTGGAGGAAGTGCGTTATAAAAGCTATTGAACCTTGTAGAGTAGTCATGGACACTCTCTCCTACGTTTCTTTTAAGGTTCTTGTATTCTGCTAAGATTTGGAGACGGTTGGTCTTGACTTCCCATTTGTTTATGAAGGTCCGATATAGGGAGGGAAGATCATGGATACTATTAGGAGGTAGGCCCTTAAACCATTTCTTCACATCGCCTCCTAAACTCTGGGCAAAGATTCTCATCTTGACCGTCTCATCATCTATCTCCATATAGTCAAAAGAATCTTCCATCCTGTCTACATGGTGTTGCAATGTTGTAGACTCTTTTGCAGTGAAGTGTGGGATTTTTGATTGGTAATCATTGGGTAAGGGCACTAGAGGCTGAGGTAACACCGGAGGTGCATACCAGGCTGCCATAATGATGTTTTGAGAGTGTAAAGGATTAGTTTGAGCAGCTGGTACGCGGATGACAGGAATATTAGGACCAACAACAGTTTGTTGAGCTAATTTAGGATGGCAGAGCCCCAAGTTTTGAATGGAATGAATAGTTGGAGGTGTAGATGGAGGGGTCTCTCTGTCCCTAGTGTGGTGACCACTGTGAGGGGGTGAACTTGGAAGCTCAAGGTCTAACTGGTCTAGATTACTGAATGACCTAGTTCTCAGTAAACTGCTTGGTAGGTCTAGGTCAAAATGAATGTATGATAGAGCTGTAAAGTTCTCTGGTGCAGAGTTAGCTCTATGGATGTGTTTGGAAATAGTTGGTCTTTTAGGTGTAGGAGATTTCCTAAGAATGCTCTCGGGGTTGTCAACTATTTCAGGTGGGTTTGGATCGGGATAAGCTCTTGTGTGAATGGTTCTTGAAGCTATAATGCTGCCTTCAAAAAAAGAAGCTTAACCCTTCTTGTTACTTCTAATATGGCTGATGTTGTTATGGAGGCTGGTCTCCCAGTGGAGTCTTATGTGAACCAAGATAATCAGCAGGTCTATTGATCATCAGTGGAGTCTTTAGTCATTAGGGAACTATGGAGTCACCAGGTGGAAGGTGTAGAATGTTTCAAGAATGGTATACTGTCCACCACAGTGATTAACCACCAAAATAAGGCTACTATAGTCTTCTTTGAGTTTGTGAAGTGTTTAGAGGTGTGTTTGGCTCAAAGCTTCCCCAGTGGAGTCGCCATTATGTTGGGGTTCCCATGTTTTTGCAAGGTTGGCAATACCAAAAGATGAGACAACATCAGAACTACTTTCAGACCTCAGGATCTAGCCCTCCTAGGTCTAGAGAGGGATCTCTCTATATAGGAAAATATATAAGTCTTTGAAGTTTCAGTTTTAAGGTTTTAGGCTAGTTATAAGGTGCAGGGTTTGTTTGTTTGATTTTTGTTTGGTTGTTGGGAATCAGGAAGGAAGGGTTCAGTATAAGGCAAGGATGAGCAAAGAGGATTTTAGGCAAAGGAGAGATAACTCAGAGAACACTTGAGACCATTGGGCAATGGAGTCAGGAAAGGGTTTACTTGTTATTAAATATGTAGGCTTTCAATTGGGCTAGTCATCTAAAGCATTGGATCTTAAAGATGATAGTGTGATATGAAATGGTGAGAGGGAAGGTGAAAGGCAAGGAAACCTCCAAGATGACCACTTAGGAATCAGATCTAGGGATAGGACATGCCATTAAACACCTGTGATCTAACTCCTAAAGGGTAAACTCTTCGAACAAGGGGAACATTAAAGATTTAAACACAAAGGTGAAGGCCTGAGATCAGAGAGGGGCTTTGAACCCTCAATGCTTCAACATCCAAATTAAGGGAACTTAGGAAGGTTAAATTGATGGAAGAGACCCTAGTGAGACATAATCAACATTCTAAACTCCCAGTATCCCAATTCTTTCAATCAAAACCCAACAAGAACATCTAAGAACGGATTCATTAATTCTACATCAGCTAGGAGTAATATTGGCCACTACACTAGTTAAATTAGCTTGAATCAATACTCAGATAACACATACAATAGAAAACATCAAAGGTAGGGAGAGTAGAAACATAGGGTACCATACAAGGGTATATCATATGCCAAATTTCTAATGCGTACTAGAAGAAATGGAATATGATGAATCACAAAGGAAAACAAAGACAAAGATAGAAAAACATCACTGTTGCTTTAAATCCGGATCGAAAGAAATGTGCTTGTCATATTAAAGAGCAACACCAGTCATGTACAACATTTCCAACAGCTTGATATTCAGTCTGAAAACATCTTCTTCAGCCTATCTTACAACTTTACACAGAGAACTATATCTCAAGAGAAACAACTTACAATTCATGGATATCCGATCAACAACCAACAATGAGTTTCTTCATGAGTTTTTATAGTTGAAAGAGGGACAGAGGAGGTAGATGAAGCACTAAATGAAAAATTAAAACAAAGGAAGAAGAATGGCTCGAGGCCCTTTCTGTTTTAACAACTATGCATTAATCTTCGGTACTCTTTGGGTGAAAGAGTGGTCTTCGACAGGATGACATTTAATCTAGGTATGTTCCTTGATGTACTTTGGCTGTAGTACTCTGCAGTACGCTACTGAATAAACAAAGGAAAATAAATGACTCTGAGGTCTGCCATACTTCATAACAAATGTTCTGGTAGCATTAGGACTGTTATGTCAGGATTTAGATCTTCTTAGGGGCTCGAAGTAGAATAAATAACAGTATGGGAACTTGTCCTTCATGGGGAAAAACCTTCTACTGGTGTGAAACACTGTCAATATTGTTTTCTATGCATCAGGCCCATTTTAGGCCTCCTGTATTAATCATGAGGTTTTCAATCTGGTACATTTGCCCTTTGAACACTGAATTAAAGCTTAAGATCTTCGATTACGGGCATTAAATTCTCTGATTAGCCACTGATACTCTTTGCCGCTTCATTACTGTCTCTGTCTGTGAAATTTGAGCTTTAATGATGCTGGAGAGGTTTAACAGGGTTGAACACTGTACTTTTAATGAAATCTTTCCTGTAGAAACCTTCCCAAACATTTCTGTTGCAATATCAGGCTCAGAAAATATCCTTCTCTGCGCTCTGTGCCACTATAACAGTGACTGTGAACAATGGCGGTTTTCACCGCCTGTACCCTGCAACAACACACAAACTGTTAAGGAAATCCATGCAGTGGGAGAGTGGATGTTGTGGAGGGTTGTGAGGATGGCAGCGCAGCATGAAGGGAAATGGTGGATGCAAGGGAAAACTGGTGAAATTGCAGTACAATGGTGAAAATGCAGCAGATGAAGATTTGGTGTAGAAATGCACATGGGCCGTTCGATCCGGTCTAGTGGCGATGATCGACGATGGAGATTCGAATAATGGGATGACTTTGGATGGTCGAGCGGAATAACATAATCTTTAATGTAAAACATTAAAATTTTAATGTTCAACGAAGTGATATGACTTTCAATGCAAATCGTAAAAGTTTAGACTTTGGTGAAATACACAGAAATGAATGAAAAACATATGAAACAAGTTGGAATGGTGGGACCCGGTCATGGGTGGAGGGCGATTTGATTAGGATTGTTGGATCTCAGGAGGAGATCAATGGTTGTGATGACACGACGAAGTTCTGTGTATGCGTGACGAAAAATAATGAATGGAACACGAGATGCAATGAGGGCCATTGATCAAAATAGATCAACGGTCGGGATCTGTAGATGGATCTTTGGGAAATAAAGTGGGGAAGTGGTTTTTGGGATCAAAACTGTTGTTTTCATGCAGCCAAAAGCGGGTAAGGCAGTTTTTTCTTTTTGAACGCGATATGGGTCTTCAACTGACACGTGGCTCCAGAAAACCGCCCATATCGCGTAAATTTTAGACATTAAACATCGGACGCGAAATCTACGTGATATTGCTGTGGGCCGTTGGATCTAGGCCCGTGAGATCCGAGGATGATGGAGGAGTGCGATCTGAGGAGATGCACGGTCGGTTAAAGTGGGGTCAAGCGGACGACGGTTTCTTTGTGGGTTGTCCGATATTATGTGACGAACGGTTGAGATCTGGAGAGAGAGAGCACAAGTGGAGGATTGGTTAGTGGGTAGGAGGAATAACAACCGTTGGATCAAAGGAGATGGATGGTGGCGATCAAATCGGAGGGAGAGTGATGGGAGAGCCAAAACCCTGATGGGAGATGAAGCAATTGCATCTGGGCCGCTAGATCAGATTAGGCGGACGACTGCGATTGGGTCGGAGGGTGACCAATCAGGGGAGCGAGGCAGAGTAAGAAAAAAACTGGGCCATAGGATCAGATTAGGCGAATGACTCAGGTTCAATTGGGGATCGGCTAATCGGGGGATCGGAAGGGTGGCACAACAAAAAGTTCCAATTGGTGATGGAAGCGGTGCAGCGATGGCCGTCGTGTCTAGATATGAATTGATGGTGGAGAAGATCATCGGAGGTTTTACAAAGGGAATAGGCGGGGCGCGATACGACTTGCGATGACTGTTAGATCTAATAAGATCAATGGTGGATATTTTTCCCGAGACTCATAGAACAAAGTCCTCCTCGCATCAGGGATTTTTGTTTTAACACAGAATGCGCTCCGCAACATCTTCTAATTCTGATTAGGGCTCTTTGACTTAGTGCTTGGTCTTAGTGCTGGGATTTATGGAGGGGAAGTGGTTAGGGGCTGGCCCAAAGGGGCTAAGCCTGTCATATGGTAAAATGATGGATTTTTAAGCCAAAAAAGGGGATTTTTAAGGCTAAAGAGGGAATTGGTAGAGAGAAAAAGGGAGTAATAAACCATTCAAAAGGTATTTGAAGGGTTTGAAAGGGTATTTAGGAAAATTTAGAGGGTTAATGAGGGAAATTAGAATGGGAGAAAAGGCCTTTTTGGGCATTCTTCACGGAAAGAGAGAGGCTCTTTAAATGGAAACAGTAGTGAGGATTCATCAAAAGGCAAAGGCACAAGGAGGCTTCAAGGATGATGTGTTTTTAGAGGAAGTACATTCCTTGAAGGCTCAAAAACAATTTAGCCACCTGTTTGCTTGGCAAAAAATTCATAGGTGGCTAACAAGTTCACTACTTGTTTTACATTAGATTTAATAGATAATGATTTTGGGTCAATAAATATTCTTCGTGCTTTTAATTATAATTAAAGGAAGAAGTTATCTTTTGTTGGAGAAAATGATATTTTTTAAGGTAAGATTAAATGCAGCTCTCCAATGGTAAGTTTCATGGGCCCGCTTTCATTCATTTTCATTTATTTATTTTAGGTAGGTTTGTTTATTTTTAGTTTTTTGTTGATCTTGAACTCTGTTTTTACAGGTCATCGTGAACCTTTCGCACCTCTACTAGATCAGTTTTCGAAGTTCATTTTCTTTTTCTCTTTGAGATTCTTGAAAGAAACAGTAATGAACATCATCAAATTAGCTAAACTGGGGAGTTTATGAACCTCTTGTCTGTTTCTTTAAAGCATTTATTTAATTAGAAAATGGTTAAGATGTTTTTATGTAGGTTTGAAGAAATAAAGTTTGCAGCAACAAATACTTTTCATTTAGCATACAATCTATCATCACTGTTATTCACCCTCTATATTTTGAGAGCCTCATTTCCTATAACTCTGCAAGATAAAAAAAATTAAATATTAACATCAGAATTGTTGTTATGTTAGCCCTCACCTTAAAGTTGCAAAGGAAAAGTTAAGGTGAATGAAGAAAAAAATCCATAAGAGGTAAGCGGGCTATGTAAATATAAAAGAAGTATGGTATGAAAACCCCCTCATGATAAGGGCACGGAAAAAAGACTGATGGTACTGTGCATTTAAGCAAAATCGGGGCTGCATCCATATGTCAAAACAGTCAAAGGGAGAGCACCACGTGTAGGGATTCCGGGGGTAACAAGGATGGTATGAAGGAGGCGGAGGTCTACCCCTCGAAACGCATGACATCACGGGTTGGCGGAGTAAGTCTTAAGTGTTCTGTGGGGTGATGGAGCATCTCGAGAAAGTCTCACAGGCCCACTCCAGAACTATTAAGTGGACCCCTCAAGAAAGACAGGTGGCACTACTAACAAAAAGGTAAGGTAAGTTAGGAAAGCCAGTACACGACCAGTACTGGTATTAACCAGGCGCGTGGTTCACACCTACCAAGCACCTGATAGCCAATAACCTAATGCAGCGCACCCCATTTTCGACGTCCTTATGACGTCAGCCCTACAGTTGGCACCCTAACCTCATTTTCCATGAATCTAGGTCTGTTTAACCCTGTTCTATGCCCACTTTGGTAAAATACTCGTTTTTACGAATCTGTCGTGTAGTGAAGCTTGAACTATAATACCAAATCACTTTCAACCCCCGCGTCGCTTTCCCTCTTGTGTATTCCTTACTGGTTATAGGTATTTAGTTGCTCTTTCGCCTCACAGTTTTCCTTCCGTTTTACTTTTCAAAATGGTCATGGGGAGAGCAAAGCCCAGAAATTCTGAACCTGAAACCCCACAAGCCCGCGAGGTCAAGGCGGTCCCTGGACCTAAACCTTTCATTGACACTCAAGCTTGTATTCATGATCCTTCCTACCCTTTCAGTGTATCTCATGTCAGACCCGATTTGTTGGAAAGCCATGTGAGGGGTCAAGACCAGTTCAAAGTTGTTCAGTCAGGCCTATATTACCAGATTGCTCTGCCCACCTATCCAATCACCGAGTTCATATGCTGGCTCAGAGATGCCTATGACGAATGTAGGGATTTATTTTTATTGGTTCAGGGAAATAAGATTTTCTGCATATCTCCTGAGCTAGTAAAGGAAGCCCTTCGTTTCCCCACAACCAGAGTTACGTTGAGTTCACTGAGTTATCCCTCTCCCATTAGTTTTCAAAATTGCCCTGGAATCAGCAAAGTGAATTCCTTTGTTTTATTTCAGATTCTCGTCTTACATCTATCTTGCCTTCATATATGGTTCCCTTGTCCACATTCAGAGACAATGTCCAGCCTATCCTTGCTTTCATTTCGGGGTTACTAGGTCTCAGGGAGGTTGAGCGAGTGTCAAAAGAATGTATAGCTCTCCTTTGGCTCATGTCTTAGCAGGGCATTATTTTAGATATCCCTACTTTCCTGGCCTCAGCCATTCAAACCCAGTTCCAAGAGTTACCCTCTTCGGGGTCTTTCTAGTTCTATTCATTACTATTTTATCTCTTCCTATTTGAACATGTTGATAAGCTTGAGACTCTAGGCCTCGAAAATCTTTCGAGGGCGAATGCCTAGCCAAGAAATGTCTTTGAGTGGAACATCTCTGTTCGTCAACCACCTAACGGGAGGGGTTACACAAGGTTCTTGAATGAATTCATGACCATAGCCTACACCATAATCCACGACAACCATCCGCCTAGGATATTTCCCGAGTAGAAGGAATGGCTACAGTTCGATGATGAAGAAAGCACAAGGGAATGGTACCTGTTTGACGACTTCATTGAGATCAGGGTCTATGGTGTAGATGTACCCCCCTACTGCCTGTCGGTGTTTCCTGCTATGCAGATTTTTTCCCTTGAGTACATCTACCAAACCCTAAAATCAGACCAGTTCCACTTCGTCCCCACGAAGAAAGGATATATCCTCAAGCTCCCTACCTCTATCGGCCCCTTCACCGTAAATTCAAGACACACCCTCTCCATAATGGAAATGCTGCTTCAGGGGATGGATATGATACAGGGAAACGCTTGGCCCTATGACCTGAAAGGGATCCTTTCCAATAGGAAAAGGAAAATAAATTCAAATGCTTATGTACATGAGACTAAGCCCTTCATTGAGTGGAGAGCTAACCTTGATACATGGCCTTTGGCTTCACAGATGGAGGCTGAATCTTCAGCTGCAGAAGGAAGGGGCGACACTACTTCCACAGGGACAGAGAGAAGGGGGAAAACCAATGAGGTAGATGCTTCAGGAGGAAAAGAAGGTATGGATATGGGGGAGGGATCTCATGTCTCCAAGAAACAGAGAACTGATGAAACATAGATTATAAGGGAAGAGCCTCCACAGGAGGAATTGGTCCAATACAGGGAGCTTGACAGAAGCAAGGCCGATTTCACAGTTAATTATGATGGTGCTTCTTCTTCAGAACTCTCTGTGCTATCGCAGGCCATTTCATTAATAGATCTGAAGTAAGGGAAGAGATCGGCAATAGAAACAAAAATGTACGGGAGAAACTTCGAGCAGAATTGGTAGGATTTATGAATAAGTACCATACTTGGCTCACTACTGAGCTTGATATGGACAAAGAATAGTTGATAATCGCCATTATAGAGGCAGTGTTGGATCCTATAGCCGAAGGAACTAGCTACCGAGATTTGGAATTCACTTTAAATCTGGCCAATGTCCCTTTAACAGACAAGCTTGGTCTACATCAATGCATTGGGGATATGTTGAGGGACGAAGTGGTAAATATTGTGCTCTCACTGAGGAAGATGGAAGACAAGTACAATGCAGTGTTGGATAACCAGAGGAAAGAAAGGGCTAGTGCCAGAGGCATAAGCAACAATCTACAAAATATGAGGAGGGTAGTAAGGGAAAAATGGAGCGACAAGGATGCGGTCCGGAAACAATTCATTATGGATCTAGAGGCTGAAAACTCCGAGCTAAGGAAAATAATAAACATCCCCCATGGGAAACATGTACAAATAGAGGAGTTAGTCCAGGTGGAAAGAGAGAAATCAACCCTCACTGAATCATTGGTCAAGGAACAGGAAGGGAATGCTAAAAGGACTGCGGAAATGGTTACCCTCAGACAGAGACTGTCAGATTTACATGAACAATGGGAGAAGCATGTGTGAGTGACCCCAAATTCCAATGCGCCTGGAACCACCCTGGAGAAGCTTAATAAAGCTTTGTCGGACTTGCAGGTTTCAAAAAATGAAACCCATACAGCACGCCAGAGGATACAGGAACTGGAAGATAAGCTGGAAACAAATGACAAGGTGGTAACGGCCCTATAGGAAGAGGTGGAGAAAATGAAAAGAGAGAAGCTGCTACATGGAAAAACCATCAAAGAATTGACCAACCAGATGAAGGGAAACGTGACCCTCTTGGAAGCCAGGTGCTTCATCTAGACTGACGTCATATCAGAGGTAAAGAAGCATTGGAAATATATTACTTTTAAGGATGATAAAAAGATCGCAGTCCAATTATTTGAAGTAAAGTTGTAGGAAGGTCCAGAGGAAGCAAAGGCAAAGGTGGTCATGGCCAAAAGGTATATCACTTACCTGAATGGATTGGACTTTGAAGAGCTACTCGCCCAGGGCATCAAAGACCATTTCAAAGGAGTGATGGAAATCAAAAGGGTGATTGAAAGGGAGACTGCGCGTGCAAACGCATTGAGTGGTTTGGAGCAGGTTGCCATGGGAGTGGAACAGTTTGATCGAGAGTGGGATAAGCTGGTAAAAGCATGCCTTCCATCATGCTGGGAGCTAGTAATGACCGCGTTTTTAGGACTAACAGATTATGAATAGAAGCTGACAGCCGTTATGAACGAGAATGATCTACCCTTTGATAAAACCACTCGCCTAAAGGTGGAAACAATAATTTCTGCCCTAAGCAAGGAAACCTCCCTTCTTTTTCAGATTAAGCAGTGCCTAGCCATCCATGTGGACTACACCGAACTGACTGACATTCAGGATCTATTAGAGACTTTTCTCACTATGCCATCACCAGGGGTGAACATATGGAAAAAATGCAGTGAGTACGTCAACACATTTGCCTCCACATCATCCCACCAGTCGCTACCTCCACTCAGACATAAAGCTGGTTCATCCACATCATCAGCACTTCCAAGTCAGTCAATAGCAAGCACCCCTCTTTGTCCCAAAAAATGATACTCATGATCTGGCCCAGGTGGCCCATTTACTTTATTTCTTTTACATTGTAATATTGGGTGAAACCTTCATTTCACCCTCTGCACTTTTATTTTCTGTTTAGTTGTTATGTTTTTAGTTAGCACCTTTGTTAAGGCCAGTATGCAGATGATAAGAGGTAGTTTTTCCTCATCATCAATTTTGATTTCGATAGAGACCCAAAACAGAAAGATATTTTGGAAGTGGAATATTTGTCTAAAATATCTTTTCGTAGAGCTCAGTTCAAGGCTATAAAAGATGAAATCTGAAGCTGAGACAGGGTTCCAAATTTTTTAGAGCATGATTGCTAGTTGTGAATTTTCATTTTTGTAAAGTTTTGAGATACGTTTACTGTGTATGTTGGAAGGGCCCATTGGGCAATAGAAGTGAAGTTGTTCTCTTGTGAAATGGATTCCAAATGAGATGAGTAGTATGTACTTTCTTAGTTGTGTTTTAATATAAATGTTCATTTGTATTTCCATCACTTTTCCTCTATCAAAAGCCTTCGAAATGTGAGTGTTGATTAGTTACATATGAATTTATCATAAAGGGTAATCATATCTAATTGTCTGCTACACTTTAAATATGGTTTGAGGCATGATATTCAATTCATGTTATATTTACATTACCGTCTTTCCTCTGATGTTAGTTGGGTAGATTCTTATGCTAGTGTAAGCCTACCTCAAGCTAACATTTCCTTTCATGTTTTGCCATTGTTTCCACTTTCATTTATCTCGGTAACTATTACTAGTCTCACGCTTGGCCCTTTTCACAGCAGTTGGCTTTATGCATGCTTCTAACGCTCCTTTATAGACCCTTATGTTATATCATTAGAACTCATTATTATCCATTTTTTGTCTCTGATATCTTGGTCCCACACCAGAAAAATTCAATTTCATTTCATATCAAGAGGTTATATATTGTCAGCTATAATACAACCCTTCTGAAACCTCTTGTCTTCAGATGTCCTAGGCACTGGTCTTTGTCAACTCAAAGTTGTCTCTAGGAGCTACAACATCTTTTTGGCACTGTTGCTGGGGAACTAATTTGAATATCTTATCCCTGGGTACGACAAAAGCATATACACCCTTCAAAAGCAGGTGAGCATGAAGGGTTGAGAGTTGTATATCCCTCACCTTGGCGACTCCACTATCCTTTAAAGTATAAAATTCATTTGCAGTCCTGGCTTACCATAAGCCCCACCTAAGGTCAGACACCTCTCAGTTAAGAACATCTTTTGTATCTGACCCAGAGAAAAATTTATTCAAACGAATCTGGAAAGAAAAGCAACCTGCACACACTGATATACCCAGATTCTCTCTAGAAGACTCCCCATATTCCTCTCAGCAAGCTCAAGTCCAAGGCCCTGGTTCCACTTCTAGAGTACTTGAATACACACTAGATAACCCTTTCCTTGAGCATTCGGAAGTAAAAGATGAAGCAATGTCAATAGATACTTCAAGATTTTTCTTGCATCCTACTTGAGAAGTTGAAGAAATAAAGTAGGTGACTATACCTCAGATTCCACTTGCCCAACCCAATTCACAGACCACCGTTCAACATATTACCATTGCCATTCATCAAAATATCCCTCTAACTTGACCCCCTCCCATGGCAGTTCCCAGCTTCTTGTTAAATAAATATGGCCCCCTAACATTACCACAAATTCTAATTGACATGCCCTAAGACTACATGAAGCTCTTACCCCGGTTTACCGGGGAAGACAGTAGTGTTGCACAAAAGCATCTAGAAGATTTCTGTGCTTTCACAGTGTATTTCAATGTTGAACATTTGGACGTAGTGCTAAGACTGTTCATTCAATCTCTAGATGGGGAAGCTTGGAACTGGTTCAAGACTCTTGGAGACCGCTCCATCACTAATTGGGAGGAGATGGAAAATGCTTTCAGTCGAAAGTGGGGAGAGAAAAGGGACCATGGTTATTGTCTCACAGAATTCAACGCATTAAAGAAAAGACATAATGAAGACGTGTCTGAGTTTATAAAGAGATTTAACAAGATATACACCAACCTACCAGCTGATATGAAGCCCCCTCAGATAGCTGCTAAGGTGGTGTTCGTGGGAGCATTTGAATATGAGTTCAGTTTCACCCTAAGGGAGAGGAAATCCGCTTCTTAGGACCAAGCTCAGATCGATGCATTAGATGTAGAAGCTAACTTCGCTTCAAAAAGGAAATCGAAGGGAAGGCTGGACCACGATTTCAGGCGAAGGGGTAAAGAAGAAGCCTCTTCTTCAAACTAAGAAAGAGAGGTATCAGATTATAAGATTGAGGAAATGAAAAAAATTATTAAGAAAATTTCGAATTAGCTAGTGAAACTAGAACTTGAAGCAAAGAATGCCTCGTCCTGACCATCTCGGACTACTCCTAACAGAGGATATAACCCACAGTATCGAAAACCAACTTTGCAGATATTGGAAAGGGACATAAAAGAGCAACAGGATCACGTACAACCCCCATTTTATTTAGAAGGGAAAATGAAGGGCCCTACTAAAGATGTTCCTGATGGGCAAGATGACCAGTACCTTGCCTATTCAGAAGGGGAGGAGGTAGAACTTTCTCTTTGAGAGGAAGAAGAGGACAAGAAAGTGAGCTCCACTGAGGATCCTGACATCGATGATTATTGCAAACAATTCATGGATTTCATGCAAGCCAAATTCCACAAGAATTACGACCTACGGTCTTCTAGGAAAAGGATGCGTACTCAAGATCAAGAAGAAGAGTCATCTCCAAAGGAATCGGTCATTCAGAAGATTGATAACAGAGGTAAAAAACCAGTTGAAGAACCCTCATATCAGAAAGGTACTCATCCATCCTCATCTAAGTCCATACCTGATCCTCTTGCAAATCCTAAGTATATTCCCACTAATGAAAAGCCTCCTATAATTCCCAAAGAGCCAAAAGAGACCACTGTAGAAAAGGGTCCTACTGTGTTTAATCTCCAAGAAGAGTTAGATAATGTTAAGATCCCCATCCCTTTAGTCGAACTCCTAAAGCAACCTTCTTACAAAGCTCAAGTCTCTCAGTTCTTTCTCCCTCATGGAGTAAACCCACACCCAGACAGTCTTAACCTTCAAGAGGAAAGGCCTATGGTAGTATTTGGCCCCCATGTAGAATAATTGGACTCTGCAACCCCTCCTTTTTATGTATCCTTAGTCATTCATGATTTGTTGCTGCATAATTGTATGTTGTATTCGGGAGCATCACATAACCTGTTACCTCTTTCGGTCATGGAGTAGCTGGGATTGCAGATCACTTGACCGTACAAGGACCTCTATTCTTTTGACTCCAAAAGGGTCAAATGCTTAGGAATGATCAAAGATTTGGTGGTGAACTTGGCCTAGATTCTGGCCAAGAGTGTCATTATGGACATAGTGCTCACTGATATCCCTGCTCAGTTAGGGATACTTTTGTCCACGTCATGGGGAACCAAAATTGGCGGGTCAATCAAGATTCACCTCACTTATGCAACCATTCCAGTGTTCGGGGGGCAAGAAAGAAGGCTATATCAGGAGTCAATATTTGTCAAGATGGTGACTAGAGTTGATGGCTCAGTCAATTCTTCGGTATATAGCAAGGAGGGAGAGTTATATTGTCTTATGCTAGAGGAATACCAAGAGTTCTTACAGGAACCAACATTCAATCTGATGAAGCTGGAACAGTCCTCAAGTAGTGATGAAAGGGGGATGTGGACTCTGCACTTTGATGGAGCAAATTCAAGGGAAGGAAATGGAGTGGGAGTCCTCTTAAGCTCTCCTACTGGACAACTAGTGCCGTTCTCATTTAAATTGGAATATGAAGCCACCAATAATGTGGTAGAGTAAGAGGCATTACTTTTGGGTTTACAAACTGCCAAGGATATGAACAATCAGAGTCTTAAAGTTTTTGGAGACTTAGAGCTGGTGGTAAGACAGATTAAAAATCAGTGCCAAGCCAAACATCCTCAGTTAAGGGCATATAGAAACGAAGTATGGGACCTAGTGGATAAATTTTTCCTAGCGTTCAATATACAATTTATGCCGAGAGATCAGAACAGGATGGCCGATTCCCTTGTTGTAGTAGCCAATAATTTTCGTCTACCCCAAAATCCGCTCTTGAGATATGAAGTAGAGGTGCGTTATCATCCCTCTATACCAGATAACGTCAAACACTGGTAGGTGTTTGAGGATGAGGAGCAGATGAAACGCTTCATGGAAATGATTGGAGAGTTCTCTAACTTGGTCGTTGATACCAGAGAAGAGCTAGAGACCAAAGAACAACCCCAAAATAAATGGCAAGAGACGGTGGCTAGGCACAGGGTTTTGCAACTGAAAGGGAACGTAATCCCCAGGGGTCTAGTGCCTTTTGAAATATTTTTCGATAAAAATGACATTCCTATCAGCCTTAACAAAGTGACCTCAGAAGTTCAAGTAGACGATGTCAACATCAGGACAGTAGAGGATCCTAAGATTGTCAAATTATCTAAAGGAGTCCCAGAAGAATACAGAGAACAATACTTTCAATTGTTCCATTCCAAAAAGGATGTTTTCACTTGGTCCTACCAAGATCTGAAAACATTTGATATCAGTATCATTCAGCATAAAATCCCACTGAGGGGAGATGCCAAGCCACATAAGAAAAAGTTAAGATAGATTAACGCTTTGCTTCTTCCTTCCATAGAGAAAGAAATCAAGAAGCTACTGAAGGCTAAGATCATTGTGCCTCTGAGATATTTAGAATGGGTGGCTAGCCTAGTCCCGGTTTGAAAGAAGAACGGAGAAATAAGGTTATGTGTAGACTCTTAGAACTTGAATAGAGCATCCCTTAAGGATAACTATCCCCTCCCCAAGATGGATGACATATTGCAGAAAGTGGTTGGATCCTCTCGAATGTCCATGATGGATGGATTCTCTGGTTATAACCAAGTGGCATTCCTTCCCAAAGATCAAAAGAAGATGACATTCACCACACCATGGGGCACGTTCATGTATGCCCAAATTCCTTTCGGCCTGATAAATGTGGGAGCCACTTTCCAGAGGGCGATGGACATCACTTTCATAGGAGAGCAAGACAAGTTCGTGGTGGTGTATCTGGATGATATCACCATTTTTTTGAAGGATGATGCTGAGCATATTGAACATTTACGCTAGACTTTCGACAAGTGTCGTAGGTATGGTATGTCCCTAAATCCTCAGAAATCCATGTTTTCCTTAGAAGAAGGAAAATTACTAGGGCACATTGTAACTAAAGCAGGAGTGAAGTTTGATCCAAAAAGAGTGGAGGTAATTAACGACATATCCTTACCTTGAAACAAGAAGGAGGTCCAGGTATTCATTAGATGAATAAATTTTCTGAGAAGATTCATCCCAAACTATGCAGAAATAGTTTGACATATCACTGAGATGCTTAAGAAAAACAATGATGTGAAATGGACGACTGAATCAAGAGAAGCATTCAGCAGAATTAAGAGTGCCTTTGTAGAAGCCCCAGTATTGGCAGGACCAAATTATAGTAAGCCATTCATGATATTCTCATTTGCCTCCCCACATACTGTAGCCACTGTATATTACAGAAAAATGAGGAAGGGTATGAGCAGCCCATCGCCTTTTTCAGTTAAGTACTTCGGGACATTGAGTTGAAGTATAACATTTTAGAGAAGTAGGCGTATGCCATGGTAAAATCCCTAAAATATTTCCAAATGTATGTACTACAGTCAGCCATAACTTCTTTTGTGCCTACGGCCATGGTGAAAGATATCTTGATTCAAGGAGAGAGTGAGGGAAAAAGAGGTAAATGGATCACCAAGATCCAAGAATATGAATTAGACATTCACCCTACGAAGCTTATCAAGGGACAGGGGTTCGCCAGAATTTTGTCTGAGTCAAAATATCAGGCTCTGGGAATAAATCTATCCATGGGAGTTGGAGAGTTACTTGAAGGCATGGATGAACAGCCCGGGATAGAAACTACTGTGTAAAAAATACACATGAAGTATCTGATTAGTGTTTGGTATAAAGATATTGTAGAATACTTTTTAACCCTCAGGTGCCCATTGAAATTTGATAAGGCTAAATGAACACTGAGGTTGAAATCCAAGAAGTATACTCTTGTGCCTCATAGCGTCTGAAGTGGAGGAGGTCATGGATGAATTCCATGAAGGCATCTGTGGAGGCCATTATAGTTGGCAGTCTATAGCCCACAATATTTTGAAAGAGGGCTTCTTTTGGCCCAAATTGTTTGGAGATGTACATGCTTAGGTCAGGGCGTGTGATAAGTGTCAGAGGTTCGCTGAAAAACAGAGGTTTGCACCCTTACCCATGATCCCAGTACATATAGAAGAGCCTTTTCAGCGATGGGTGATCGACTTCATTGGGGAGATCCACCCAGCATTTAGTGGTAACCATAAGTGGATCCTAACTGCCACCAACTACTTCACCAAGTGGGTAGAGGCTATACCAGTGAGAAATGCCACCGATGTAGTTGTGATCAAGTTTCTGGAGGAGAATATCATATCCAGATTCAGCTATCCGACTAAGGTTGTGACGGATAATGTTCAGGCTTTCAAGTCTTCCAAATTCACCAATTTCTGTCAACAATACAATATCACCTTGGGGCATTCTACATCCTATTATCCCAGGGAAATGGAATAGCTAAGTCTTCCAATAAGACACTAGTGAGGGCATGAAATAAAGCTATAAACGAAATTCAAAAAAACTAGGACTCTCAGCTTAAATACTCATTGTGGGCGAACATAATCACTAACAAAAGATCGATAGGAAAGTCCCCATACGAATTGGTCTATGGGCTAGTGATGATTTTCCCAATTTAGCTTGCTTTTCCTGTGGTTAGGTTCCTATAGGATAGCCAAGAAAATCCTAATGATCTTATCAGAAGAATGAACCAGCTGGGTGAGTTAGAAGAGACTCGGAACCAAGTGAATGACAGATTAGCAGAATATCAAGAAAAAATGAAGGGTTTGTTTGATCAACATGCCAAAGACAAGGAAATGTAGTCTGGGGATTTAGTACTGAGGTGGGCATTAGAAGAGCCGAGAAGGGTAAGCATGGAAAGTTTGACCTGCTGTGGTTCGGGCCATTCAAAATTGCCGAGGTTAAAGGCAATAATACCTTCACACTGGAGAACTTGAAAGGTGACGTGATCGAGGCGCCCGTAAATGGGCAGTTCTTAAAACTATATTTTCAATACTGACAAGGGTCCCAGAGGCCTGCAATATATAGTGTATATATATGTTGCTTTTACTTTCACATTTGATGTTTTGTTTTGCCATAGGAGCGTTTGAAAATTTTGAGGAGGCTCTGGCTATCAAGGTATAGTTCACAAATGGTCTACGAAGTTCTCGACATGTCCGACGATGAGCTTGCCATCCCTAGGTGGAGCCAATGTTGTTATGTTAGCCCTCACCTTAAAGTTGCAAAGGAAAACTTAAGGTGAATGAAGAAAAAAATCCATAAGAGGTAAGCGAGCTAAGTAAATATAAAGGAAGTATGGTATGCAAACCCCCTCAGGATAAGGGCGCGGACAAAAGATTGATGGTACCGTGCATTTAAGCAAAAGTGGGGCCGCATCCATATGTCGAAACAGTCAAAGGGAGAGTGCCACGTGTAGGGATTTCGGGGGTACCAAGGATGGTATGAAGGAGGCAGAGGTCTACCCCCCCGAACACATGACGTCACGGGTTGGTGGAGTAAGTCTTAAGCATTCTATGTGGGGATGGAGCGTCACGGGAAGGTCTCACGGGCCCCCGCTGGAACTATTAAGTGGACCCCTCAAGAAAGACAGGTGGCGCTACTAAAACAAAAGGCAAGGTAAGTTAGGAAAGTCGGTACACGTCCAGTACTGGTATTAACTAGGCACATGGCTCACACCTACCTGGCACCTGATAGCCAATAACCTAATGCCATGTGCCCCATTGTCGATGTCCTTACGACGTTAGCCCTACAGTTGGCACCCTAACCTCGTTTTCTGTGAATCTAGGTCTGTTTAACCCTGTTCTATGCCCACTTTGGTAAAATACTCGTTTTTACAAATCTGTCATGCAACGAAGCTTGAAATCTAGTACCAAGTTTCTTTCAACCCCTACATCGCTTTCCCTCTTGGGTATTCCTCACTAGTTATAGGTATTTAGACTCTCTTCCGCCTCACATTTTTCCTTCTGTTTTACTTTTCAAAATGGTCATGGGGAGAGCAAAGCCCAGAAAATCTGAACCTGAAACCCCACAAGTCCGCGAGTTGAGGGTGGTCCCTGGACTTGAACCTTTCATTGACACTCAAGCTCGTATTCATGATCCTTCCTACCCTTTCAGTGTATCTCGTGTCAGACCTAATTTTTTTGGAAAGCCATGTGAAGGGTCAAGACCAGTTTAGAGTCATTTAGTTAGGCCTATATTACCAGATTGCTCTGCCCACCTATCTAGTCACCGAGTTCATATGCTGGATCAGAGATGCCTATGATGAATGTAGGGATTTATTTTTATCAGCTCAGGGAAATAATATTTTCTGCATATCTCCTGAGCTAATAAAGGAAGCCCTCCGTTTCCCCCACAACCAGAGTTATGTTGAGTTCACTGAGTTATTCCTCTCCTGTCAATTTTCAAAATTTCCCTGGAATCAACAAAGTGAATTCCTCTATTTTATTTCAGATTCTCGTCTTACGGCTATCCCGCCTTCAAATATGGTTCCCTTGTCTAAATTCAGAGACAATGTCCAGCCTATCCTCACTTTCATTTCAAGGTTACTAGGTCTCAGGGAGGTCGAGCGGGTGTCAAAATAATTTATAGCTCTCCTTTGGCTCATGTCTCAACATGGCATTATTTTAGATATCCCTACTTTCCTGGCCTCGGCCATTCAAAGCCAATTCCAAGAGTTACCCTCTTCGGGGTCTTTCCAGTTCTGTTCATTAATGTTTTATCTCTTCTTATTTGAACATGCTAATAATTTTGAGGCTCTAGGCCTCGAAAAGCTTTCGAGGGCGAACACCTAGCCAAGAACTTTCTTTGAGTGGAACGTCTTTGTTCGTCAACAACCTAACGGGAGGGTTACACAAGGTTCTTGAATGAATTCATGACCATAGCCTACACCATAATCCATGAAAACCCTCTGCCCAAGATATTTCCCAAGCAGAAGGACTGGCTATAGTTTGATGATGAAGAAAGCATAGAGGACTGGTACCTGTTTGATGACTACACTAAGATCGGGGTCTATGGTGCAAACATACTCCCCTACCACCTGCCGGTGTTTCCTACTATGCAGATTTTTGCCCTTGAGTACATCCGCCGCACCCTGAAGGCGGACTAGTTCCACTTCTTCCCCGTGAAGAAAGGATACATCCTCAAGCTCCCTACCTCTATCGGCCCCTTCACCGTAAATTCAAGACACACCCTCTTCATAGTGGAAACGCTACTTCAGGGGATGGATCTGATACAGGGAAAGGCTTGGCCCTATGACTCAAAAGGGATCCTTTCCAATAGGAAAAGGAAAATAAAGTCAACTTCTTATGTACATGAGACTAGGCCCTTCATTGAGTGGAGAGCTAACCTTGATACATGGCCTTTGGCTTCACAGATGGAGGCTGAATCTTCAGCTGCAGAAGGAAGGGGCAACACTACTTCCGTAGGGATAGAGAGAAGGGGGAAAACCAACGAGGCAGATGCTTCAGGAGGACAAGAAGGTATGGATATGGCGGAGGGATCTCATCCCTCCAAGAAACAGAGAACTGATGAAACAGAGATTATATGGGAAGAGCCTCCACAGGAGGAATTGGTCCGATACAAGGAGCCTGACAGAAGCAAGGCTAGTTTCACAGTTAATTATGATGGTGCTTCTTCTTTAGAACTCTCTGTGCTATCACAGACCATTTCAGTTAATAGAGCTGAAGTAAAGGAAGAGATCAGCAATAGAAACAAAACTGTATGGGAGAAACTTTGAACAGAATTGGCCGGATTTGTGAATAAGTACCATACTCGGATCTCTACTGAATTTAATATGGACAAAGAACAGTTGATAATCGCCATTACAGAGGCAGTGCTAGATCCTACAGCCGAAGGAACTGGCTACCGAGCTTTGGAATTCGCTTTAAATCAGGCCAATGTCCCTTTAACAGACAAGCTCAGTCTACATCAATGCATTGGGGATATGTTGAGGGACGAAGTGGTAAAGCTTGCACTCTCACTGAGGAAGATGGAAGATAAGTACAATGCAGTTTTCGAGAACTAGAGGAAAGAAAGGGCTAGTGCCAGAGGTATAAGCAACAATCAACAAAATCTCAGAAGGGTAGTAAGAGAAAAAGGGAGCGACAAGGATGCGGTCTAGAAACAACTTATTATGGATCTAGAGGTTGAAAACTCCAAGCTAAGGAAAATACTAAACATCCCCCATGGGCAACATGTAGAAATAGAGGTAGTCCAGGTGGAAATAGAGAAATCAACCCTTGCTGATTCATTGGTCAAGGAACAGGAAGGGAATGCTAAAACGACCATGGGAAAGGTTACCCTCAGACAGAGACTGTGAGATTTACAGGAACAATGGGACAAGCATGTGTGCGTGACCCCAAATTCCAATGTGCCTGGCACCACCTCAGAGCGGCTAACTAAAGCTTGTTTAGACTTGCAGGTTTCAAAAAATGAAACCCATACAACACGCTAGAGGATACAGGAACTGGAAGCTAAGTTGGAAACAAACAACAAGGTGGTAATGGCCCTACAGGAAGAGGTGGAGAAAATGAAAAGAGAGAAGCTGCTACATGAAAAAACCATCAAAGAATTGACCAACCAGATGAAGGGAAACACGACCCTCCTGGAAGCCAGGCGCCTCATCTGCACCGACATCATATCAAAGGTAAAGAAGCATTGGAAATATATTACTTTGATGGATGATAAAAAGATCATAGTCAGATTATTCGAAGTAAAGTTGCAGGAAGGTCAAGAGGAAGCAAAGGCAAAGGTGGCCATGGCCAAAAGGTATATCACTTACCTGAATGGATTGGACTCTGAAGAGCTACTTGCCGAGGGCATCAAAGACCGTTTCAAAGGAGTGATGGAAGTCAGAAGGGTGATTGAAAGGGAGACTGAGCGTGAAAATGCACTGAGTGGTTTGGAGCAGGTTTCTAGGGGAGTGGAATGGTTTGATCGAGAGTGGGATGAGCTGGTAAAAGCAAGCCTTTCATCATGCTGGGAGCTAGTAACAACTCCGTTTTCAGGACTAACAGATTATGAAAAGAAGTTGACAGCCGTTATGACCTAGACTGATCTACCCTTTGATAAAACCACTCGCCTAAAGGAGGAAACGTTAATTGCCACCCTAAGCAAGGAAATCTCCCTTCTCTGTCAGATTAAGTAGCGCCTGGCCGTCCATGTGGACTACACCGAACTGATAGACATTCAGGCTCTAGTAGAGACTTTTGTCACTATTCCATCACTAGGGGTGAACATATGGAAAAAATGCATCGAGTACGTCAACACCTCTACCTCCACATCATCCCACCAGTCGCTACCTCCACTCAGAAACAAAGTTGGTTCGTCCACATCATCAGCACTTCCAAGTCAGCCGGCATCAAGCACCCCTCTTTGTCCCAAAAAATGATACTCGTGATCTGGCCCAGGTGGCCCATTTACTTTTATTTCTTTTACATTGTAATATCGGGTGAAACCTTCATTTCACCCTCTGCACTTTTATTTTATGTTTAGTTGTTATGTTTTTAGTTAGCGTCTTTGTTAAGGCCACTATGCAAATGATGAGAGGCGGTTTTTCCTCATCATCAATTTTGATTTCGATAGAGACCCCAAACAGAAAGATATTTTGGAAGTGGAATATTTGTCTAAAATATCTTTTCACAGAGCTCAGTTTAAGGCTATAAAAGATGAAATCTAAAGCTGAGACAGGGTTCCAGATTTTTCAAAGCAGAATTGCTAGTTGTGAATTTTCCTTTTTGTAAAGTTTTGAGATACGTTTACTGTGTATGTTGGAAGGGCCCATTGGGTAATAGAAGTAAAGCTGTTCTCTTGTGAAATGGATTCCAAATGAGATGAGTTATAGTCTGTATTTTCTCAGTTGTGTTTTAATATAAATGTTCATTTGTATTTCCATCACTTTTCCTCTATCAAAAGCTTTCAGAATGCGAGTGTTGATTATTTAGATATGAATTTATCATAAAGGGTACTCATATATAATTGTCTGCTACACTTTAAATATGGCTCGAGGCACGATATTCAGTTTATGTTATATTTACATTACCATATTTCCTCTGATGTTAGTTGGGTGGATTCTTATGCTAGTGTAAGCCTACCTCAAGCTAACATTTCTTTTCATGTTCTGCCATTGTTTCCACATTCATTTATCTCGGTAACTGTTACTAGTCTCATGCTTGGCCCTTTTCACAACAGTTGGCTTTATGTCTTCTTCTAACGCTCCTTTATAGACCCTTATGTTATATCATTGGAACTCATTATTATCCATTTTTTGTCTTTGATATCTTGGTCCCACACCAGAAAACTTCAATTTCCTTTCATATCAAGAGGTCATATATTGTCAGCTATAATACAGCCCTTCCGAAACCTCTTGTCTTAAGATGTCCTAGGCACTAGTCTTTGTCAACTCGAGGCTGTCTCTAGGAGCTACAATAGGAATGAATGTACATGTACTTATTTTCTATTATAATCCTTTGTTGGGAAATTTATATAAATAGTCTTGTTGAAGATTATATTTTAAATTTTATTTTTCTTTTAGTTTTTACTTTCTTCATTTTTATTTTTTCATTCGTTGATTTCTTTTCTTACTTTAGTTTAGGAATTCTTTTCCTTTTGCTTTCAGTTTTGATTTGATTTTTGTGACTCTTCCATGGTTTATGCGAAAAGTCTTTCTCTTACCTAACAATGATTGACAAACATGGGAAATCTTTTACTCTATCCATTTAAGTGAATTCCATTCATCATTAAAGGAATATCTTTATGGAACCATAAAGACATCTTGCTTTAAATATTTTTCATGGAGGAACACTCATGCTTTCTAAGTAATTGAGTTTAATTTTTCAAGGAAAGAACTAATTTGAGTTTACTACAATGAATCCCTCCCACCCCTCGACATAAAAAGCCTCTGATTGATAGTTCTAGGAAAAGAATTTGGAGTAAACATTATAAAAGTATTATGTTCATTGAACATAAATCTCTATTACCATCCCACCTCTTTTACTCAAATACATCATAAACTAAAAGCTTGAAAATGCGCTTATCAAAAGGGTGATTAAAAGGGGAAGCATGGGAAATAAAAGTAAACCCGTTGGGGCTATGGACACTCGTTGGCAGCGGGACTAGGCTTGTATGGCATAAATGAAAAATTCGTCGGGGTACTGTTCAGGCTCGCTGGCAGCGAAGCGATGTCAGAGACAATCATAAAATGGATATATGCTTTATCAAAAAACTCTCATCTCTACATCTATTTTTCATATGAGGTAGTTTTAAAACAAATTTTCTCAAATTTGGATTCGTCACATTTGCTCGAATCTGTGTTAAGTACTTATTTTTACAAACTCATATTACTTAATCTATTTATGTGGGACCTATGGAATTGTTTCCCTGTTAGACGATTTAGTGATTCCCATTATTGTTAAACCTTTAGGTAAATTAAAGTTCAGTATATTTAATCAGAGATAACTAGTTCTTCTCTCGTGTATCACCATTGTTGTAGGGAAAACCTAACACTCCCCATTTTTGAATTATTTACTTCAATAATGGGGATACTTTTTATTAATTTTTGGCTAAGCGCATTTTATGATTTTCATTAAGTTAATTTTCCTAAAATTTTACCATTTTTTCATTTTTGTCGGATTTTTATTTCGATCGTTTTATTGAATCTGATTTTTCACAAGATTTTCAACAATACTTGTTTTGCTCCATTTGATTAACCGGTTTGTAAATGGCACTGCTTTGAAGTTTGATCATATTTGTGTCGCTTGGGTTAGAAAATTGTATAAAATGTACCAATATTTCAATTTTAGTAGTTAAAATAGTCATTCATTGTAAATATTAACTTTTAGTTCATTTTTATTATTTCTTTCATTTTTCACTAATGGTCTTGCAAAATGACATGGTCAAATTGCACAGTGTACTAAAACGTGTTTTGACATCTTGGTAATTTACTCTAATTTATTATTTTAAAACAAAAACCCAAAACCCAAACATCGAAAAATAGATGAAGTCCAATTTGTAAAATGGTTAATCCCACGTGAGCCCCACTTCACGTCCCTTCTCATCCTTCCAAAAAATGCGATCTAAATTTTTTTTGCGATAAAACTTTGCAATTACGATATTGCGATATCACATATCACATATCACAAATTTATTTATAACTTCAAACACATCCCTTTTAAAATTGTGATGAGCCATTTGCTTTATAAAAAAGTTTAAAAAATTTAACTTAAAATCTCTCTCCACCTTATAACTCCCAACTCACTTGCCTTACCTTACCCTCACGTCACTTTCTTTCTACCTCCGTTGACTTCCCTAATCCCTCCACCTCATCTTTTATACCTCCATAAACCTCCACTCCTTATAACTCCGATTAATATACCACACTCCTCCATAAAAAAATGACGTATCATGGTTTTAAAGTTTTTAAAATATAATAAATATTATATTTTTATTATAATAATTATATTATAATTATAATATTAATATAATATATTTATATTTTAAATAATTTATTTTTATTAATTAATTTTTGTTCTTAATAAATTAATATTAATAAAAAAATTACAATTAATTAGTATTAATTAATTAAAAATGTAATTTAATTTAGGATTAGAATTTAATTAAAAAAAATTGATTTTTAATCTAACCAACAGAAATTTCAGAATTCTGTCCATTTTTATATACCAACTTTGGAAGCTCATAAATGGTGTTTTACTTGGCCAAATGAGGCCCGGAATGGCTCATCGGATAGATAAAATTATGGAGAACATTTTTCAAGTGATTTTATTTCAATATTTGATCATTTATTGGGTCTAAAATTCAGCAAAAGATCAAGCTCTGAATTTTTAACAAAACTAATTTTCTGAGTTTTATTTTCTACATTTTTATTTGCCCACAACTTCTTCTGAGTGCAGATCCATTTGTCAATGATATCCTTGACCAATAATATCATTACAAACATCAATAGAAAGCTTATATCTCCTTTTCAATTATTTATTTAATTAAGTTTTGATTGGATTTTTTTTAATTCCAGATTTGGCATTTTGATTTATTTTTACATTTTAATTTTGTTTTTTATTTGTTTTTGCATGAAAACATTTGAAGAGATGAGGAAAATAATATCTCAATAAATGATAAGGCTCAAAAAATTGAAGAATATGATCTTGAACCAATAAAAATTGATTGAGCAAAATCACTCTTCAACAAACTTTCCTATGAAGATATCCTTTTGTGAATATTATAAATAGCAAAATGTAGAATGTAATAGTGGCTCCTCTTCTTTGCAATTCAAGAATTCTTAAAGAAACTATTGTATAAAGGATTTAACGATCTAGGGTAGAGGAGAGGAAACTCAGATATGGGGATTATTGAAGATTTTTCCTTTGTCTACTGAATTACGTATGGAGAACGAAGTTTGTACTATTGCAACTCTAGTTTTGAAAGCAGAAGTTCAAGCATTGTAAAGGACTGTTGGAGACCAGAGCCAGAGAAATGGATCCAATAAATTGGTATTTATAATACTATTGTTTTAAGTACTAATTTCATTTTATGATAGCAACAATGTGTCATTTTATTCATATTTGTACACTATTGTCGATATGAGTAATTTGTCTCAATTAATGTTATTATTTATCTCTGGTTTTATGGGTTGAATTCTGATTTCTTAGTAACTATTTACTCATAAATATATATTTTAATACTGATTTAACAATCAATATCATTTTTGTGAACTACTTCCTAAATGTTGTTTGTTGATTATCTTAGTTAAGAGGTCTCTGAAAAAAATGTGTTTTGGCATTCATAATGTCAGTTAATTGAACTATTTCGTTAATTTGATATTCTTTATAAGCCAGAAATATTTAAATCTCAATATTTTAAATATCTTGCTCTTGGTTGGGTTAGATCTATATCTGCCTATTTGAGATAGGATTAGGATAAATTTCCTTTTTCTTGCATTTTAGAATAATTTTTCATTTAGATTTTGTTATCACCAAATTGATCTTGATTGGCTGCTTATCAATCAACTCAATGTAACTCTTTCAAACCACTTCTAACTGAAGATTAACCTCTTCAGTTTGAGAGGGATCTTTCAAAGGGGGTTTACGATTTTCAATAGAAATAATACTAGATGGCTAACTCTATGGATTGTGACTTGGTTTTTGTATGATTGCAGGTTGAAAAATGAAGGCTTGCTACCATTGGGCTATGGATTCAACATCATTACACTTAATGACAGTCTTTCTTCACATGGAAGCTGAGGCAGATAGAGGTCTTTAATCAAGATGGTTCATACACATAACATAAGAAAAACACATTAATTTCACCTCTAAAGGAAGTTAGAGCATAATAATATGAATTCTGAGTAATTAGAGATAAAATTCACTGCAAGTGATTAGACATAAAGATACAGAGCAATAACACATTAAAAACCTCATGAGAATCTCAGGTCTGGAAGTAGAATGTCATTGTATATTACTGATAATGGACAAAAACATACAAGCAACAATTTGGTGCAATATTCTCTAACCCTTTGCTCTTCGATGTTCAGTTTATAAATAGACATTCTTTACAATGTAAATGATCTGCCTAGATGGCTAGATCTTCAAATTCTAACTTTGACAGTGGCTTCACTTGGGATGGTGTGCCCTTGTGGTACACCAAAGAACCTATAGTTCCAGTGCCATCTATCTTTTTGGAAATAAAATTCTGAAATTTTCCAAGCTTTCTTCAAACTCTTATGGCCTTCACCTCTGGCTCAAGTTTGATGATCAACCTATATTTATTAGTAGAAAATCATAATAAAATGGAATATATACAATGGAGTGAAAATTCAGTAAAACTTTAAGAGGAATAGTGCTTTAGAAACCTGCCATTGACAGGCCCTCCAGCACAAGGTTGTCCATCCATCTCTTGAAGTAGATAAGTGTTTTTGCCATGGTATGAAACTACTATGAATGGTCCCTTCTAGATGTTTTCAAAATTTCCATATTTCCCCTTTTCTTCAATTCTGGCTTCCCACTTCAACATCACATCTTGAATCTGGAAATTTTCTTCTTTAACCTTCTGTCAAATGTCTTCTTTACTTTGTTTTGTTACTGTTGATGGCTGTTATATACCTCCTCCATTTTTTCTTGCAGAGCTTTAAGCTGGTTTATCCTCCCCTAAATAGCATTAGGCTCCTCTTCTAGTCCTTGCAGCAATTTCATTACAGGCACTCCCATGGAGGTGGGAAAAATAGCTTCAAATCCATACACTAATTCATAAGGTGAAGTACCAATGGATCTTTTTGTACATACTTTATCAGCCCACAGAGCATACTTCAATTTTAGATGCCATGATATTTTGTTTTCTTGCAGTACCTTCTTGATAATCCTCACAATGCTTTTATTAGAAGATTCAACAAGACCATTACCCTGTGGGTAATAAGCAATTGAGTGTCCAAGTGTTATGTGATACTAATGACAAAAGATAATAAAATTTTTGGACTTAAAATCTTGTGCATTGTCAGTAATAATCTTCATAGGACAACCAAACCTAGGTAAAACATTATTATCTAAGAACTAAATGATGACTGAATCATTTGTCTGCCTTGTTGGTATTGTTTCAATCCACTTAGTGAAATAATCTGTTACTGTCAGGATCCAACAATGCTTCCTTGAAGATGATGGGTGTATTTCACCAATAAAATCCAGCCCCCATTGTTGGAAAGGTGCCTCCACATAAATTGACATTAAAGGTAGAGGAATCAACTTTTTCTTACCATCAAAGATCTAACATTCATGGCAGGCAGCTATCTTCTTGTAAACATCCTTCAACATTGTGGGCCAGAAATCTCCTGCTCTAAGAATTTTGTTTGCTGTGGCCTTCCAGTAGTGGTGTCCTCCACAATCTCCCTTATGAAACTCTTCAATCACCTTTTCAGCTTCCTCCTCCAGCAAACAGTTCAAAATAATTCCACCAGTATATTTCCAGTATAGATTCTTATATATAATGGAGTATCCTAGAGATTTCAGCTTTACAAACCTTGCTTTTGATTTAGTCAACTCTGCAGGAGCTCTATGATGATGCAAAATAAAGACAGTGTCTACGTACCCGTCAGATAAAATGAACTTCTCTTCAATAGGAATCAGCTCTTCATCTTCCTCTGATAACTCTGAAATTTCTGCAATAAAATTCATGTCAAGACAGTCAAAATTGGACTTTGCCATCAGCTTTGCCAACCCCTGTCCTTTTACCAATTTTGTAGGTCTGATTTCTATGTCATACTCCAACAAATTAGCTATCCACTTCCCTCTCTTGCCATCAGGATCAGCTTGTGTCAAGATGTCCTTAACCACAGTGTTAGGCACAAATGCAATGACATGGGAGTGTAGAATATAAATTCTTAAATCCTTAATGGCTTTGATAAAAGAATATGCCTAATTTTCTAAAATATTTTATTTCAGCTCTAAGTTAGCAAGGGTTCTGCTAAAGAATGAGATTGGTTGCTCTGTACCTTGTTGTCCTTTCTGAAGTAAAACTCCAACTATGGTATTTTCAAATGCAAATGTAAAAACGATAAATTCTTTTGAAAAATTTGGACTAATCAATACTGGAGCTTGAGTGAGGGCTTTCTTTATTTCTTCAAATGACTACTTGGCTTCAATAGTCTATTTCATATCAGATCCTTTCTTCAACATCTTGGTAATGTCTTTGAAAATCTCAGCAAATTTTGGAATGAACCTTCTAACAACGTTTACTCTTCCAAGAAAAGAATGAATTTCCTTCCTATTCCTTGGTAGGCCTATCTTCTAAATGGAATTGACTCTATTTGGATCAATATTTATCCCATCCTTTGATATAATATGTTCAAGCAACTTTCCAGAGGTTAGAGAAAAAATTATTTTAGTGGGATTAAGAGAAATACCAAATCTTCTACACTTCAGCAGAACTTTCTCTAGATGCTTCAAATGGTCTTCCTCCCTTCTTGAAAATACAATTATGTCATCCAGAGAGACCACCACTAACTTATATTTCTCCTCAGCAAAGGCAATGTCCATTTCTCTTTGAAAAGTCGCTCCTGCATTCATCAAACTAAAGGGCATCTTGGCATACATGAATGTCCCCCATGGTGTGGTAAAAAAAATTTTCTCCTAGTCTTCTAGGTGTATCAATTTCTGATTGTATCCTAAAAAACCATCCAGCATAGACATCCTTTGAGAGCCAACAATATTCTACAAAATCTGATCCATCTTAGGTAGAGGGTAGTTGTCTTTCAAAGAAGCCTTGTTCAAGTTTCTGAAATCAATGCAGATTCTGATCTCTCCACTCTTTTTTCTAACTGGTACCAAGTTAGCAAGCCATTTTGAGAATCTTATAAGAACAATAATTTTTTCATCAAAAAGTTTCTTAATTTCCTTCTCAATCATAGGCATGAGCAATGGATTAATTTTTCTCAATTTCTGTTTGAAAGGTTTCTCATTCTCTTTGATAGGAATGGTATGCTCAATAATAGTAGGATCATACTTTTTCAGGTCAGCATAACTCCGTGCAAAAACATCAATAAACTTCTTCATCATCTCAATATATTTCTATTTCATCTCCACAAAAACAAACTTGGAAAGATTTATCATTTTTGTAGAAATTATATAACTAATGCATTTTATGTCTAAGATTCTCCTGATCATACACTATTTGACTTCATGCACAATACAAAATCTATTCCACCATTGATCATCACATGCGGAAATTAACACAATTGCAATGCACACATGAAACCATAGAAATTCACACACATTAACACAGTGATTTTATGGGAAAGCATGAAGCTGAAAACCCCAACTATTTGTATATAATATATGTCATAGATATCATGTAACAATCCTCATACAAAGCTGATCATATCAAGCTCTCAGTTCAATACAATCGCTACACACTAATCAAGTCCGATCTAGCAAATCCATGCACTGATCTCTGCCACCTGCTAGCCTGCCTCGACTGCACAATCCCTGCTAAAGAATGGCTCTGGATGAACTTGAATCCACCTAGATTGCACTGCGAAATTCTCATTGGCATCTCTACTAAGTGTTGGATGCAATCAATGCATCACTATAGTCACAATTGATAGTCATCTTGCCCTTTCACCTATCTCTCCACTGGTCTCCACTAAAACTGTCCATGCACTTTAGTTAACTGATGTATTCTTCAGTTGATTAATGAGTTAATATTTAGTGAATTAATTATTAATTAATTCACACCACTCTCACTAGTGTATCAATCAGTTAGACTAGATACAACTAGCTCAACTGTGTCTAACTGAGTTAAATTGAACACAATTCCACCAAATACTTCTACAACTCCACCAAACTTTATCACATGAGTTCTAACTGAAGTCCTCATGCATTAGCTCCAGTAAAGCTTTAGGAATAGCATAATTCCTTTTGTCAGCTACTGTGCCACATATGTGCACTTAACTGAAGTTCTCCAAGAGAATAAGATAACGTTTAGAGTTCAAATATTATTAAGAGCTAATAATATTCGACATATCTATTTTTAGACAGGTAATCTAAAAATAGATTCCGCCCAATATGTCTAAAAATAGAAGTCCATCTATTTTTCCAACTTGACCAACCATCCACAAATAGCATCCTGCAACTCATAGAATATGATTGACATGTCTAAAAAGAGACATAGTCTAAAAATATAATTGCGCCAAAAATAGCCTGTGGGCCCACTTAGTGAAGGTGACTCTTTTCACTAAGCTCATCATCTTGTTGAAGCTCAACACTCCCTCTCAACAAGATAGAGATTATTTGCCACCCTGATCCTATCTCTATGGTATTTGAATTTTCTCATGGTGAGCGCCTTTGTCAGAATATCTGCATCCTGATCCTCTGTAGGAATGTAAGATAGTAACATGATCTTCCGCTGCACACAATCTCTTATATGATGGTACTGGATGTCAATATGTTTAGATCTATCATGAAATACTAGATTAACCAAGAGTTTAATGCAACTCTGATTTTCACAATATATCACAGTAGGATCTAAGTGTGAACCGAACAACCCGACCAGGATCTTCCTCATCCATATATCCTCGCATGCAGCCAAAATTGCTGCCATGTACTCAGCCTCCACTGAACTGAGTGCCACGGATCTCTGTTTCCTACTGTACCAAGAAACTGCTGTATACTCGATACCAAAAATCCCTCAAGATGTGCTTTTTCTGTCCATTGGGCTCCCTGCCCAATCTGCATCCGTGAAGCCATACAGCTTCACCTCATCCGACTGTCTGTACCACAATCCATATCCCGATGTGCCTCTGAGATACCTACCCTCTAATACATGTCATCTCCCTTCCAAAGAGCGGCAGGCTTAACCATAACTCTAGAAAGCTGGTTAACAGCATAGCATATGTCCGGTCATGTATTGACTAGATACATGAGCGAACCAACCAACTGTCAATAAACAGTGGCATCCACTACCTCTACCGATGTAGCATCCTCTTTCCTCCAACCACCAGGAAGAGGAGTGTCGATAGGCTTGCAGCCTTGCATGTTGAACTTCTCCAGTATCTCCCGGGCATACTTGCCTAGAGACACAAACAGTCCATCACTGCGCTGCCAAATTTCCAATCCTAGGAAATAATGAATGAGGCCCAAGTCCTTCATCTCAAACTCCTTTGCAAGATCGGCCTTGCATGAGAGTATCAAATGTTCATCACCCGTCAAAATCAAATCATCTACATAAATTACAATGATCAACAACTTACCCTCCACCAAAATCTGGTATAGGTTCGAATCCGCCTCACTCTTAGTGAATCCAAGACCGGTGAAATAACTATCTACCCGTGTATACCAAGCACGAGGTGCTTGTTTCAGCCCATACAACGCTCTTTTGAGCCTGCACACATGTGACTCGCTGTTAAAGACCTCAAAACCTTCGGGCTGCTCTATGTACACCTCCTCCTCAATGAATCCATTAAGGAATGCAGCCTTCACATCCATCTGATGAATGTGCCAACCCATCTGTGCTGAGAGAGCTAGGATGCTCCGTATGGAAGAATACCTTGCGACAGTTGAAAATGTTTCTTCATAGTCGATCCCCTTGATCTGTGAGAAGCCCCAAGCAACAAATATTGCCTTGTACTTCTCGACGCTCTCGTTATTAGCTTGCTTCACTTTGTAGATCCATCTTGAACCTACCACTGATTTCCCTTCCGGCCTTGGGACAATCTCCCATGCACTGTTTCTGACAATCGAATCATACTCCTCCACCATGGCATCTACCCATGCGGGATCCTCCACAGCTTCCTCGAAAGAGGATGGCTCTGTCATGATACACTTGCTCATAAGATCCATGTATCCACAAATCGGTTAGGTGACTCACTGCTTCACATTGTGATTTCAGTGCTCCCACATTTTGCACTCGACATCAAGATTCAATCGCTCAGCTTCTGTAGTGCGCTTCCGCCCTCTGATGGTTGGTGCTGCATGAGTGGTTTCTTCCACTCCATGAACCTCCTCTTGTGTTTGATCCACATCTTGAGGCTCATCCTTAGGAAATAATAGCTCCTCATATGCATGCAAGTGTGGCTCCCTCTCAAGCGAACACTTCATGGATTTCTCCTCATGAAATTTGATATCTTATCGCACAATAGTCTTCCGACTGTCTGGAAAATACACATGATAGTTGTGAGGTGTATCAGTGTACCTCAAAAATATCCCAATTTCCTTGCGCCGCTGGTTCCAGCCTTTCTTCTCGTAATTTTTCGTCACATGAATGCAAACAGCTGAGCCAAAAATTTTCAAATGAGAAATATCAGGCTTCTTACGAGAAAACGCCTCCTTGAGTGTACTCATGCCAAGTATCCTATGAGGACAACAGTTTTGCACATAAACCGCAATGTTGCAAGTTTCAGCCCACAAGTGTATGGGAAGGCCCTGATCATGCAACGTCGCCCGTGCAGCACCCACAATCGTTCTGTTCTTTCGCTCCGCGACCCCAATCTGTTGTGAGTTATGAGGCGCTATGAGCTCTCTTCGAAGTCCTTTTGCGCTGCAAAAGTCTTTGAATTCGCCATAGATGAATTCACCACCATTATCGCTCCTAAGAGCCTTCACCTGCTTCCCCGACTCTTTCTCTACCAGTGCCTTGAACTCACAAAACTTTGAGTATGCCTCGCTCTTCTTTTGCATGAAGAAGATCCAGCACTTACGAGAAAATTCATCAACAAATATCACATAATCCATGTGCTTTGCTGTCAAAGCTACTGAGAAAGGTCCACACACGTCTGTGTGAATTCTCTCAAGGATTGTTGTGGCGTGACTATCCTTCTCATGAAAGGTGGCTTTCACAAATTTTCCCAAAGTACATCCCTTGCACTGATCTGACTGCGCAAGTGTACCTTTGGGAAGCCCGGTAGAAATCTGTTGCAAAATTTTCAAAGCACCATGGTGAAGATGGCCCAATCTCCTGTGCCAAACCTGGCCCCATCCCGGCTCACCACTCCTTTTGCTTTGCCTGCCATTGCTGCGCAGCCATCTACCTGCAACTAATAAAGGTTCTTAACTCGAACCCCTATCCTTCGTGTTTCACCAGTTGCCTTACTGCGCAGGAAAGCCTTTCCCTCGCTAAAGACAACATCGTATCCCTTGTCTTCCAACATAGCCATAGAGATAAGATTCTTCTTCAATCCTGTAACACGCATGACATGCTTCAAGATGAAATGTTTTCCGTACCCCTCTCAAAGGAAATGGTCCCGATACCGTGAGTAATCGCATCTACCATCATTGCCCATCTCGATGTGCACTCCAAGATCCTTCTCATCCGTATCGCAAACAAATCTTTGTCTTCTGGTCATATGGAAAGTTGCACCACTATCAAGAAACCACACTGATCCCATCACACTTGAAACCAAGCATGCGATCAGCGAAAAATCCAGCTCAAACTGTGAGGCTAAGGCCTCTCCAGCTGTAGATCCAACAGCCTGATTATTTTTCTTCTTCTGTGCACAATTAGTGGCGTAATGTCCATGTTGGTGACAATGAAAGCACTTCACCTTGGACAAGTCCTGCTTCTTGCCTTTCGCACCAGATTGAAAAGGATTTTTCTTTCCCTTCCCTTTCCTTGCATTGGCAGACAAAGCGCAATTTTCTTCATCTTCATTCTTTGATGAAGATCCATCCCTGGTACTCCGCCTTATCTCCTCCTGCACAAGATCCGACCAAAGTTGCTCCCATCCCGGCTGTTTCTCCCGACCATTAACAGAGTCCTCGTAGGAATGCCAACTCTTCGAAAGCCCAAGGAGAGCCAAGCTCACCAAGTCCTCTTCATCTACAATAACCCCCACACTTCCCAGCTCATCCCTGCACTGGACAAAATTCGTAAGGTACTTGGGTATACTTTCGCCCTTCTCCATTTTTATTTTTTTGAGCTTGTCTTTAAGCGCCAACTTCCTCTAGTCGCTTTTGCTTTGGAACAGGTCTGTCATAGCTTTCCACATCAAGAATGGATAATCTTTACCATGAAGGTTGGACACTATGTGATCCTTCACACCTTCCAACAGAATTCTTCGACATTTTTCTGTCTTCTTTTGCCATGTGTCAAGTGCAGCTGCATCGCTAGAAGCAGGTTTTGGAATTTCTGCATCTATGAACTCCTTCAACCCATTATCCTCTAGCACCGCCTCCATCCTATCCTTCCATGAAATATAAATTTTGAGTCTCTCAAGGGCATACTCCAATCACAATCCTTTGAAATACCTCTCAACTTTGACACTACAAAAAAAACAAAATGTTGTTACCGATGAAATAGAAAATCATTACACTCGTTACCTACTTTTTTTTGGTAGCATAAAAGCACCCGTATTTTGGAAAAGTGGTGATGTAGAATCTCACCTTTTTTTTTTTGGAGCACATTTTTGACACTTTAATATTTTTATTTAAGTATGAATATTTGTTTTAAAATGTTAGTGATTTTTCATGCTAATTTTGAAACGTATTGATGCAGCATCAACCTTTTTTTTTTAGAGTGGTATAAAACACAAAACTTAGATATATATATATATATATATATATATATATATATATATATATATATAAAGAATAAAAAAAACCAATAAAAATGTAATAAAAAACAAAATTAACTCGTAAAAATAAAAAATTTAAACAAAAATAAATTAAAAAAAAAAAAACAAAAAATATTCGAAAATTATATCAAAAGAAATGACAAAATTTGAAAAAAAAAACACATAATTTAAAGAAAAAAAGAAAAATTAACCAAAAAAATAAAAATAAAAAACATCATAAACATTTTTTTCTAAGTTATTAAAAAAAGCCATATAATTTAAAAAAAAAAAATTAAAATAGAAAATTTAAAAATAATTTAAATTACAAAATTAAAATTTAGATAAAAAAAAAAAATACAAAAAAGAAAAAATTAATTTCAAAATTTAAAATAAAATAATAATAAGAAGAAGAAGAAAAAATACAAATTTTAAAATTAACAAAAAAAAAACAAATTAAAAAAACAAAAAAAAACAAAATTTAAAATTGAAAAAGAAAATTAAAATAAAAGAATTAAAATAAAAAAAACTATCATTAAAAAACAAAAAAAATGAAAAAAAACCAGGTGCAAATAATTAAAAAACAAATATCCATAAATTGACTGTTTTTTTTTATAAATGAAACAATATATAAATTTAAAAATGAAAAACTAAATAAACTAAAAGATTAAAAAATAAAAAATAAATTAAATTAAAATTTAATAAATTTAATAAATAAATTTTAAATTTTAAAAAATAATTAATCTAAAATATTAAATTTTAAAACAAAATTTTAAAAAATAAAACAATTTAAATTTAAAATAAAAAATTTGAATTAAAAAACAAATAATTTTAAATTTTTTGAATTAAAAAAAAAAAAAATCAAATTAAAAAAAATAAATATTAAAAATTAAAAAAATTAAAAAAGAATTTTTTGATCGTGGTAGCGAAGGCTAGTCGCTGGGTGGGAGGCCGATTCCGAGAATCGCCCTCCCGCGGCGAGAGACCAATTTCGGGAATCGCCCTCCTGCGGCGGGAGGTTGATTCCGGGAATCGCCTTGCCACGGTGCGGGAGGCCGATTCCGGGAATCGCCCTACCACGGCGTGGGAGGCCGATTCTGGGAATCACCCTCCCGCGGTGAGAGGCCGATTCCGGGAATCGCCCTCCCACGGTGGGAGGTCGATTCTGAGAATTGCCCTGAGGCCGATTCTAGGAATCGCCCTCCTGCGGCGGGAGGCTGATTCCGGGAATCGCCCTCCCGCGGCGGGAGGCCGATTCCGGGAATCGCCCTCTCACTGCGGGAGGCCGATTTCGGGAATTTTGTTTTAATTTAATTTTTATATTTGAAATTTAATTTTTTTTTATTTTTAATTTTATTCATTTTTTTTTTATAATTTTTTTTTCTAAATTTTGTTAAAATTTTTTATTAAAATTTGTATTTTTTTTTTATTTAATTGATTTTTTTTTTATTTTTTTTATAATTTTTTTTTTATTATTAAATTTTATGTTTAGTTTTTTCATTTAATTTTTAAAACTTTAATAAATTTTGTATTTTTCTTTTTAATTGATTTGAATTTAAATTTTTTTTTTTATTTTTTTTTATTATTATTTTTTTAATGACATAAAATTTTTATATTTTTTTTTATTTCAATTAAAATTGTGTATTTAAAATTGTGTGTGTATATATATATATATATATATATATATATATATAAACTTAATATTTTCAAATTAATTTGTTTTTTATTTTATTTTTTATTTAATATATTTTTTTTATTTTTTCAATTATAATTGATTTTTAAAGTTTTTTAACTTTTTATTTTAACAATGTTTTTTTTTTTTTCTTTATTTTTAAAATTTATTTTTTATTTCAAAATTATTTGTTTATTCATTTATTTATTAAAATTTAATATTTTTTTTTTTAAATTTAATTTGTTATTTTAATATTAACATTTTTTTAAAATTTAATAAAATCTAATATATATATTTTTAATTTAAGTATATATATAATATTTATATTGTATTCTATTTTTCATTTTTTATTTTTAATTAATTTTTCATTTTTTTACTTTTAACTTCAGTAATGTTTTTTTTTTTTTTTTTTTAAATTTAATATATTTCTTTAAATTTATTTTTTTATTTTAAAATTTAATTTTTTTTCCTAATTTAATAAACATTTTTTTTCTTTTTTAAATTTAATTTCTATATTTAATTTTTTAAATTTCTTTCCTTTTTTAACTTGTTTTTTTTAATTTAATATTTTTATTTTGTTTTTATTTTTATTTTTTTATTTCTATATATTTTGAAATTTTAATTTTGAAATTTTTTTTTATTTTTTTCTTAAATTTAGGATTTTTTTTAATGTTTGAATTAAAATTTTTATTTTGTTTTATTTTTTATTTTTTTATTCCTATATATTTTTAAAATTTAAGCTTTAAAATGTTTTTATTTTTTAAATTTATTTTTTTTTCTTAAATTTTAGGTTTTTTTTAATGTTTAAATTTTAAAAATTAAAAAATGTTATTTCTATTTTTAAAAATGTCAAAAATATGACATAATTTTTTTTTTTTGGTTATTCCAGCATCAACTAGTTTTGTTTTGAGGGTGTTTTTTCAATCCTTTTTTCAAGAAACAATTTTGTTTTTAGCATAATTTTATAAAATGTTGAAATTTGACCTTAAAAAAAACCAAGTGCGTTCTGGAATACACTTTTTTTGTTTTTGGGGTGTTTTTTCATGTTTTTTGAGTCTTTTTGGGTTAGAGTTCCTGTTTTGAGGTCAGGTTACCTATTTCACCAGTAACAGTGTTAACATTGTAGCAAATTCGAATTCCACCAGCACAAAACTCAACCGCTTCAATAATTGCAATTGCTCTGATCAATATAGCTTTGATACCATGTAGAAATTATATAAATAATGTGTTATATGTCTAAGATTCTCTTGATCATACACTATTTGACTTCATGCACAATACAAAATCTATTCCACCATTGATCATCACATGCGGAAATTAACACAATTGCAATGCACACATGAAACCATAGAAATTCACACACATTGACACAGTGATTTTACGGGAAAGCATGAAGTTGAAAACCCCAACTATCTATATATAATATATGTCATAGATATCATGTAACAATCCTCATACAAAGCTGATCATATCAAGCTCTCAGTTCAATACAATCGCTACACACTAATCAGGTCCGATCTAGCAAATCCATGCACTGATCTCTGCCACCTGCTAGCCTACCTCGACTGTGCAATCCCTGCTAAAGAATGGCTCTGGATGAACTTGAATCCACCTAGATTGCACTGCGAAATTCTCATTGGCATCTCTACTAAGTGTTGGATGCAATCAATGCATCACTATAGTCACAACTGATAGTCATCTTGCCCTTTCACCTATCTCTCCACTGGTCTCCACTAAAACTGTCCATGCATTGTAGTTAACTGATGTATTCTTCAGTTGATTAATGAGTTAATAATTAGTGAATTAATTCACACCACTCTCACTAGTGTATCAATCGGTTAGACTAGATACAACTAGCTCAACTGTGTCTAACTGAGTTAAACTGAACACAACTCCACCAACTACTTCTACAACTCCACCAAACTCTGTCACATGAGTTCTAACTGAAGTCCTCCATGCACTCATGCATTAGCTCCACTTAACCCTCAGGAATATCATAATTCCTTCTGTCAGCTCCTGTGCCACATCTGTGCACTTAACTGAAGTGCTCCAAGAGAATAAGATAATGTTTAGAGTTCAAATATTATTAAGAGCTAATAATATTCGACATATCTATTTTTAGGCTGGCAATCTAAAAATAGATTCCGCTCAATATGTCTAAAAATAGAAGTCCATCTATTTTTTTCCGACTTGACCAACCATCCACAAATAGCATCCTGCAACTCATAGAACATGATCCATATGTCTAAAGGAGACATAGTTTAAAAATAGACTTTGCGCCAAAAATAGCCTGCGGGTCCACTTAGTGAAGGTGACTCTTTTCACTAAGCTCATCATCTTGTTGAATCTCAACACTCCCTCTCAACTAGATAGGGATTATCTGCCACCCCAATCCTATCTCTATGGTATTTGAATTTTCTCCTGGTGAGTGCCTTCGTCAGAATATTAGCATCCTGATCCTCCGTAGGAATGTAAGATAGTAACATGATCTTCCGCTACACACAATCTCTGATATGATGGTATCATATATCAATATGTTTAGATATATCATGAAATACTGGATTAACCAAGAGTTTAATGCAACTCTGATTATCACAATATATCACAGTAGGATCTAAGTGTGAACTGAACAACTCGACCAGGATCTTCCTCATCCATATAGCCTCGCATGCAGCCAAACTTGCTGCCATGTACTCGGCCTCCACTGAAATGAATGCCATGGATCTCTGCTTCTTGCTGTACCAAGAAACTGTTGTTGACCTGATACTGAAAATCCCTCCAGATGTGCTCTTTCTGTCCGTTGGGCTCCCTACCCAATCTGCATCCATGAAGCCATGCAGCTTCACCTCATCCGACTGTCTGTACCACAATCCATATCCCGATGTGCCTCTGAGATACCTCAATACATGCTTGCCTGCCTTCCAAAAGAGCTTGGTAGGCTTAACCATAACTTGTGAAAGCTGGTTAACAACATAGCATATGTCTGGTCATGTATTGACTAGATACATGAGCGAACCAACCAACTGTCGATAAACAGTGGCATCCGCTACCTCTGCTGATGTAGCATCCTCTTTCCTCCAACCACCAGGAAGAGGAGTGTCGATAGGCTTGCAGCCTTGCATGTTGAACTTCTCCAGTATCTCTTGGGCATACTTGCCTTGAGACACAAACAGTCCATCCTTCCACTGCCAAATTTCCAATCCCAAGAAATAATGAAGGAGGCTCAAGTCCTTCATCTCAAACTCCTTTGCAAGATTAGCCTTGCATGAGAGTATCAATTGTTCATCACCTGTCAATATCAAATCATCTACATATAGTACAATGATCAGCAACTTACCCTCCACCACAATCTAGTATAGGTTCGGATCCGCCTCACTCTTGGTGAATCCAAGACTGGTGAAATATCTGTCTATCAGTGTGTACCAAGCACGAGGTGCTTGTTTCAGCCCATACATCGCTCTTTTGAGCCTGCACACATGCGAATCACTACTGAAGATTTCGAAACCTTCAGGCTACTCTATGTACACCTCCTCCTCAATGACTCCATTGAGGAACACAGTCTTCACATCCATCTGATGAATGTGCCAACCCATCTGCGCTGAGAGAGCTAGGATGCTCTGTATGGAAGAATACCTTGCGACAGGTGCAAAGGTTTCTTCATAGTCAATCCCCTCGATCTGTGAGAAGCTTTGGGCAAAAAATCTTTCCTTGTACTTCTCGACGCTCCCGTTAGTAGTTTGCTTCACTTTGTAGATCCATCTCAAACCTACCACTGATTTCCCTTCCGGCCTTGGGACAATCTCCCATACACTGTTTCTGACAATCGAATCATACTCTTCCACCATGGCATCTACCCATGTAGGGTCCTCCACAACTTCCTCGAAAGGGTCAAAATAAGATCACGATACACTTGCTCATCGAGCCATGTATTCAATAAATCGGTAGGGGTATTGTCTGCATGCATTGTGATTTGGGGTGCTCCTACATTTTGCACTACATCAGATTGATCAGCTCGGCTTACGCTAGTGCGCTTCCACCCTCTGATGTTTGGCGCTGCATGAGTGGTTTCTTCCACTCCATGAACCTCCTCTTGTGGTTGATCCACATCTTGAGGCTCATCCTTAGGAACTAATAGCTCCTCATCTGCATGCAAGTGTAGCTCCCTCTCAAGCGACAACTTCATGGCTTTCTCCTCATGAAATTTGATATCCCGTCGGACAACAGTCTTCCAACTGTCTGGAAAATACACATGATAGTTGTGAGGTGTTTCTGTGTACCCCACAAATATCCCAACCTCTACAGTTGGATCCAGCTTCTTCCTGGCATCCTTCGTCACATGAATGTAAACAGGTGAGCCAAAAATCTTCAAATGAGAAATATCAGGCTTCTTACCAGAAAACGCCTCTTCGGGTGTACTCATGCCAAGTACTCTATGAGGACAACAGTTTTGCACATAAACCGCAATGTTGCATGCTTCAGCCCACAAGTGTATGGGAAGGCCCTGATCATGCAACATCGCCCGTGTAGCACCCACGATCGTTCTGTTCTTTCGCTCCGCGACCCCATTCTGTTGTGGGTTATGAGGCGCTATGAGCTCTCTTCGAATTCCTTCTGGGCTACAAAAGTCTTTGAATTCTCCAGAGATGAATTCACCACCATTATCACTCCTAAGAGCCTTCACCTGCTTCCCCAACTCTTTCTCAACCAGTGCCTTGAACTCACAAAACTTTGAGTATGTATCGCTCTTCTTCTGCATCAAGAAGATCCATCACTTACGAGAAACGTTTTCAACAAATATCATATAATACCTGTGCTTTGCTATCGAAGCTACTGAGAAAGGTCCACACACGTTTGTGTGGATTCTCTCAAGGATTGTTGTGGCGCAACTATCCTTCTCATGAAAGGTGGCTTTCACAAATTTTCCCAAAGTACATCCCTTGCACTGATCTAACTGCGCAAGTGTACCCTTGGGAAGCCCGGTAGAAATCTGCTGCAAAATTTTCAAAGCGCCATGGTGAAGATGGCCCAATCTCCTGTGCCACAATTTTCCCTCATCCCGGCTCACCACTCCTTTTGCTTTTCCTGCCATTGCTGCGCAGCCATCTACCTACAATTGATAAAGGTTTTTAACTCGAACCCCTATCCTCTGGGTTTCACCAGTTGCTTTACTATGCAGGAAAGCCTTTCTCTCGCTAAAGACAACATCATATCCCTTGTCTTCCAACATCGCCACAGAGATCAAATTCTTCTTCAATCCTGGAACATGCATGACATCCTTCAAGATGAAAGGTTTTCCAGACTCCCTCTCAGAGGAAATGGTCCTGATACCAGTAGCACTGTATCTACCATCATTGCCCATCTCGATGTGCACTCCAAGATCCTTCTCATCCAGATCAATAAACAAATCTTTGTCTCCGGTCATATGGAAAGATGCACCACTATCAAGAAACCACACTGATCCCATCACACTTGAAACCAAGCATGCGATCAGCAAAAAATCTAGCTCAAACTACGAGGCTAAGGCCTCTCCAGCTATAGATCCAGCAGCCTGCTTATTTTTCTTCTTTTGTGGACAATTAGTGGCGTAATGTCCGTGTTGGTGACAATGAAAGCACTTCACCTTGGACAAATCTTGCTTCTTGCCTTTCGCACCAGATTGAGAAGGATTTTTCTTTCCCTTCCCTTTCCTTGCTTTGGCAGCCAAAGTGAAATTTTCTTCATATTCATTCTTTGATGAAGATCCATCCCTGGTACTCTGCCTTATCTCCTCCTGCACAAGATCCGACCAAATTCGTTCCCATCCCGGCAGTTTCTCCCGACCATTGAAAGAGTGCTCATAGGAATGCCAACTTTTCAGAAGCCCAAGGAGAGCCAAGCTCACCAAGTCCTCTTCATCTACAATAACCCCCACACTTCCCAGCTCATCCCTGCATTGGAAAAACTTCGTGAGGTACTTGGGTATACTTTCGCCCTTCTCCATTTTAATTTTTATGAGTTTGTCTTTAAGCGCCAACTTCCTCTGGTCGCTTTTGCTTTGGAACAAGTCTGTCAAAGCTTTCCACATCAAGAATGGAGAAGCTTTACCATGAAGGTTGGACACTATGTGATCCTTCACACCTTCCAATAGAATCCTTTGACATTTTGTTGTCTTATTTTGCCATGCGTCAAGTGTAGCAGCATCGCTAGAAGCAGGTTTTGGAATTTCTGCATCTATGAACTCCATCAACCCATTATCCTCTAGAACCGCCTCCATCTTGTCCTTCCATGCAATATAATTTGAGCTAACCTCAAGGGCATACTCCAATCGCAATCCGTTAAAATACATCTCAACTTTGACACGAAAACAAACGATTATTATTTTCTATGAAATAGGTAACCTCATTGTTACCTACTTTTTTTTGGTAGCATAAAAAGCACACGATTTTGAAAAGTGGTGATGCAAAATCAATTTTTTTTTGTTTTGAGCACATTTTTTACTCTCTAATATTTTTATTTGTGAAGTATGAATATTTGTTTTAAAATGTTTGTGATTTTCATGCTAATTTTGAAATGTATTGATGCAGCATCAACTTTTTATTTTCGAGTGGTGATTTTCATGCTAATTTTGAAACGTATTCATGCAGCATCAACCTTTTTTTTTTAAAGTGGTGATTTTCATGTTGGTAATAAAACACAAAACTTAGATAAAATATATATATATATATATATATATATATATATATATATATATATATATATATATATATATAAAGAATAAAAAAAACCAATAAAAATGTAATAAAAAACAAAGTTAACTCGTAAAAATAAAAAATTTAAACAAAAATAAATTAAAAAAACAAAAAACAAAAAAAAACAAAAATATTCGAAAATTATATCAAAAGAAATGACAAAATTTGAAAAAAAAACACATAATTTAAAGAAAAAAACAAAAATTAACCAAAAAAATAAAAATAAAAAACATCAAAAACATTTTTTTCTAAGTTATTAAAAAAAGCCATATAATTAAAAAAAACAAATTAAAATAGAAAATTTACAAATAATTTAAATTACAAAATTAAAATTTAGATAAAAAAATAAAATACAAAAAAGAAAAAATTAAATTTCAAAATTTAAATTAAAATAATAATAAGAAGAAGAAAAAAAATACAAATTTTAAAATTAACAAAAAAAAAACAAATAAATAAATAAATAAATAAATAAAAATTTAAAATTGAAAAAGAAAATTAAAATAAAAGAATTAAAATAAAAAAAACTATCATTAAAAAACAAAAAAAAGAAAAAAAACCAGGTGCAAATAATTAAAAAACAAATATCCATAAATTGACTGTTTTTTTTTTATAAATGAAACAATATATAAATTTTAAAAATGAAAAAATAAATAAACTAAAAGATTAAAAAATAAAAAATAAATTAAATTAAAATTTAATAAATTTAATAAATAAATTTTAAATTTTAAAAAATAATTAATCTAAAATATTAAATTTAAAAACAAAATTTTAAAAAATAAAACAATTTAAATTTAAAATAAAAAATTTGAATTTAAAATAAAAAATTTGAATTTAAAATAAAAAATTTGAATTAAAAAACAAATAATTTTAAATTTTTTGAATTTAAAAAAAAAAATCAAATTAAAAAAATAAATATTAAAAATTAAAAAAATAAAAAAAGAATCTTTTGATATAGGTGGCGAAGGCTAGTCGCTGGGTGGGAGGCCGATTCCGAGAATCGCCCTCCCGCGGCGAGAGGCCGATCCCGGGAATCACCCTCTTGCGGCGGGAGGTCGATTCCGGGAATCACCTTGCCACGGCGCCGGAGGCCGATTCAGGGAATCGCCCTACCACGGCGCGGGAGGCCGATTCCGGGAATCACCCTCCCGCGGCGAGAGGCTGATTCCGGGAATCGCCCTCCCGCGGTGGGAGGTCGATTTCGGGAATTGCCCTGAGGCCGATTCTGGGAATCGCCCTCCTGCGACGGGAGGCTGATTCCGGGAATCGCCCTCCCCCCGGCGGGAGGCCGATTTCGGGAATCGCCCTCTTGCTGCGGGAGGCCGATTCTGGGAATTTTGTTTTAATTTAATTTTTATATTTGAAATTTTTTTTTTTTTTTTTTTTTTTTAATTTTATTCTTTTTTTTTGTTTTTAATTTTTTTTTTCTAAATTTTGTTAAATTTTTTTATTAAAATTTGTATTTTTTTTTTTTATTTAATTGATTTTTTTAAAATTTTATTATTATTATTAAATTTTATGTTTAGTTTTTTCATTTAATTTTTAAAAATTTAATAAATTTTGTATTTTTCTTTTTAATTGATTTGAATTTAATATTTTTTTTTATTATTATTTTTTTAATTACATATAATTTTTATATTTTTTTTATTTCAATTAAAATTGTGTATTTAAAATTGTGTATATCTCTCTCTCTCTATATATATATATATATAAACTTAATATTTTCAAATTAATTTGTTTTTGATTTTATTTTTTATTTAATATATTTTTTTTTAATTTTTCAATTTTAATTGATTTTTAAAGTTTTTTAACTTTTTATTTTAACAATGTTTTTTTTTTCTTTATTTTTAAAATTTATTTTTTATTTCGAAATTTATTTGTTTATTCATTTATTTATTAAAATTTAATATTTGTTTTTTTTAAATTTAGTTTGTTATTTTAATATTAACATTTTTTTTTATAAATTTAATAAAATCTAATACATATATTTTTAATTTAAGTTTATATATATATATTTATATATATATATATATATATATATATATATATACATATATATATATATATATTAATTTAAATTTAATTTCTTTTTTTAAAATCTATTTGTTTTTTTTTTTAATATATATTTTTTTAAATTTAATATTTATATTGTATTCTATTTTTCATTTTTTATTTTTAATTATTTTTTCATTTTTTTACTTTTAACTTGATAATGTTTTTTTTTTTTTTTTTTTTAAATTTAATATATTTCTTTAATTTTTTTTATTTTAAAATTTAATTCTTTTTCCTAATTTAATAAACATTTTTTCTTTTTTAAATTTAATTTCTATATTTAATTTTTTATAATTTCTTTCTTTTTTAACTTTTTTTTTTTTAATTTAATATTTTTATTTTGTTTTTGTTTTTATTTTTATTTTTTTATTTCTATATATTTTGAAATTTTAATCTTTAAATTTTTATTTTTATTTTTTTTTCTTAAATTTTAGGTTTTTTTTAATCTTTGAATTAAAATTTTTATTTTGTTTTTATTTTTATTTTTTTATTCCTATATATTTTTAAATTTTAAGCTTTAAAATGTTTTTATTTTTTAAATTTATTTATTTTCTTAAATTTTAGGTTTTTTTTAATGTTTGAATTTTAAAAATTAAAAAATGTTATTTCTATTTTTAAAAATGTCAAAAATATGACATAATTTTTTTTTTTTTTGTTATTCCAGCATCAACTGGTTTTGTTTTGAGGGTGTTTTTTCAATCCTTTTTTCAAGAAACAATTTTGTTTTTAGCATAATTTTATAAAATGTTGAAATTTGACCTTAAAAAAAAACCAAGTGCGTTATGGAATACACTTTTTTTGTTTTTGGGGTGTTTTTTCATGTTTTTTGAGTCTTTTTGGGTTAGAGTTCTTGTTTTGAGGTCAGGTTACCTATTTCATCAGTAACAGTGTTAACACTGTAGCAAATTCGAATTCCACCAGCACAAAACTCAACCGCTTCAATAATTGCAATTGCTCTGATCAATATAGCTTTGATACCATGTAGAAATTATATAAATAATGCGTTATATGTCTAATATTCTCCTGATCATACACTATTTGACTTCATGCACAATACATAATCTATTCCACCATTGATCATCACATGCGGAAATTAACACAATTGCAATGCACACATGAAACCATAAAAAATCACACACATTAACACAGTGATTTTACAGGAAAGCCTGAAGCTGAAAACCCCAACTATCTGTATATAATATATGTCATAGATATCATGTAACAATCCTCATACAAAGTTGATCATATCAAGCTCTCAGTACAATACAATCGCTACACACTAATCAGGTCCGATCTAGCAATTCCATGCACCGATCTCTGCCACCTGCTAGCCTGCCTCTACTGCACAATCCCTGCTAAAGAATGGCTCTGAATGAACTCGAATCCAACTAGTTTGCACTGCGCAATCCTCATTGGCATCTCTACTAAGTGTTGGATGCAATCAATGCATCATTATAGTCACAACTGATAGTCATCTTGCCCTTTCACCTATCTCTCCACTGGTCTCCACTGAAACTGTCCATGCACTGTAGTTAACTGATGTATTATTCAGTTTATTAATGAGTTAATATTTAGTGAATTAATTATTAATTAATTCACACCACTTTCACTAGTGTATCAATCAGTTAGACTAGATACAACTAGCTCAACTGTGTCTAACTGAGTTAAAATGAACACAACTCCACCAACTACTTCTACAACTCCACCGAACTCTGTCACATGAGTTCTAATTGAACTCCTCATGCATTAGCTCCAGAAAACCCTCAGGAATAGCGTATTTCCTTCTGTCAGCTGCTGTGCCACATCTGTGCACTTAACTGAAGTGCTCGAAGAGAATAAGATAATGTTTAGAGTCCAAATATTATTAAGAGCTAATAATATTCGACATATCTATTTTTAGACTGGAAATCTAAAAATAGATTCCGCCTAATATGTCTAAAAATAGAAGTCCATCTATTTTTCCAACTTGACCAACCATCCACAAATAGCATCCTGCAACTCATAGAATATGATCGACATGTCTAAAAATAGACATAGTCTAAAAATAGACTTGCGCCAAAAATAGCCTACCGTCCCACTTAGTGAAGGCGACTCTTTTCACTAAGCTCATCATCTTGTTGAATCTCAACAATTTTAGGCATTGCTACTATACCAAGATTACAAATCTCTACCTCTTCATCATCAACCTACATTCTAGGAGATTTGAAAACATCATTTTGGTCAAAATGTTTTTCAAGTGGAATAAGATCGTTGGGTATACAATTATTTTTCAGCTGCAAAAATTTAGAATTACCCTCAGTTTCAGCAGCATGTTTTGCTGATCTACTTGTGTGCTTTCAAATTGCTCCTTCAACTCTATGAAATTTCTAATTTGTTGGTCATCATCAAACACTTTCCAATGGATGATATTATCCGGGATAGAAGGCCTATGCTGAAATTCAATCTCATACTTCTCAGTAGAATGTGCAGGGATGACAAATAAACTTGCAGAAACAACTAGGGAATCAACCACTGAGTTTTGATCCCTAGTTTTCACAATAAATGAATATTGTTGAAAATTTTCCAACATTTCCATAATCAGATTTTTGTAAGCTCTCATCCTCACATCCTTAGTTTGATATGTTCCTTCAACTTGTTTTATTATCGACTCAGAACATCCACAAACTAAAATCTTTTGAGCACCCAATTTTTTCAAAATTTCCAGACCGGAAAACAGAGATTCATATTCAGCCATATTATTTGTACAGTGAAAGTTTACTTTGAAAGAATAAAACTTACTTTCATCATCAGGAATAGTGATCCATATGCCTGATCTAGCCTCCTCTCTTCCAGCAGATCCATCAAAGTGCAAAAGCCACTAGCCGTCTGCTTTTTCTTCTATGATTTCCTGTTTTTCAACTTGTTTATCTTCAATTTCTGCTTTCCCTTCACTTTCTACTTCATCAGTTAGCTCATTGAAAAGAATTGTTGATCCTAATTCAGTTTCAACAGCATAAATGGGAAAATTCTGAGGCTCATCCTTGTTTCTTATGATATAGGCCATCCTAGTCTCCCTGTACAATCTTCTTTGCTCACCAAAAAAAGGAATGGTGGCATATGTCAAGTCCATCTGCATGGTGCCTTTGATTTTATCTGCCTAAGATCTAGATAAGAGCATGCCAAACTTGGGTGGAATATTTGCCACCACAATGTCCATTACCACTATCTTGGCATGCACTTGTGTTAGGCGAATAACATCATCTTTTATCAATCCTATGCATTGCACTCTTTTAGAATCAAAAGAAAACAAATCCTTGTATGGCCTAGTGATCTCCAAACCCATCCTCTCCATAATCACTTTAGGCATAAGGTTATGAGAAGCCCCTGAATCCAACATGGCAATGTGTAAGGTCATGTCATGGATACTAAGGCTGACATACAAATAAGGTACTTCTTCATTCTGCTCATCTTCCAATATTGGTCCCAAGTAGATGGTAGGATGGTGTTCTTGTACATTAAGGATATCTGAAGCTCCTGGTTGAGAATTCAACATTTTCACAATTTTTCTTCTATACTCATTTACCTTGAGAATTTCTCCAAAAGAAACATGAATCTTGATTTTAGAAATCTCCTTCTCCAAACTGAAAACAAAAGTAAGATTTTCAATCTCTTTGATAGGGGGAGGAAGTGGTGGGTCCTTTTTAGACTCAACTACTTTAGGAGCATCCTTCTTTGGTTGTGTTTTATTTGTAGTGATGGGAACATTTCTGTTTCTGAGATTGTATTGCTTCTGCATCTCAAAAATTGCATGTTGATTACCCTTACGATAGTCAGATTTTCCCTCACCCTTATTTACGTCATGATCAAAATCATCATGCTCTTATTTGGTCAAAAGCATTCCAAACATGTTTTCGTCTAGGCAGTGAATGGAGTCTTCTTGAATCTCAGGCTGAGTTTCCTCTTCATCAATCAAATTTTGTTGAAAAGGAGGCATTACTTGAGGGTCAAGCTGATTTTTGTTTTCTCTTTGTCTTTGTTTATTCTCAGGCCTTCTATACTGTGGATTTATAAATTGTGGATCATGTTGTGTAGGAGGTGTAGAATAATTTCCAAGGGGCAAGTCTATCCATGAGTTTTTCCATAGTCTTCATCATAGAACCAAACTTATCATCTGAGGTGGAAGGATTTTCTTCTTCTTTTAGTTTTGTTTTACCCATCTTAGACTTCTTAGCTTCTATATTTTTTACTTCTACTTTCACAGCATGATTCTTCATTTTTGCTAATCAAGGAGATTCTCTTTCTCTAAGCAGAATGGAGAAATGATAATTAAATGCCTCAGCATAGCGCAATTGAGTAGCTCCTGGTGGAGGTTTAAGATGAGTAGGTATAGAATCATAAAATTTGTTTGATATCTTGGAGAAATTTTGGACAGTTTCATCTACAACTCTTTCTAAAATATTGTATTTAGTAACGGCCTGCACAGGGTTTGTTCTATTCCCCCACTTTCTTAAAAAAAATCCTCAAACTGGTTCCCATTCTGCAAGCTTCCTGGAGCTGGGGCTTTAAACGATTTTTTGACCTCACTAGTGAAACTTTGAGCAAATAGTCCCATTTTGACATCTTCATGGTCTACCTCCTCTTTATCTATGAAATCATTGAATTGGTATACATGTTCCTAAGCTGTAATTTCTTCATCACTCCCCCAGGTTTTAATTCTGGTTGAGTATTTACTTGGGAGGGCATTAAGAACAACTGGGAGAACAAGTGGAGCATATCTAGCAGGTGCAACAGGAGGTGGAGGTAGAAAATTTCCATCCATGATAACAGGGACTGTGGTATTTCTAGGAACAACAGTGGTAGAAGACGAGATACTAGGAGGTATTGTAGTTGGTCTTTGTAGTCCAGAGACAAATGAGCTCCGGTCAGGCAAAGGAATACCAGATTTTCTTCTTAGCAAGAATTCAAATGGGTCTAATTCCTTTAACTTATCAAAAGACTCCCTCTCTAACAGTAACTCTGATGTAACTGCCTCCTAGAATTCTTCTCTTTATTTTTTGGTTACTAGGGTTGATGTATCAATGCCTCATCTTTGTAGGTCTTTGTAGGACGCAAAAAATGCTCACTTTGGAGATTCCGAACTCAGAAACTCAAAACTCACACCACAGAAATCTGAAATCTTTAATATAACAATCTTAGTCAATTCATTTTCACTCTCAGACCTAAACAAAACTTCCTGAATATTATCGTCAAATTTATTATCTTCAGGACTTCTTACAATTTCAGAGGACAAAGCTCTTGAGTGCGATGGAATACTTGATTTTGAAGAGTTGCTTTCAATGCCTCTGGAAATTGTGTTTGGATTATCCACAATGGTAGGTGGGTTAGGATTTGGATTTCTCCTTGTATATCTCCTTCTCGAAGCCACCTTTAAACATGAAAATTTGTAATGAAGTCACCAAGGTAGTTGCAACCTCGAACAAATTTTGAGCTCCTGCTACCTCAAAGAGTTCAGCTTCATTGTTTGCACAAAAACTTCGGGAAATATGTCTTAAGACTCCCAGCAGAGGCACTAAAATGTTATCACTCATTAAGTTCTGAAACATTTCTTGATAGGGTCATACAGGTCACTCACCAAATGGATAAGGTCTCCTAAGCCATTTTAATGTGGTATAGGAAAATTGTTTGCATTTTTTTAGCCTATCCTAAGTTTCATGATCACCTCCATTTATACCATTTTAGTCAAATCAAGCCCATATCATGTCAGTTGTCATTTCCCATACATTTAAAATCAAAAGGGTCACACCTATCAGTTTTTCAAATTTTCGTAGCATTTTACATAGGAAAACAATAGATTTCGCTATGAAACTACTTAATAGTTTCGTAGTGAATTTTTCAGAAGCCTATCTATTTTCGCTACGAAAATTTGTTTTATAACCTGGCTTGTCAGAGTTGTATGAGGTGTCATTTTCTGATTAGAGCAGTAAAGGTGAAGGTCATTAAAGGTTGTTATGGTAAAATTCAAATGTACATATCAGTGTTTGATGTCATCATTACCCCTTTTTGTTTGTATGTGTTATGATTGAAGCCTGAGCTATCAGTTAAAATATTAAACCTCACCTCAATTATCCTTTTGTCATATTGTGCTTTATCCTTGCATGTGAGTCGATCCTTGGAGAGCTGCTTGAAAGAGCCAAGCAGGTTGTTGTCAAATTCGAATTCTGCAGGTGTCATCAGCAAGCGAGGTAGTGAAGATTATAAATTATCAATGGTGCAAGAAAGAAAAAAAATAAAGGTGGCCATTGTCATAGGTATGAGCCCATGGATATGAAATTTCTCGATGAAGACCCTACTGCTATGGAGGTTTTCAGAAGGACTGGTTGCTTACAAATTTCTAGAGGTTGCAGGGCTTTCATTTACATGTTTCTAAGGATTTTGCCACCAGATTCATAGGAACAACATCAAAGGTTGGAATCCTGAATCTTAGAGTGACACCAAAGAGCATATCATCAGCTACAAGAATCCCTAGAGGTGGTGAACAATGGTTTAAATTTATCAAATTCGTAATGCAAGATTGTAAAGAGTTTATCAAGCAAAAACATTGTTAACACTGGAAAATCATACAACAGAAGATGACATCAAGTAATGTCAAGCCTAAGGATTTACAGGGTAGGAACACATTATGGTATCAAGAAGTATTTAAAATCTTTAAGGTTTTGAGAAAATTAGATTTTAACTAGTCATAAATGCTGAATTGCGTGCTTTATCCTTCGAGAAGAGCGCCTTCTGCGCGCCTTTTTGCCTGATAAGTGCACATTCCTGGAAATGGAAAAACGTCTCTTTTCGAGACCACACCAAGAAAAGGACAATTAATCCTTGTGTGAAAGCCTCCTAAGAACAGCCACCAACGCCTCCTTAGACACTATGTGAGCACACAATGGAATCATACCTCTCCCTTGGGTCACCATCCATCATGTACCAAGGAAGGGAAGGAGGATTTGAAACTCACCTATATAAAGCCACCAAGAGATGAAGAAATGGTGATCACATTGTTATGCTGGCCAAAGTTTCCCAAGCAACACCAGCAATGTGTGACCCGGGGCTGGAGCTCAAGAGGACTCGATCGTTGGCCACCCAACATCTTAGTCCACCACAGAAGAGAGAGAGAGGGAGACTGCATCAGAGGCAGTACTTGGAAGGCAACATCCTTGCATCGGGACGTAGAGCTATTGCCTAGTGGCCCTTTGGCAAGTCCGTAAAATTTCTTTTCCATTTCAAACATTTAATAAGAAGAGGCCATCAAGCCATCGTTTGCATTATTATCATTTTTTGCTCTCTTTATAGCTTCCACATATTTGTGTTTTAGTTTTAGTTTAACCAGAGCATACTTTAGCATCATGTTTTTATTAAATGTTATGCTTTTGAGCTCCCCCACTTTCTACTTGTTACCAATAGTTTAAAGAGTAGAACACACTCTTTAATATGGTGCGATTTCATACACCCGTGCGACTAATCCACCATAACAAACACATTAAAGTTGATTTGACAAATTCTATCCCTAGGAGTTTCACAAAGGAGAATTATGAAAAACTGTTGATGGTCATCCAAAAATATTTTACCTGTGAAGGAAGATTTCACATGGTCTACTCATACCATCTCAGACTTCTTCTACATTTTGTAGGTAAGAGGTCACTTGATTTGCCTTTCTATTTATACAAAAGTCTAGGGAAAATGTCAGATAAGGTTCAAATTAAGACTGAGAGAAATGAGACAACTCTTTTTCATCATGGTCTAATTAAGCTGTTAGTATTGGCGGAATTGAGAAGGTTAGACATAAATTGTATTTCTTTCTTGTTCATGAGTGGTTATGAAATTGATGTGGTCACTCCAATGAAAGCCTCAAAGCCGAGAACTACTTCATCACTAGCTTTGGTAGAAGAAGTTGAAGAAGAAAATAGATCATCTCCTATAGAACCAGTGAACATGGGAGCTAAACCTTTGCAAGATACTTACACACCCCAAGCATCACCTGTAAAATAGAAGCATACAGTCAAAAAACAAGGTAGCAAGAGAGTCACTAGAAGCTAGACATTGGCTAAAGGCAATCTGCAGGATATCCTTCATGTAATTAACATTGAAGAGTCACCCATTGTGCAAGCTAAAGACATTGAAGATGGTGGAAGAAAGATGAAGAAAGGTAAGACTGACAAGAAACTAGATTTTGTAGGTGATGATGTTCGTTTTATATTTTAGCCAAGGAAGCCAATGGCTAGACATGCAAAGAAGGTCATGGACAACAAAGAGATTGAGAAAATCAATGAAGCTTCTCAGCCAACAAGCATCATATATTTGTCTCCATCAGCAAAGGAGGAAATGGTTATCATGCAGAGAAAGGGCAAAGAGAAAATAATTGAAAAATCAGAAATAGAACCCTCAAAGTGCAGTTGAAGGAAGCAAGTAAAGAAATATTAGTTTTGAAGCTAGAGACAAAGAAACATAGAGCTGAGAAGGTTCAATTTGAACATATGAAGAAAATATGGGAGGAGCAAGTCACAAGTGTTTCAAAAACTTTGGACAATGCAGAAATGTTGTTGAAATGGACTCAACCATTAAGAGGGGAGGTCAAACACATTAAAAGGATGAAATTTCACCTACAATCCAAAAATAGAGCATTAAAAGATCACATGGAAGATTTTCAGGAGCAGCTGGATTTGATTCAAGTGGAGTTAGAAAAGAAAGGGATGAAGATGAGAGTGGTTGAAGAACCCATCATCCAATTGATTGTAAATGAAGAAGAAACACCATAGGAGTAAAAAAATTGACCTGAAACAAGTATGATGAGGTTCATAACATGCAGATAACCTAAATTTTGCAGCTGGAGAACAATTTTTCAAGACATTTACAAAAACAACAATTTTTGGTTTTTTAGATAGTTTCGTAGCGTGCTTCAGGCTTGAGGCCAGAAAAACGCTACGAAAATTTCTGTAGGTGAAGTTTTGCCTTGGAATTCAGTTTTGTCAAGTATTATGGAGGGAAATTGATTGTTTGCAAGATTTCTTGGCATAGTAAATGTGTTTCAACAACTAAGGTGGCAAGGAGATGGGTGAAAAGGTAGGTTTTCATATGCTACAAAAACTCACTACAAAACTGCCTAAACTGCCATGTTTCGTAGTGGGAAGTTTTTAAAATATTTTTGAGCATTCCAAGAGCACATCAGTTAGCCAGAGACCACTAGCATGTCAGTGGGCCATCTCAACAGAGACTCATTGCTCGAAAGGAGTGTCACACATCTAGCTCATCTAGTAGAACAATGATTAAAGTGAAGGTTATCCATCCCTAAAAAGTAGGATTGTGTTTCATAGATCTAGGGGTGTTTTAAATGTGTAAAGTGATGGTGATTTTTCCTTCGAACATATGATATCCAATAAGTAATTGTTTCACTGTTATGAAAACAGAATGTAATAAATAAGAGATAGAGTCCTATTAGGAGTTTGATTTCTTAAAGGATAACTGTCCTTTTTCTGTTTCAAGTAAGTAGTTTCAGCTATGATAGGTGTCAGAGTTAGAATTCAAAGATCTAGCTAGCTAGGCAGATCATTTACATTGTAAATAATGTCTATTTATAGACTGAACATCAAAGAGAAAAGTGTTGGAGAATATTGCACCAAATTGTTGCTTGTATGTTTTTGTCCATTATCAGTGATATATAGTGACACTCGACTTCCAGACCTGAGATTCTCATGAGGTGCTTAATGTGTTATTGCTCTGTATCTTTATGTCTAATCACTTGTAGTGAATTTTATCTCTAATTACTCAGAATTCATACTATTATGCTCTGACTTCCTTTAGGAGTGAAATTACTATGTTTTTCTTATGTTATGTGTATGAACCATATTGATTTATCTGCCTCAGCTTCCATGTGAAGAAAGACTATCTTTAAGAGTACTGATGTTGACTTCATAGCCCAATGGTAGCAAGTCTTCATTTTTCAACCTGCAATCATACAAAAACCAAGTTAGAATTCATAAAGTTAGCCATCTAGCATTATTTCTATTGAAAATCATAAACCCCCTTTGAGAGAGCCCTCTCAAACTAAAGAGGCTAATCTTCAGTTAGAAGTGGTTTGAAATAGTTACATTGTTATGAAACTAGCTCCAAAAATAGTAGAAAAGAGAGATCAACACCTTAGAAATCAGCCACTTCGAGGGGGAAACCTCCAATACATTACATAAATGAACAATTCTTGGATGATACAAATGACCAAAACCTCCTTCTATATATAGGTGTCCATGGGCCCACAATATAATCCTAGCCGACCTAACAATAACAATGTAAGGGCACAATAATAATAATAAGGGGGCTACACTAATAACAATAAGGGACTAAACTAGTAATATAGGGACCTAACATGCCCCTCTCCTTCAAAAAAGTGTTGTCCTCAATGATTGAGTAGCTATGGGTGCTTCTGCATAAAATTCTCATCCTCCCATGTAGAATCTTCAGTGGGTAAGTTCTTCCACTTGATGAGATACTATGAAATTGATTGATTTCGTAGTTGTCAAGTTCTTATTTCCATGACTACTTCAGGTTCCAATATTATTTTTCCTTCCACATCAAGTTTTGGCAATATTTTTTGAACTGGAATACTTTCACCTATAACCTTATTTAAGCATGAAACATGGAAAACTAGATGCACTCACAAAGAAGCAGGAAGCTCCAATTTGTATTCCATAGTACCAATATTTTGCAACACCTTGTAAGGACCATAGTACTTTGGTGATAATTTATTATCCTTCTTGGTTTGCTTGAGGGAAATTTTTTTGTATGGTTGTAGCCGTAAAAATACCCAGTTTCCTACATCAAAACTTATCTCGCTGCGATGTTGATCTGCTTGTTGTTTCATTTGATTTTGTGCCAAATTTAGGTTATCCTTTAATAGTTTGAGAACTTCTTATTGATGCTCGATGTGATCTTCCACAACTTGAACCTTAGAAATTTCTCTTAAAGAGGATGTGATAGATGGTGGATGATATCCATAAAGTGTCATAAATGGGGTAATTTTTGCTGCAGTATGGAAGGAAGTGTTATACCACCATTCAGCGAGAGGTAACCACTTGACCCATTGTGTTTGTTTATCAGATACAAAACAACGAAGATATCCTTCCAAACATTTATTTACTATCTCTGTTTGACCATCGGATTGAGGATGATAAGATGAGCTATGAGCTAATTGAGTACCCAAACAAGAAAATAACTCCGTCCAAAAATTTCCAGTAAAAATGGGATCTCTGTCGCTCACAATAACCCTTGGGTTTCCATGTAGCTTTTGAATTGTGTCCATAAATGTAGTAGCATCTGTACTTGCTTTAAAGGGATGAGATAATGCACAAAAGTGTGCATACTTGGTAAGTCTATCAACTACCACCACTGTACTCCTAGTACAACATCAGCACCTCCCATTGCAATGGAAAGCATTGTACTATTCAATACATATTCCCCCATGTTTAGCTTGATATTATGGCATTTTCTAGAGAAATTTATGGTTCCTCCATTTCCAACCATCACTTGACATTTTGATGCTAGGTATAGGAAACAATTAAATTCCTTGGCTACCTTACAATGAATAAAATTATGGGTACTACCCGAGTCAATCAACACTATTACATTTTTCTTCTTGATATGTCCTTCTAGGAGTGGTAATTCCTATCAATACATTATAGGATATGGTCAGACTCATTTCTTCTTTCAATAGGGTTGGTTCCTAGTGTATATCCTCTTCTTTTGAATTTTCTTGTTCATTTTCTTCCTCCTCTTCACAATCTATGTAAATAATTTCTTCTCAGCACACTTATGACCTTTAGTGTATTTTTTATCATAATTGTAGCGAATCCGTTTTGCTATTTTTTCTTCCAATTTTTGTGTTTTCAACCTTGTAGGTTGTGGAAATATAGGAGTAGAAACACTTCCATCTTTACAGATGTGAGTGGTAGGCTTCCTTGTTGCCATAATTTTACATTCAATTTTTCTTTCCAACCTGAATGCCTTGTCCAATGAATTAGGTTCCCAAAGGTGAACCTCATGTTGGATGTTATCCTTTAAAGTACCTATGAAGACATCAATCATGTCTTCCTCTAGAATATCAACTACCCTTATATTCAATTTTTGGAAGTCCTCAATGTCCTCCACCATTGAAGCCTTTTGTTTGAGATTTATCAATTGGCTAAAGAAGGTGTTGCTCTTTGTATCCTCATAATGTGCTATCATTTCCTCCATAAAAATTGACCAAGTTACAATTTATTTATGAGAGAAAATCCACTAATACCATACAAATGCATTTTTTTCTAAATGTAAAGTTGCAATGCGTACCTTTTGTGTGTTTTTCACATTATGGAGATCAAAATATTGCTCCATTTGTAGTATCCCTGTTACGGGATCCTTGCCATCAAGCTTCCTCATATCCATCTTTGGAATATGGTGGGTATTCCATCCAATATTAAATTTTATCAAATCATGATTAACATATATTTTTTTCTCATCACGATTTTCCTCTACTATATTTTCTCCATTAGGAATCATTTCTTGTATCAACTTTGTCAAAACTTCCTTCAAACCTTCCATGTCTGCTTTTAGATCATTCTTCATGTCTTCCATGTTGTCTTTAATTTTTTCGTCGATGTCATTCATCTTAGATTCCATGCCTTTCTTCAAAACTTCCATTTCATTTTTTGAAGCTCTTTGCGAGAGCGAAATTTGGTGCACTTTCTCTAGTAATTTTGATATATCATGTTGCACGTCTTCCTCTTCATGAGTCATAGTAGAGTATTTTGAGGGCTTAATGGGTGCTGAATTATTTTTCGAGGGAATTTCAGAACCCAATAATGATATCTATGCTTCAATATGCTCTTGGAATCACTTTAAACTGATTTTTCAAACAAGAGTTATGCAATTTGAAAAATAAATACACACATTTTTCTTTCTTTTAAAGATCTTGATATTGAAACTGAATTATCTATGTGATTTTCTATCTTCAATATCTAAAATTTAGTACTATATTAGCCATCTGAATATTGTTGTGAATGCCACAGGTCTGACCTGATTTGGATGCTTCAAGGAAAATTTATGCCCAATCTCCCATAATGACCTAATTATGGACTTGTTCGGTACAGTGAACGTGTACGGAGTACCACGTCTCACTGGTTCCTCCTTCAAAACTAAACTTGATAAATAGGAAACTACAGTCCGTGTACATTCAGCCAATTTTTACAGAATTCCAATCTGATGCTCAGAGAGAGAGTTATGATGATTTTCCCAAGGTCACCTCTTTTAGATAAAATTTGGGAGCTTGGAAAAACCCCAACTTCCACAAATCATATCTCTTAGAATATTGTGAACCAAGATATAAATTTTTTACATGAAGTTCTTTGGGATTTCAGCTTCTCGTGGTAAGTCTTTCAGCTTCTGAACCTTCGTAGAAAACTTTTTATAGCGAAAATTCCACGATGTCCTGTTTGGAGCAGCGAAACCCTAGAATCCAAAGCTCTGATACCAAATGTTATGAAACCAGCTCCAAAAATAGAAGAAAAGAGAGATCAACGCCTTATAAATCAGCCACTTCAAGGGGGAGACCTCCTTTACATTACATGAATGAAAAATTCTTGGATGATACAAATGAAAAAACATCCTTTCTATATATAGGATTCCATGGGGTCACAATATAATCCTAGCCGACCTAACAATAACAATGTAAGGGCACAATAATAACAATATGGGGGTTACAGGGGTACAACAATAAAAATAAGGGGGCACACTAACAACAATAAGGGACTACACTAATAATATAGGGACCTAACAGTCTCGATTGTACGAATCTACATCATGCAAATATATGAGTTGATGTTGAGTATGGTAGAAACCGTCTGATTACTATCCAATGGGGTGAACCAATAAAATATGCAAGGGAATCCACCAATGAAGAAAATTGACCCAATGTACCTAGTATAGTCCACTAGGTGTGAATAAATGAGTTGACTTCGAACACTAGTTAACTCGACCAATCAGGAACCAATAATGTAAACCCACTATTGGTCACGAGGTAGCCTACCACTGAGGTGTGGAAGCTATAATGTACTATTGGTTCCTAGATCAAGCTCCTGGATAATGAGCTGAAGTCGAGAGGAGAAGATCTATCGAAGGAGGGCCTTAATGTATCCCCCATCAATTGATACAGAGCATACCAAGATGATGTGATGTATGGATGAATTCATGAAGTGATGAATTACAACTGAGATAGGGATGGCCGACTCAAAAAGGTCAACAAACTATTGCAGATGGCCAACATAGGATGAGACTTCCCTTGAACACATAGTTGCACAACACAAGAGTGACTTGGAAACATGAATAATGAGCACCATGTGATATCATGCAACAACACAGGAGGCATCAGAGCATGCTCCATATGACTGGAAGAGTAACTAGCCAAAGGAGTAGACAAACTCTTATGTATGGTACGACTCCTAGACCAGTTAAAACCAAAATGTGAGATGATGAAACAAACATGTGTTATGTTCAAGGGAGACACAAAATATGTTTCCATTTGATGACTAATGAAAATAAATGTTCCCTCCCAACTCTTTTTATGAGTTCATTTTTCATAAAATTATCCCCCAAGCCTGAAAAAGAGATAATAGTATACAAGGGAGAACTTCCAAGGCAATGTAAACTAGGGAATTCCTTTTTTGTAACTAGTCTATCCAGTCTAGAAAAGGGTTAAACTTATACTAGGTAGATGACCCTTCATTTACTTTTACAAACATGAAGGAGACATGTTCACTCAGAAATATTTTCTAAATTAAAGAGTCTAAAAAGAGCTTAAAGAAAACTCCTCCTGGAGGAACGAGTGGTATAAAGGATAAAAATTGGTTCTGGTAATGATGGAACTTCTCATGACATAATGAGGACAAGAGGTTGACATAATGATGGAACTTCTCATCGCAGTGGTTTCTCTAAGAAAGGGTAAAACACCAAGTGAAAGAAAATGGTAGGCCAAGGAGAGGATGACGATGGAGTGGATAAACCAAGGCTCATCATGCATAAAGAGGATAATAAAAAGTGGCAATCATGGGGGATAAAATGGTGGAATCCTCCTGAGGTATGGCCAGAAAAAAGAAGAAGAAGAGGACATGAGGCTTATATTCTAAGTCATGGTAGCTTATATGGAGGGATTCTAAAAAGAGGAATAAAAATTATTTCATGGATACTAATATAGGAGAAAGGTGCTAAACTAGGGCATCCATGTATAGGAAAGCTCTACTGCTAAGCTATGACGTTCATAAAGAAGAATGACAAAAGTCACAATTTGACGGGGTTAAACCAAAGGCATTAATATTCCACTGATGGTCAAAATGAAATGAGGACAACGAAAATGACCTACCCCTATATGCCAATAAGAGGAAACATTCCTCAAGCCCATTGGATGTCGTAATAAAAACACCATCATGTCCTGTAAAAACTGTCATCACTCCACCGGATTTCTAAGGCTGAGAAAGAGTCCAAACAGAGGTAACCACAGACCAATATTTTAGCTTGGTAGCTAGCCCTACCAAACCAGATAGGGCTCTCTCCACAATGTCAGAGCCAAGAGGGTTGGATGAATTAGGGTTTTAGGCTAGGTATGAGAACAAGGGCTTGTTTGTTTGAATTGGTTTTGTTGGATGGGTGAATTAGATCAAAGAGGCTAGGTCAGGGAAAATAAGATTAGAATTGCAGTCCATTCATTGGGGCAAGGTAGGTAGGAAGGCTAACACTTTAGGGTTTCAGGGTGATATGGATCAGACTGATGAGGAGCTAGAAAGAGAAACTCTACATATGTAACATAATAAGAAACAATGCTAAATTTCCATACCACAGGTATCCCAAAGAAATAGCTGCAACTCTTTCATTAATGTCCTACCAAATACCGATTACACTAGTGTCTATGATCAATGCAACAATATCCAACCTCTGAAATGAGTCAAGAAGTGAAATATATGGCCATAAAACAACCTCTCCCAACATCAGGGGTTGAATCCATGAGAGGAGGAGTTGTTCCATAAAAAAATGAACTGATACCTAGAGTGTAGGGAGGTCAAACTGACTCATCCCTCACATTTTGGAAACTGATTCATTACATGTCATAAAATTTTTTCACCTAGTGTATTTACCCTTAGGTAAGTGTAAAAAAATCATTATTACATTTACATGATTGAACTACATAAGTAAAACTTGACTTTTCAAGGTGAAACTAGAAAAAACTGAGAAAATTTAAAAATATCAGCAAACTGAGAAAATGTGTCAAAAGTGCAGCGCCAAGGTCAAAAGCGTAGTGCCTACTTCAGCTCCACTTTGGAGGGGGTTCCAACTATCCAAATTGAGCTCAAGGTAGCTCATTGGAACTCCTATCCAGTCTACTTTCCATATCTGTGCTAGCTTTCAGAAATGGTGTTTACTTGACCCTCCAAAAATCGATTCTCCCAAGACTGGTCAAAAGCGTAGCCCCAACCTCCAAAACAGGGTAGAAATGTGATTTTTTGAGTGTTTTTTGACCTTTTGACTGCTCCTTTGACCCAAAAAAGCTTAAAAAATTTGTTTTTTATGATTGTAAATTGTTGGGTATATGTTATATTCTTAAAAAAATTGTTTTTCTGACTGTAAATTGTTGGGTATATTTTTTTGGACCTTATTTTTCGGTGGGTGGACCTGCCCATGGTTTTTTGCATGGGTTTGCACATGGTTTTGGGGCATGATGGTTTTCAGCCCCTAGTATTTTGTAGATCCGATCAAGGGAACTACGGTTATGTTCTAAGCCAGGGTTAATGGATTGGGGTTTATGTAGGCTTCGACATGTATATATATGTGTTGTAACACTAAAAGAAATATAATGAAAAATCAAGCTAGTCATCCCGATTTGGGATCTAGGGGAAAAAATCTATGTATATATGTTTTATGTTTTATGCTCTCACTATTGTCTATTTTCTATTTTTAAGATTCTTTTATAGATAATTTTTGTACAAGGTTAAAACCTACATTTGGAATCAGAGTTGTTTCGGCTTCAAGGGGATGCTTTTGCTGCTGAGGGTTTTTTGCTCGAGCCTGTGGTGGACCTTGTTCAATGGGAGATTTGCGGGATCGATTCTTGCGGTGAAAGAATATGGCGAGTAGTGTAAAGATAGAGATTGATAAATTTAATGGTCATATTTTTGAGTTTTGGAAACTCAATATGGAGGATATGCTGGTGGATAAAGACCAGTGGATTACAGTAGATCCAGGTACTAAACCAACGGCAATGTCAAATGAAGACTAGAAGAAGTTGTATCAGAAGGCGAATAGCACAATACAGTTGTGTGTCTTGGATTCGGTATTGTTGAATGTTTCTAGGGAAGCTACGATGAAGAATTTGTGAGACAAACTTGGGAGTTTGTACCAATATAAGTCTCTAGTGAATAAATTGTTCCTGCAGAAAAAGCTGTATAACCTGAGGATGAAGGATGGAGACTCGGTGACAGAGCATTTGAATCCCTTCAATACTGTGGTAAGTCAGCTGTCATCTGTTGATATTAAAATCTTATATGAAGATAAGTGCATCAGTTTGTTGTGTTCTCTACCAGACTCATGGGACAATATGGTTATTGCAATAGGTAACAATACAACTACCATGAATTTTGATGACATTTTCTCCGCCTTGCTGTCGGAGGAAATGAGACAGAGAAATATGGAGGGTCAGAATGGAGATGCCTTATCTGTACGAGAAAGGTTCTAGAACAGAAACCAAAATAATGTTTCGAGTGGGAGATCTAAATCTATAGGGAGATCTAAATATCCTGAAAAGTTTGTAAAGGTGTGTTGGAAATGCAGAAAGGAAGGGCACTACAAAAAGGACTACAGATCTAAAGCTCCTAAGAAAGGAAAGGGATCTAGTCATGCGCCTGAGAGGAAAAAACCACCTCGGATGAAGAGTGGGGATGTGTGTTGGCTTCTTCTTCAAATACACGTGTAGATCATGAGTCATGGTTAATTGACTCGGTGCATCCTTTCTGTTCACTCCCCATAGGGGTGGTTACGCGAGTATGAGAAATATGATGGCGGACGTGGAAAAGACAAGCTGAAGCTACAAGGTGGAAGGATTAGAACACTTCCTGGTGTTCTGTACATTCCTGCATTGGCCATAAATCTGATTTCTGTAAGCAAGATGGATGATGCAGGTGTAAAAACAGTGTTCGAGAAAGATACCTGTAAGATGGTTCAGGGAACACTGCTATTAATGCGGGGAGTTCAGATTGGAACTCTATACAAGCTTCAAGGCAGCACTGTTATTGTTGGGTGCAATAGTTCTGTGGTTCCCGAAAGTGGAGCGAAAAGTCTAGCGGTCTCTGGAGAAAAGACCATGTTATGGCATCAAAGGCTTGGACATATTGGAGAGAAGGACCTTCGGATACTGCATGGAAATGGTATGGTAGAAGGTATGTCTAATAGCTCTCTAGATTTCGATTTCTGTGAACATTTTATATATGGGAAGAAAAATCGAGTGAGTTTTCCTTTTGGTGCTAAGAGGGCGAACAAGATATTAGAGCTTGTGCACAGTGATGTGTTTGGACCTGTGTTAGTTCCATCACTAGGTAAGTCTGTGTACTATGTTTCATTCATAGATGACTTCTCAAGGAATACATGGATATATTTCTTGAGGAATAAATCTGAAGTCTTTGACAGATTTAAATAATTTAAGGCTCTGGTGGAAAACCAGATAGAAGAAGATAAAGGTGTTGAGGACATATAATGGTGGGGCGTTCTGCAAAAAGGAATTTGAAGATTTCTGTAAGAAGTGTGGTATAGCACGATAGAAGACTACTCCATACACACCTCAGAAAAACAGAGTTGCAGAAAGAATGAACAGAACACTGATGGAAAAGAAAAGAAGCATGCTTACTGGTACCAGGTTAGGAAAAATTCTAGGCAGAGGGAGTGGAGACTGTATGTTACTTGGTTAACAAATCACCTTCATCAGCATTGGAGGATAAGACTCCACATGAGGTATGGACTGGTAAGAAATCCTCTCTTTCACATCTGAGGGTATTTGGATGTGATGCATATGTTCATGTTCCAAAGGAGAAAAGGAGCAAGTTGGATAATAAATATGAAAGGTGCATCTTTATTGGGTATAAGGATGGTTTAAAGGGTTACAAGCTTTGGAACCCAGAAATAAGGAAGGTTGTGTACAACTGAGATGTGGTGTTTAGAGAGGTGAAAGATGTTGTTAAACATGAAGTCCTACCAAAGGAACTTGAGAATATAGAGTTTGAGCTAAAGGAGGATGAATCAGACTCTACAATAGAAAAAGTCTCAGAAGTGGAAGAGCCACAAACTCCAATTGTGAGAAGATCAGTTCAGGAAAGAAGACAACCAAAAAGGTACATTCCATCTACTTTCTATTCAAATTTTGCTTTAACTATAACTGATGATGATCCCAGAACCGTCAGGGAGGCCGTAGACTCAGACTATGGAAAACTCTGGAAGGAGGCCATGGTTGATGAAATGGCATCCTTGCATAAAAATGAGGCATGGGATCTGGTGGAGTTGCCGGCTGGATGGAAGCCCATCGAGAGCAAATGGGTGTTTAAGAAGAAGATGAATGTAGAAGGCAAGGTGGAGAAATATAAATCTAGGTTGGCAGTAAAAGGTTATTCCCAGGTGACAGGAATCGATTTTGGTGATATTTTTTCTCTTGTTGCCAAAGTTACTTATATTAGATTACTTTTATCTGTTGCTTCTACATTTGATTTTGAGGTAGAACAGATGGATGTGAAGATAAAATTTCTTCACGGGGATCTGGAATACGAGATTTACATGAAACAACCTGAAGGCTTTATGGTGAAGGGGAAGAAAGAACTGGTATGTAGGTTAAAGAAGTATCTGTATGGGTTAAAATAGTCACCAAGGATGTGGTATCAGAAATTTGATACCTATATACAGGGACTTGGCTTCACCAGAAGCAAGGAGGATCATTGTGTTTATTTTAAATTAATTAGTGACCATGTTATTTATTTGGTCTTGTTTGTGGATGATATGTTGTTGATTGGAAATGACAAAGAAATTATCCAAGATTTGAAGACCCAACTGTTCTCCAAATTCAACATGAAGGATCTTGGTGCTGCAAACTATATTTTGGGCATGGAAATTAAGAGATATTGGGCAAAGAGGAAGCTCTGGTTAAACCATAGGAAGTATGTTGAGACTATATTGCAGAGGTTAAACATGTAGGATAGTAAACCGGTGAATGTTACTATTCCTGTAGGTGTAAAGCTGTATGCTGAACAGTGTCCCAAGGCATAAGAAGAAGAGGAGGATATGTCCCGTGTTCCATATGCAAGTGTAGTGTTTTGTACTAGAATGGACATTTCACATGTAGTGGGAGTATTGAGTAGGTTCATGTCAAACCAAGGGAAGGAGCATTGGACAACAGTGAAGCGGGTTTTCAGATATTTGCATGGCACTAGTGATTATGGCTTGTGCTACCAGGGAAGACCAAGATTGGAAAGAGTGTTGGACATTCGTGGTTTTGTTGATGTAGACTGGGCTGGAGATCTGGACCAAAGAAGATCTACAAGTGGGCATGTGTTTAGCCTATTTGGAGGTGCAATCAGTTGGATGAGTAAAAGACAGTTTGTAGTGGCTCTTTCAACTACAAAGGAAGAATACATAGCAGCCACTCATGCAAGAAAAGAAGTATTTTGGTTGCAGAGATTGTGTTCAAGTATGGGGTTGGTGCAGCAAGCTATAAGGATAGACTGTGATAGCCAAAGTGAAATTTTCTTGGCTAAGAACCCTGCTTATCATTCAAAGACAAAGCACATTGATGTTCAATATCACTTTGTGAGAGATATGGTTGAGGCTAAAAGGGTGTTTCTAGTAAAGGTGGACACCTTGAAGAATGTTGCAGATGCATTGACGAAGTCTGTGAGCACTTAGAAGTTCTCTTGGTGTAGAGAAACAATGGGTGTGTTGGGCTAATGACTAAGCTCTCCTGTAGCCCCCTGCAGAAAGAAAAAAAAAAGTGGGAGAATTTTGGGTATGTGTTATATTCTTTTGGACCCTATTTTTCAGTGGGTGGACCCGCCCATGGTTTTGTGCATGGGTTTGCACATGGTATTGGGGCATGATGGTTTTCGGCCCCTGGTATTTTGTAGATCTAGTCAAGGGAACTATGGTTATGTTCTAATCTAGGGTTAATGGATTGGGGTTTATGTATGCTTCATCATGTATATATATGTGTTGTAACACTAAAAGGAATATAATGAAAAATCAAGCTAGTCGTCCTGATTTGGGATCCAGGGGAAAAATCTGTGTATATCTGTTTTATGTTTTATGCTCTCACTATTGTCTATTTTCTGTTTTTAAGATTTGTTTGTAGATAATTTCTATACAGGGTTAAAACCTACATAAATGACCTTCTAAATCCAATGGTTCTTTCAGTTTGGCCATTGGAGGTCCCTAGGAAAAGCGCAATGCCTAGGGTGTTGCGCTTTTGCGAGTGTGACTGTGCCAAACTGCCAAAAGTGAAAAAATTTCCAAAAATTTCCAAAATTTCTCAAATTTCTCCAAAAAAATTTATGTGGGATGCTAATGAAGTGTGTTAGGCTATGAGTGATGCCTCAGCAAGGATATCAAGCTTGTCCCCTTCATTTTTCTTGGTTAGGGTTTCATGTCTTGATGTGGCCTTTTGGAGCTTTGACCTTGCAATATGATTTCTCTTGAAGTGGTATTTTTACCTCTTCCTTAGTATGTCATTGTCCTTTTTTGCCTTCTCCAGGAGATTCTCACGATGCTGGTTGGCCCTGTCAAGCCAATTCTCCCGGTTCTCATTGACCACAATGGCAAACTGCTCGTTCAAAGTGAGCTGATTGGCAAGTTCAACCTCCTTTTTCCTCTCTAGCTCTAGAGCTCTTTTCAACCCTCTAGTCCTAGGTCTCCTTCTTGGAACTTGTTATCCTGCCTCATTTTTTTCACCATACCTTTCATAAGCCTCATTAAGCAAGGCCTTTTCTTTTTTTTCTTCTCTTTTTGCTTTAAGAAGCTTGGTTTGAAGTTGTTGATTTTCCTGCTCATAGTATGAAATCAAAAACTTAGATCTCTCTAAGTTAGTCTTAAGCTCCCTGATTTGGGCATCCTTCTCTTTGATCATCAATTTGGAGGCCTCATCATCATGCTCCTCATCTAGGTCAACAAGGTCAAAATCTACTTCCTCATCATGAGAATCCTCATCTTCTTGCATGGCTTCCTCATTGTTATGAAACCAACTCCAAAAATAGAATAAAAGAGAGATCAATGCCTTAGAAATAAGCCACTTCAAAGGGGTAACCTAATTTACATTACATAAATGAAAAATTCTTGGATGATACAAATGACAAAACCTCCTTTCTATATATAGGAGTCTATGGGGCCACAATATAATCCTAGATGAACTAACAGTAATAATGTAAGGGCAAAATAATAACAATACGGGGTTACATGGGTACAAAAATAAAAATAAGGGGACTACACTAATAACAATAAGGGAATACACTAGTATTATAGGGACCTAACATGTCCCTCTCCTTCAAACAAGTGTTGCTCTCAACGCTTTATTATTTATGGATGCTTCTGTATAAAATTCTTATCCTACCATGTGGAATCTTCAACGGGTAAGTTCTTCCACTTGCTGAGATACTCTGAAATTGATTGATTTGTTAGTTTTCAAGTTTTTTTTTTTTTTTTCTTTTTCTTTTTTCTGTGACTGCTTCAGAACTTCTTTCACTGTGATGTTCATCTTCATGTTGTTTCATTTGATTTTGCACCAAAGTTAGGTTATCCTTTGAGAGTTGAAGAACTTGTTGTTGATGTTCGATGTGATCTTCCACTATTTTATCATCCATATTAGCTTTCATTTGATCCTTGAAACTGTCCAACTTAGCCTCCATTTTTGCATTTAAACCATCTATGTCATATTTTATTGCTCTTTGTAAGATCAAAATTTGTTACACTTGGTACCATAATTTTAATATCTCATACTGTAATTCTTCCTCTTCATGCGTCATAGTATAGCTTTCTAAGGGCTTAATGGGTGTGGAATTATTTTTTGGAGGCATTATATAACTAAATACTAATATCTATGCTTCAATATGCCCTTTGAATCACTTCAAACTGATTTTTCAAACAAATGCTATGCAAACTTGTTTAAAAAATATGCACCTTTTTCTTTCTTTTGAGGAGCTCGATATTGAAACTGAATTATATCTATTATTTCAGATCTTCAATATATGAAACTTGTTTTTGTAGTATCCTTCTGAATCTTCTTTTGAATGCCATAGGTCTGACCTGATTTGGATATTTAAAGGCAAAGTTATGTCCAGCCTCCCACAATGACCTAATTATGGATTGGTTCAATAGAGTGAACTTGTACGGCATGCCACGTGTCACTGTTTCTTCCTTCGGCTCTCAACTTTATACAAAGGAAACCAAAGTCTTTTTAATTGCAGACAATGTTTACAGAATTCCAATCTGATTCTCAGAGAGAGAGTTATGATGGTTTTCCCACGGTCACCTATTTGAGATGAAATTCGGGAGCCTGAGAAAACCCTAACTTCCATAGTTCATATCTCTGAAAACATCGCGAACCAAGATCTGAAACATTTACAAGACGTTCCTCCATATTTCAGCTTTTCTCTATAAAAATCTCAGCTTCTGAACCTTCATAGAAAACAAGTTATAGCGAAAATTCCACGATGACCTGTTTAGGTTAAATTCGGGAGCTTGAAAAAACCCTAACTTCCAGATCATATCTCCGAAAATGTTGCGAACCAATATCTGAAATTTTTACACGACGTTCTTCAGGATTTCAGCTTTTCTCTATAAAAATTTTAGCTTCTGAACCATCATATAAAAAATGTTATAGAGAAAATTCCACGATGACCTATTTGGAGAAGTGAAACCCTAGAATCCAAAGCTCTCATACCAAATGTTATGAAACCAGCTCCAAAAATAGAAGAAAAGAGAGATCAACGCCTTATAAATAAGACACTTCGAGGGGGAAACATCCTTTACATTACATAAATGAACAATTCTTGGATGATACAAATGACAAAACCTCCTTTCTATATATAGGAGTCCATGGGGCCACAATATAATCCTAGCTGACCTAACAATAATAATGTGAGGGAACAATAATAACAATATGGGGGTTACAGGGGTACAACAATAAAAACAAGGGGGCTAAACTAACAACAGTAAGGGGATACACTAGAATTATAGGGACCTAGAACTCATGCTCATATGGCTCTGTCATTTTTTGTTTACCCTTCTGTACCTTCTTTGTTGGTGAAGAAGGCAAGGTCCCTCCCATAATCTGTGGGGCAACCACCTGCCTATGCCCTCTCTTATATGTTTTACCCAATGTGCTCATTTCACCTTATTTAGATTTGCTAACCATATCTCTACTTGGTGACTCAATCTGACCATGCAATGGTGATGATGGTGGTGATAGATATGATGGTGATGAAATAGGTGAAGTGGACTAAGGTGGAGGCATAGATGTTGCATGATGAGATGAAGAAGGTACATCTTCAATGTGTGGATCTTGTGGAGAATTGAAGATATCATTGGCAATGAAGGTGTCCCATGGGATTCTCAACTGGTCAAGGTGATGGAGTACAATAATTTTGATCAATTAATGGTGGAAAAGGCTATTCATCTGCTAGTCATAGTCTCTCTTTTGTGCAATGAAATCCATTTTGTCTATGCTCCTAAATAAAAAGTATGGGATATTGAGAAATATTACTCTTGTGAAGTGCATCAGCAGTCTAATATGGTATGTGTAGAGCCTGGAAAACCTTCCTTCACTGTTATAGGTCAATTTGGGCATCATTCCCAATGACCTGGTCAAACTGGAAATCATCCCCAGGACCAATGAAATAGGGTCTATCATCCCCTATCATTTCAGTTGCTACATGCCCTATGACAAGAACAAACCATTCATGACTTCTATTGCAAGGTTTCCAAGGTTTGAAGTATATGTTATATCACTTATGAGCTCACCAACGTTGCCTCTCAATGGACTAACTGTGTTGCATATGCATCTCCCTCCATTCAAGGGTGCTTTGCAAAGCACTTCCCGACATTCAAGGGTGCGTTGGTCAAATGGGAGAGAAATTTTCATTGTTATGGAATCTCCACATGGCCAGTGCCTTCTAGAAGAGTCCATATATGTCAAACTTCGAAATCATGTGTCCATTTAATACCTATGAGATTGGAAACATGTCTTGCCTATTATTAGAAAGTCATTGATTGAGCAACTACCTTCAGTTGCCCTATAAATTGAGCACATATCCTAGTGCTAAGAAAGGAAGAAACTTGGTAAAGAAATTTTGTTGGATTCTTAATTGAGAGAGTGATAGGAGTGATATGATGCTGGTGAGATGTTGATTGTGATGAGGCTGAAATGATGCTGGAGCTGGTGACATCAAATCGATCATTGGTTGTAACCTCCCCCTTCTATTCATTAATAAAGATTGATGTTCATTTTCCCATATATGTATCTGTTTATGTTTCTATTTCTCATATGATGGACTCTTAACTGATATATATGTTTCATGTTTAATCGATTTAACTGATTAAGATAAACAGACATTTGTATATGGGAATCTCTCTTTTGTTTAGTGTTAATATTTGTAGGAACTAGTCTGGTAATCTAAGTTGGATTGGAAGCTACAATAAAAGCGACAAAAGGAGAATAGGAAGCGCTTGGATCACAAGTAGGTTCCTCTATCTTTCTGTGTGTCTATTTACTCTTAGATAAAGTGTCTGCAAAGTCTTTGATCTGTTGTTCTAAATGCATAACACCACATTTATAGAATTTGATTTATCTGTAATTCATTATTCCTCATAAAAAATTAGCAACCCCGCTGGGGATTTTCCCATAATTCTTGGTGTTTTTTCCTCTGCTTATCGACCCAGTAGCATCTACTATCAATTATTAGACTTTTGAATCAAATAATTGCATTAGAAGTGTGTTCCGTAGCTTGAATTTTGAATCTCTTCTGCACCCAACGCATTGTTGGTCAAGACACAGTGCTTTGCAGAGCATTGTCTCCCACTTAGGGGTACTTTGCAATGAACTGTCTCCATTTAGAGATTGTGTTGCCCCCTTAGCCAACCAAATTCCCATTGAATTTTTCATTTCCATCATACTCAGCCTTTTGTTTCCTGTGTTTTCAATTGTCTAATACCTCATGGAGACCAATGAATTTTCCTAATTCTTTCTCCTTTGAAAAGTAAGTTTGTTCAATGTCTCTTTAAGTGTTTTTCTTTATAATTAACAAATCAAATTCAAAGTATTTTATTTTTGCATTAGATCGATTTGTTTTCGTAAAGGAAATTGTCATTAAATTCTTCGTTTCCTGTAGGAAAAATTGTAGTTCCATTGTTCATTTCTCCTAAAAGAGAAATTGTTGTTAAATTCATCGTTTCTCAAAGAAGAAAGCATTTGTTTTTTACTGATTTGATGCATATAGTTTCCTTTTTGTATTCACATTAAGGGGATTGAAAATAAAAACTTGTATTTGCATATAGTGAATTGTGTGTTTTACATAGGAACAAGTTAGGAAAGCTGCATATTAGTTTGTGCTCTTTGTTGTTTGCTCTCAAAACTGATTTCTCTTTCCCTTTAGTAGCTAGGATTTTCATTGAAAAAGCTAAATCTGAAAATTTGGAATATCATTTTAGTTTTCATTTTAGGAATTTCCATCACATCATCGTGGTGAACCTTGAAAGGCAAATTGATAAACAAGATCGACTTAAAATTTACATCAATTTACCTAAAAAATCATTGGAACCATAACGGTAACATTTAGAAGGTCTAGGCCAGAGATGTGTTCCAGCGTCGTTAAACATAGCAGCTATCGTTAATTTTCTGTGATACATTCTGAGTGTGATACCTCACTCCACGTACCTTTAGGTATATCGGGTGGTGTTATAGTACAAAAGTATAAAGTGGTGCTCTCATTGTGCGGTTTCGCATTAGACAATGCTAATACAGACTTGGGCCTCCATGTACCTTTGGGTATATTTGGTAGGACAAATTTAGGTTGTTATCCATCCATAGTGAACCGAGTCGGCTACCTTGTAAATTGTGACACAACAAGCACAACATTTGGGGAGATTTCCTGCCCATACTTCTTGGTTCGCCTGGAGGTATTATGCAGTTCACAGTTTCTTGGTAAACCTTTTGCCTAGCATTACCATTTTATTTTGTTTATTTTTTTTTGGTCATAAAATAAATCATTCATCGTGGAAGAATAAAATCCCTTTCCCCGTCGTTCATGTATACTTCCATTAAAACCACCTTTACCACTGGAAGCCACTTCTGGTCGGCAAAGGTGACATCTCTCTACTGAAACCAGTACCATTAGTACCTCTAGTGAAGCATCATCTTCACATATACCAGAGTCATCACAAGTTGTTTCTAAAAATCCTGGTTCATATACTATTGTCGAGACAGATTCCTCACAGCTACCCGTGGTCACGATCCATCCAATCAGTGAGACCATACTTCCCAAACCCGACATTGTTCAACTGGAAGTTGATCCAGATCATGTCTCTTTTTTTCCAGAACATCTACGTCCCGAATTCGAATGACCAAAAGTTGTTCCTATTCGGTCGCCCCACAATCTATTGTAGCCATCGAGTCTCCCATATTGCGCAGTCAACCTCCTGAAATATACATTGGGCCTGATGGCGAAATACACCTTTAACTCCAACTCATTTGGGCAGAGCTTTACTTGTACGAGTCTTTTCCTCAATCACCTACCTCTGCTTTTGTTGATCCTATGCCTATTCAGTTTCCTGTAGATCCAATAGGGTATACATTTGGTCAAGTAACCATGCGGCCTTAACCAACATCTTCGACTGAACCATTTCTTCCAATTGTGACAACACCTCCTCTCGCTACCCCGTCGATGTTCACAACTTTACCAGAGTCATATTTACATGGTGGCCCTATGGTTCCATCCAGTTATAGATATTTATCTGGAATTTTCTCTACTGCATCTTCAAACCCATGGACTTCACCAATGTCATCATCTGGTATTCTAACTAGTAAACCTATAGTGAGTCCTGAATGGATTAATCCTTTATATCCATCAGTAGGGTAGTATCAAGCTGGTCCATCTGGGTATATTCCATCCAGTACAATCTCAATTGGACTCCCTGCATTTGGAGAACAATATTTTATGTCTTATTATACTCCTCATGCTGGGGGCAACCTATGGTCACCCACTTCGACAATACTTCATCGTTATTTGGTCATCCTAGTGTCAAAATGAATGTTTGTCATTGGCAACCCACTCTGTCTATCCAACCACAAACGGTTGGACACTCATATCAACTGGTTCAACTTGTTGGACCCACATCAACTCCACTTGTTAATACATCTTTACCTATGTTACAGACTCAAATTGTTGTACCTCAATCGTCTCAGGCGGGTCCTTCAACTCAATATTATCAAGTATTGGGCCCTCAGACTCCAACTCCTTCGACTGATTTACAAAAATGTAATATTCCTACTTAGCCTAAGCTAAGAGGAATATGCAATTTTGTCTCATTTTCTGTTGCATGAATAAATGAATATGTAATATTCCTTTTCAGTAATTTTAGCAATATCTCAAATGAGGACGCTGTATAAGGAAACCAGTGAAAAAATAACGCAGTCTAGGGCATGGAATATCTAAAGTATGTTGTATGTAGCTTAAATATAGAATGGAATCAGAAACAAATAACTCTAGCTACATTAAACAGATCTCCCCAACTCAAATATGCTAAAAGGCACCACAATCACAGTACATCATAAAACAAAAATGCCGGAGGTAGCAACAGCATTATTCTTATTATGTCAACTACAGAAATGGATGGAATAACATATATATGGAGCTTTCATTCATCATATAATCATAAATGAGAGGATTGACCTCTTTTTACAAACACCTTAGGACCCTACGGAAAGGGTTTTCGACAAAATAACAACACAAGATACAACACTGTAGAAAATAGCGTTGTACCCAGCAAATCTATATTGATAAATATCTGATACGCTCAAAGAGGGACACACAATACAATAATTGGCCCAAATCCTTCCTCAATATATCTCCTAGAGTGGAAAACACCTCCTCCTCTTCTGAAATAGGCACAAATGGATAGATACAACCCCAACTACTACAGCTGTTGCAGAAATAACGCATTCACTGGAAGTGACTGCGCTGTCAAGGTTAGAGGATGGCTCTCCTCAATATATATGATGAGAATTGAACTCAAGACCTCCTCCTTAGCTCTCCCAATCAACTATATCAATGATGAAGATAGAATTCCCGCATGAGAACCCTTGCACTAAACAGTGCTACAACTCTGGCTAAACAACTGAAGCTTGCAATCAGTCATAAGACTGAAACAAGAAGTATGAATTAATGAATCCTTTTGCTCCTATCCCTTCCTTTTTTATCCTAGGTGAGCTTATCCATCCTGGGCCCCACTCATTGGTGATGTATCTTCCTTGAGAAGTTTCCTCCTTAAAAACTGCGCTGCCCTAGTAGCTTTCCCTCCCTTGTGACAGCACTATTGACTTGGTCAACTATATATATCTCCTTTCTTTTGCTCCTCTTCACACTAAAGAGGCTTTATTTTTTCCTCCTTTCTCAATCCCTTTTCACACTGGGATAGATTTTATTGTGTTTCCTACTTCTTATATAAAAAATGGAGCAATTATAATGTTCCAAGTAGCAGTGGCTAATTGGGTACATTACAGTCCTCCCCACTCAAAAGTTGCTTGCCCACAAGCAATAGTAAAGAAGAATGCTACAATATATTCTCTCCCTCCCAAGTGGCATCCTCATCAGGTAGATTCCTCCATCGAATCAGATATTCCTTGATGACTCTGTTTCTCAGCTATCTCTCCCTTGTGTCTAAGATTGCTTCTGGCTGCAAGATCAAATGGCCCTCGTCATCAATAAGAGGAAGTTCCATGTTGGAAAATACATTCCTCCCAATGGCCTTCTTGAGGCAAGAGACATGGAAAATATTGTGGATCTTTCTCCCCTTAGGAAGCTCCAGCTCATATGCTACCTTACTGATACATATGTTCACCTTGTATGGCCCATAGAAACATGGTTTGAGCTTTTAAACTCCCTTCACCTTGAGTGTGGACTGTTTGTAAGGCTGAAGATGTAGGTAGACAAGATCTCCCACCTCAAACTATCTCTCTATCCGACCATGGTCTGCATACATCTTCTGCTGGTTCTGGGCTATAGCAATGTTATATTTGAGTGCCCTGAGTATGTCCTAGTTTTCTTGAATCCAATCCCTTGCCTTTGGAGCTTTACTTGCCCCAAACATAACATCAGCAAATGAAAGTGCCTCATACCCATATTAGGCTCAGAATGGAGTCATGCCAATAGAAATATGGTGAGTAGTGTTGTAACAATACTCCCCCAAGTGGAGCCAACGTAGCCAAGATTTTTGTTGCCCTGCCACATAGTTCCTCAAGTAGCCTTCTAGCCACTTGTTCACTATCTCAGTCTGCCCATCAGTTTGGGGGTGATAGCTGGTACTTGGAGTCAAATCAGTCCCTACTAACCGAAAAATTTCCTGCCAAAAGCCACCCATGAAGCGGCTGTCCCGATCACTCACTATGGTCCTAGGGAGACCATGGAGTCTAAATACATCTCTGAAGAAGACCTCAACTACCTGTGAAGTAGTATAATCTGCAGAAATGGCAAAAAAATGAGAGTACTTTGTTAGTCTATCAACAACAACAAAGATACAGTCCTTACCCTGCACTATCGATAAGCCGGTGATGAATTCCATAGAGATACTTTCCTACTTCCCATCTGGAATAGGTAGTGGCTGCAACAATCTAGCAGGGTAAGTGTGTTCTCCTTTATTCTGTTGGAAAATGGTGCATTCCCGAACATTCCGAAGCACATCCCCCTTGAGACCCTTCCATGAGAATCTCTCTCTAATAGATCTGTAAGTCTTTGTGAAACCTTGATGCCCGGCAAGTGGTGAACCATGTGAGGCCAATAATATCTTATCCTTGAGCTTACAATTCTTAGCTAAGTAGATCCGGTCCTTGTAATAGATAACCTCATCCATTACTCTAAACCTTTCATCTGATACCACCCCATCAAGTATCTCACATGCAAATTCATCTTTGGAGTACTCAACTAAGAGTTGAGCCTTCCAATCTACGTCCATGCCCCTCAAGGATAGTGTTGTAGGCCTCCTGGATAGAGAATCAACTACTATATTGCTCTTCCCCTTGACATATTCTATGTCAAAGTCATAAGATTGGATTTTTCTCACCCAATTCTATTGTCTCTCCTGAAGTTGTCTCTGTTTAAGGAAGAATGTAAGACTGTTGTGATCAATCTTCACCTTGAACTTATTTCCCACCAAGTACTGCTAGAATTTGGCTAATGCATGCATGATAGCCAACATCTCTTTATCATAGATGGGGTATAACCTCTCATGAGGGAGAAACTTCCTGCTCTCAAAGGCTATAGGATGCCCCCATTGCATTAAGACTACCCCAATCCCTTCACCGGATGCATCACATTCTAGCACAAAAGGTTGAGAAAAGTCAGGTAAAACCAAAACAGGACAACTACTCATTACCTCTTTGAGCTTATCAAAATCCCTTTGTGTTGTAGGTGTCTAGTGGAAAGCTCCCTTCTTTGTCAAGTCTGTGAGTGGTGCTGCTAATTGGGAAATTCCTTTCACAAACTTCGAGTAATAAGTGCATATGCTCACAAACCCTATGAGTTCTGTAACATTCCTAGGTTCAGGCCAATCTCTAATAGCCTGGATCTTCTCCTCATGTACCCTCACTCCATCCACTCCTATGATATGGCCCAAAAACAACATCTCTGTGAGGCCAAATTCACATTTGGAGAGCTTGACATAGAATTGCTGCTCCTTGAGGATATGTAAGACTGTCTCAATATGCTGTAATTACTCCTCCCAAGTGCGGTTGTAGATAAGAATATCATCAAAGAAGACCAATACAAACTTTCTCAAATGACCCCGGAAGATGTGGTTCATGCAGGATTGGAAAGTTACTGGAGCATTAGTCAATCCAAAGGGCATTACCAGGAACTCAAAATTCCCATAGTGACACCTGAACGTTGTCTTGGGGATATTTTTCTCTCTCACCTTGATTTTATGGTACCCGAACCTCAAATCAATCTTGGAGAAGTATTTGGATCCCCTCAACTCATCCATGAGTTCATCGATCCTGGGTATAGGGTACCTATTCTTCATAGTCTTCTTGTTCAAGGCCCTATAATCAATGCACATCCTCAATGTGCCATCTTTCTTATTTACCAAAACCACCAAGTAAGCAAAAGGACTAGCACTAGGCCGGATGTGCCCTAGTGCTAGCAGCTCTTGGATAGCTTTTTCAATATCATACCTATAAGCCTTGGGATGCCTATAAGGAGTGGTGATCACTGCTTGGACCCCTTGTTCCAACTCAATGGTGTGTTCAAACCCTTGGTCAGGAGGTCTCCCTGGTGGGATATCCTCAAATACTGTAGAATACCGGTCCAAAAGAGATTGAACATCTAGATGCACCGGTGAGTCCTTGCCCTTCATCTTAGATATATGTAGCTCTACTACCCATGCAACATCTCCTCTACGCAGATCTGCCTCCATCCTATGTGCTGAAACAACCTGAGGGGGATATGTGTTCATACCCTTGATCTTTTGTTGCTGACCATCCTCCCCTCCAGTCCATTCCATATCCAAGGTTCTCCAGTTAGTGGTAACTCTCCCAAGAGTGACTAACCACTGGACTCCCAATATGACATTGGTATCTGGGATATCTACCACACAGAAGTGGTTTGTCAATGTATAGGTACCCATAGTAATGGTCAGCGCTGGAACATACTTGGCACATTGCAGAGTCATGGCTCCTGGGACCAAAACTAAAAACCCCTCAAACTCCTCCATGGGAATTCCTCTCTTGTGTACCAGCTGTGCATCAATAAAATTATGAGTGGCTCCACTGTCTATCAATACAGAAAGTCTTTGCCCCATGATGGTGCCTCTCACCCTCAAGGTCAGATACTTTGGGACTCCTCTTAACACTGCAACAACTCCTCCTCTAGGAGCAAAGTCTTCTATGGGTTGTACAACATTGACATCCTTCTTGGAGAAGGTCTTGATATGATGTGTTCCCCCTGTAACACATTTCCCCTCCAAGTCCTGAACAAGGATTGTCTCCCTTGGCCTTGAGTGAGTCTTTTGCTGTAAAAAGGTTCTTGCCCTGGGCAAGATGTGTTGTAGATCTCTAGCTTTCTCCACAGCTTCAAGAAGTGTGGTTGGTTTAGTAGACTTTACCAACCCTTGTAATGGTTCAGCCATCCCATTCAAAAACATGCATACCTTCCTACTCATATTGAGGTTGGATACAATCACTAAAAGCTACAGATACTTAGCAATGTAATCCTCAAGATCTCCCTCCTGCTTGAGCTTGGTTATCTTGGCAAAGTGGTCTTCCATATCCCTTAGATCAAACCTCTCCACTAGCTTCTTGGTGAAAGCTGAGTATGAAGTGATATGATGATGCCCAAGTGTGGTCATTCCATGAAACCACCAATCTTGAGCTTCCCCTTCTAGGTGCAATGCAGCTATCTTGATAGCTTCTATCTCAGAAACCTTATGGAGCTGGAAGTATGTGTCCATCTTCTCCACCCATGCCTTTGCTGTGCATTTATGTGTCCCATCAAATGTAGGCAAGAAGAACCCTACCATACTACGCTGCAGGGCTAATACCTGCATTAAGTTATCCTCCTTTTGATGAGGATCACTCCTCCTTCCATCCTTGATCCGACAAAACTCTTGAAAGCTCAAGTGCTACTTAAACCTTTGAGACTGGAGTTCATATTCTTAAAAATATTCCCCCAGAGAGCCCTCCTTATCTCCTTCAGTTAGAAATGAAGGCACGGTGAAGTGTTTTGATGTAGTTGAATGTCCCATTCCATTTGCAGTGCTGGTGCTTACCTTATGGTGAAACCCTAAAGAGTCCTCTTCATGCCTCATCTCCTTGAGATCCCTTGCAATGTTCTATAGGGTTTGAAGTACAAGTATTGAGATGTCTTCCTTCCCCATGCTGAAGATAAATCTCCCCGCCCACAAGCTGAGCCAAGAGCAGAGCTCTGATACCACTGTAATATTCCTTTTTGAGAATTTTAGCAATATCTCAAATGACGACGTTGTATAAGGAAACCAGTGAAAAAATAATGTATTCTAGGGCTTGGAATCTTTAAAATATGTTGTATGTAGCTTAAATATATAATGGCATCTGAAATAAATAACTCTAGCTACATTAAACAGATCTCCCCAACTCAAATATGCTAAAAGGCACCACAATTCCAGTACATCATAAAAAAAAATGCCGGAGGCAGCAACATCATTATTCTTATTATGTCAACTACAAAAATGGATGGAATAACATATATCTGGAGCTTTCATTCATCATATAATCATAAATGAGAGGACTGAACTATTTTTACAAACACCTTAGGACCCTCCGGCAAGGGTTTCCAGCAAAATAACAACACAAGATACAACACTGTAGAAAATAACGTTGTACCCAACAACTCTGTATTGAGAAATATCTGATATGCTCAAAGAGGGACACACAATACAAGAATTGGCCCAAAGCCTTCCTCAATAGATCTCATGGAGTGGAAATCACCTCCTCCTCTTCTAAAATAGGCACAAATGGATAGATAGAACCCCAGCTACTGCAGCTGCTGCAGAAATAACGCATTCACTAGAAGTGACTGCACTGCCAAGGTTAGAGGATGGCTCTCCTCAAGATAGATGATGAGAATTGAACTCAAGACCTCCTCCTTATCTCTCCCAATCAACTATATCAATGATGAAGATAGAATTCCCGCATGAGAACCCTTGCACTAAACAGCGCTGCAACTTCGGCTAAACAGCTAAAGCTTGTAATCAGTCATAAGACTGAAACAAGAAGTATGAATGAATGAATCCTTTTGCTGCTATCCCTTCCTTTTTTATTCTAGGTGAGCTTCTCCATCCCGGGACCCACTCATTGGTGATGTAGCTTCCTTGAGAAGTTTCCTCCTTCAAAACTGCGCTGCCCTAGTAGCTTTCCCTCCCTTGTGACAACGATATTGACTTGCTCAACTATAGCTAGCTCCCTTATTTTTCTCCCCTTCACACTAAAGAGGCTTTATTTTGTCCTCCTTTCTCAATCGATTTTCACATTGGGATAGATTTTATTGTGTTTTCTACTTCTTATTTCAAAAATGGAGCAATTATAATGTTCCAAGTAGCAGTGGCTAATTGGGAACATTACAGAATAAAGGAGGACATGTAAAACTCCTAAAAGAATGAATAAATCAATGCCCATATGAACATGGATAAATCTGGGCTATGTAAATAAATCACTTGCAAGTGTGAAAGGGGTTTGAGCTATGAGACTGGGTCAACTTTGACCAAATATACAGCGCTGTATAGATACAATGCACCTCATGAAGGGACTACGCAGTTCTAGAAGGAGGCCCCTCATGTGAAAGGAGCTAATTCATCAAGGTGGTTTAGGGTTTGCAAAGGCCCTCATCTTATAAAAGGAAGGGGAAGACAACAAGAGAAGGTTGTTGATTATCTATATTTCTGAGTATCTTGTCTATTTAGACAAATACCATTCTCTATTGTTCAATGGAGAATAGTGTTGCTTAGCACTTGGAGTTCCTATGCAGGGATTTCACCTCTTCCATTGAGGATTCTTGGAGGAGTCTTGATGATTTCATCCACTATTAGGCATTTTTCCAAGCTCTACTTCCAATTGCAACGCAGATCCAGTGAGGGTTTGGTTGCTTTTGTAGGCTACAACAAGTGGGACTCTAGATCTATTCAGATCTAGCTTGTATCGGAGCCTATTCTCAGTGAGTGTGTCTTTTAACCTCTTGGAAGAGTGCATCCACTATTTGAGTTTCAGATTTGTATCTTGGCATTAGGCCAACTCTGTTATTCAAGCTATAGCACAGTTTCCCTTGAGGGACTGCGTTATTTTTAGTGGAGGTTTTGCAGGGTGTTTTGATCCCATTTTTGATGAGAGATCTCTGGTGCTGGGCTTTGCCTCTCACTTTGGTGATCCATGGATTAGCTTGCTGATCCATGTTCTGTTTAGATCTGATCTATTTTAATGAGAAATCATCTTCAGAAATTCCTGAATATTATTGTAGATCTACTACTCAAAACTCAGATCTACTCTTTGTAATGCATGATTTGGTCAAAACCCCAAGGGGATCTTGTAATAGAGTCTTTCTGGAGTAAAGATCTGAAATGGATATGATATTTCATCCATAGATCAGTTCTAGATCTAAATTGTAAGATTCAGCTGCTGCAGCTCCATAAAATAATGCTATCTATCCATTTTGTAGTTTATACATGTGTTGTAGCCTTATTTCTGAAGATTTTTGTCTCTCTTGTCTTCTTAATTCTACTGTATAATTTAAGAGCATCATTGTAAATCTGATTTGCTGTTGTATACTTAAAATTTGATCTAATTTTATGGCCTCCTACTCATGCTCTCCAAGACTGCATTATTTCTGAAGTAGTTTATTGTGCATAGCTGCAGCCCCTCTTGTAGGGTGTTTTTCAGGTAGACTATGTGGTGGGAGATCTATTTACCACGCCTAGTTTGATTTGTTTTTTCTCCCCTTTTGGATCTAGACTCCATATCTGCTGATATAAAGGATCCAAGGGCTGAAAACTCATCTCTGTGCATAAATATCCCAGAAGTGCGTTATTTTAGCAGGTTTGCTGTGAAATCCCAATTTTCGGATATTGCAGTGGTATTAGAGCTCCTTTCTTGGCACAGCCTGTGCTTTCATTGGAGAACCATACCATATTGCATTCAAAATAATATTATCCTCTTGCTGAGAGGGAGAAGAGGTATCAGAATAGAAGTCACAAGAAGTTTGATTACACCACTGATGATTAAGACAAGGGTAAAGCCCCTGAAACTGCAAGTGATAAAGAAGGAGAAGAGTTTGCAAGAGCTCTTTTGGTGGCCATGCAAGATCTTGCTAAAGAGATCAAAGACATGAGGATGGATAGAATGAGGGAATCTCTTGGGAGATTTCATCCTGGGGAAAGTTCTGACATGTCTCACCACTGAAATAGTCAACCAGTGAACCAGCCACAAGCTCCACAACGCTCCACTATGCCTACCTTCTTGGCTGTGGAGAATAAAGGACCACAAGAGAAAGCATCCCTTGAAGACTAATTTATGGAATATTAATCTCAGAATCATATTTAGAGACCACTTGAGTTTCCAAGAGTTTTTTCACCTCAAGGACAAAAGAAGACAAAGGTAGAAGTATAGAGATGGTGGGTTCTTTCATAATCATGATAGACACCACTCTATGGGAAGATTATTTTTGCTCAAGTTTGATGGGTCACCCACCAGTTCTGCTAAGGCATGGGTAGAAAAGCTAGATATCTACTTTCACTTGAACAAAGTCCCTGAGATTGAAGCCATCAAGATTGCAGCGCTGCACTTTGAAGGTGAAGCACACAATTGGTGGTTCCATGGGTTGTCTACAATGGGCCATGCCAATGTGACTTCCTACTATGAATTCACTAGAAGTCTGGTGGAGAGGTTTGACAGAAAGGATCCAAAAGCACCTTTCATGAGCCTTGCAAAGTTAAAACAATCGATAAATGCAGAAACTTACATCTCTGAGTTTCTGAGATTATCACTTATGGTTCCTGATCTGTCTGTAGCAAGGAGAGTGTACATGTTTATCGATGGCTTGGATGAACCTTTGCATGGGTTGGTTAAATCTACCAAGCCCATCACTTTTCATGATGCAATTGAGAGGCCTAGAGACCTCCAAGATGCCTTGCCAAAAGAAAAGGAAATGTTGGAATAGGGTCTCCTAACAAGCTATGAAATTGGTCCATTTTGAATATTTTTTATTATATTTAGTCTAGCGTAGGTGTTTTGGGGTCAGTCAAAGCCCCGAACGCATTGCAATGGGTAAAAGGGTAAACCAGGGGTCTAAAAACCACGGTTTGTGGACCATAGGAAATTCTAGGCTAGATTGTTATAAATAGAGAAGCATTTTGTATTGTAAAGAACAAGAAATGATGAGCTATTGATGCGATCTGTGGTTTAAGCTATTTGTTTGGGTTTTTGGGGAAAGGACTCCTGTTGGCTGTGTGCGCGGAGATCTAAGTCCAGCTGTGTGCAGACCCTACTGCTCTGTGCATAGGTTGGGAAGGGAATTGTAAGGAAGAATTGATGAATGAATGAATACGGAAGATTGTTCGAGAACTGAATCTATGAGTACTTTTGTGTGAATTGTTGATAATTGCTATATTGTGCATTTTCCATCTTTAAGCTGTGAAGATCTATGTAACTGCATTCTTAGATCTAGATCTATTCTGTTCTATTTATGTAATGCTGTGTTGATGTTATAAAAGCATAAAAATATAGATCTAGTGCACGTGGATGCGAATAGAGACTTAATTAACCTTGTGCAGAACAAGGTAATATGGGAATTACAGGGTCTAGCGCAGCTCTTCTTGCCTTACCCATCATTTCTCAGGGTGTGGAAACCTAGTTCTAGCACCCACCCATACTACTTTGGGTGAGACTTTGACCTGCGCAAGCAGGTCACTGCCGAAAGGGCCAGTAGTATAGGGGTTTGTTGGCAAACCTTGCACACCGAACTTGGGTCAGGACCCCTCAAGCCAAAAAATGGCTCCGTTGCTAGGACCAAAGGAGTTTGAGAAAGGGATCGGGTACTGACAAGCGAATACTGGAGAAGGGCACCTACGATAGGCCCCTAGGAAACCATGATGGTGCACTTGAAATTACCTACCTTCAAGGGCACAGCTGATGAAGACATGGAGCGGTTTTGGTTAGTGGCAGAGTCGGTATGGGTTGCGTAGGGTGTGGTGGGTGACACTATGAAAAAAGCGTAGCTATCCTTAGCCTTTGAGGGAAGAGTTTTGGACTGGTATATGGGGTACGTATCACAAAATAGGGGTGCAACTATCCAGAACATCAAGGATGCCCTGAAACAACAGTTTCAGAATCCTAAATCCTACTCTCAAGTCGTAGCAGAACTAAAATATTTCAAGAAGGGGGAAACTAAGTCTATATGGGAAGCAGATAAATGCCTAAAAAAAGCTATCAGAGAAGGAGGATTTCAGTACGATGACAGACAACTTACATAATGGTTCATCGCCATCCTACTCCCTCACCTACGCATTCCTATGGGTCGCCAGACTTTTGACTCATAAGAGGAGGCCTTGGAAGCTGCTATGAAATTAGAAGCTACACCTCTAAAGGATGTTGTGTTAGAAGTACAACAGATCCAAGTGTAGCTTGAGGCTCTGCACCAGGAAATTCAGAATCTACAGTGGGAGAAAGGAAGAGGGGCTGGCACAGAACTAGGTCACGTAGCAGGCCACCTAGGACCAAGAGTGCATAGTCCAGAATAGCAGGGCTCAAGGGGACCTACACTCTGGCACAGAGAGAGCTGCATATTTGGGTTGCGTAATATCAACTGATGGCCCTGTCCTAGCACCCCCATTTCCGAACCAAAGCAACACTGGTGCCAGTTTTGCCGGTCAGTTGGCCATGAGGAGTAGGACTGCCAAATCCATAATGAAGCATTGGATGGGGGAGAAGACCCTACCTCAAAAAAATCCCCCTTGGGCAGGGATGACTCCCCCCCTAGAAGAAGGGATGGGAGCCACAGCGGAAGCGCAGGTCAGGGTCGAGGCCAGTTGATTTGCTATAACTGTGGGGGCACGGGGCATTTTGCGAAGGATTGCCTGAACCCCTTACAATAGTCCTACAGGTATTGTAGATAGTTGGGCCATACGTTGGAAGATTTATGAACCCAAAAAGCAAAGATACAGGGAAAGCAGCTCCCATCTGCGCAGAAGGTGCGAAGGGTTAAGACCAAGCTGAGGGGTAAGGATACGAAGGTAAATGTGGTAATGCGCAGTGGATTGGCGACTGGGGGGGACAAGGAGAAAGATGAAACTGATGCACTGATCCGCAAGGCAGTTAGCAACCAAGAAGGACTGGACCTGGGAAAAGCAAGGGAAATGCTTATGGAAGCTCGAAAGGACTTCCTTGAGACTAAAGTTTTGCCATCTACACACCTGGGAGATGTGGAAGTAGATGAGGAGGTTAAACCTTTCTTACAAGCATGCATGAGGCTGTTGCGCAACTCCCAGGTAGTTCGAAATCTACAGGCTTTACTAGAGAGCTGCGCAACATGCACTACCATGTCACCCGACATTAAGGATGTGCATAAGTTATACAAATATGAAAGACGCACTGGTAGGGAAATGCGACTGACAGTCCAGATCGACAACTATGAGATGGATCGGGTTATCTTAGACCTTGGATCGGATGCCAATATACTACCTAAGCACACTTGGTAATGCATGGGGGAACCCAAGCTGGAATGACCCACCATCCAGCTTCGAATTCCAAATAAAATAAAAAAATCATTCCTCTAGGTAGACTACCAAACATCATGGTTGACATCATAGGGGTAAGGGTCCTGGCTGATTTTGAAATAATAGAAATTATGGAAGATGTAGATCCCTACCCTATGCTCCTCAGATTGGACTGGGCTATAGACATGGGGGGTGTCATCAATCTCAAAAATCATAGTATGGTATTTGAAAATAAGGGCACATGGGTCGTTGTACCACTAGACCCTGTAGAAGGAAAATGTTATGTGGAACCTATACCCAAGGAGGGAGATGGGGATTATATCTATAAGTTGACAGCGCAAAATAGGGACAACCTAACCCAAGACGCTGTACCATGCTACGAATGGGATGTTGAGGATCCCAGTAAGGAACTAGAAGCTTGGCAGACCCGGCGAGGTGAAGCCTCTATGCTGCATTGTATTCATATCAAAAAGGACTCCCTCTTTATGGTCCCAGAGGAAAGGAATGGAGTAGAGGTAGGCCTGAGAAACTGCGGCGAACCCACCCTGGGAGAGGGCCAGGTTGACCCACGAGTGAGCAACAGGTTCCCTATGACACTTGTAGGTTCAGCAGGTAGTGGTCCCATGCATCGAGCCACCTCTACGATGGCGACACAGCTAGGGGTCAGGTGGTTGGTTCCGACATCACCCCCCCTTGGGGCCTTAGTAGAAAAAATGATAAAAATCTCTTGGTCTTGGGCCAAGAGCTACTTAGGAAGCAAGCCTGTGTTGGGGGAACACAGGCAGCTATCACAACTCGGTAACCTTAGCATGACGAGTACACCAAAATCACTGGGGACATGGCAACTAGTCGTTGGAACTGTACCCTCTGGTAAAAAGCAGAAGTTACTGCTGAGAGGAGTGGCTCCTGAGCCGTTGGAAAGTCAAGTTATGGGAAGTTTTCACCAGTCCTTGGGAAACCTGCCCCACGTAAAATATATCTCTCTATCATCAGATGGGAATTGCTTAAAAGGGGGCAGGATAGTCTAGTTATCAGTATTGTCTCATGTACACAATTGGCCTACTTTAAGCGTCTTGTGGAAGCAATCGAGCAACGAACTTTTTCATAACTGCAGCATCCCTCTCATGTCTAGTCAACCCCCTCCGTCAGATAGTAGTCACCCAGAGCCAGGATTCATTTTTCGCGTAAGGATGCCAGCTACTACCCCTGCCGAAACCTCCGCCCCAACTGAGCCTGATGTTGAAGAAGTCTTGGAGGAAGAGCTTGAGTTAGAAGAAGTCCCCCCTCCAAGGGCCACAAGGAAAGGCAAGGAGAAAGCTCAAAGCTTGGGGAAAACCCCACAAGTGGCAAAAAGGCCCCGAAGCTCCCCAAGACGTGCTAGGCCCCCTCCCTCAGAACAAGATGACGAGGAGGGTGCTCTGCCAGCTAACCCGATCAATTGGTTACCCCACTTCATTCAACCAGGAAGACCATCTACACAAACACCGAAAATATTGGATGGCTTGATCACCTACCTACAGACTCCACTGACCCCAGGAGAGGTCCCCATCCTCAGTGACCCCTACGGACGCCTCCATGAGGTCAAGTTCAATGATCACGATCTGGCAGACCATGACACCTTCCCAGGATTGGCCCCTGCATTATGCTTTGATACAATCCATGAGGATGATGGAATCACGATAGTACCTCAGTGCTGGGTATGCAGCTTGGTAGGATTTGGACTCCTGAATCTGCTCTGTATGCCCCACTTTGGCCTTTACAACATCACAGATCGGTTGGTGCACCAGTTACTTGCCCTTATTCACAATGGATGGTTATGGATTTGCGAAAGGGTCCCTATCGATGTTGCGTTGATCCACAAGATTACAGGCCTCCCGAGGCAAGGGCCACACCCACTAGCACAGGTCAGAAAGAAGTACAAAGCCGCTACCGCTGCGTTTCTCTGGGAGACCAATGCAATACAACGAAATCAGCGGGGATTTGTGATCCAAACCATCAACAATCCCGCTAAGCAGATGGCTACTTGGCTTTTAGCCTGCAAACTAATGAGGGGGTGCCAGGTTACGACTGTCCCCACCTATGTGATCTAGCTAGCCAAACAATGCGCGAAGGGTATTTTTTCAATTGGGCTCAGTACTTGTGTGATGACTTTCTAACTAATGTCCACGAGTCTCAGGAGCATGGGATGTCTTTTTTCTATTCGTGGTTATTATTCCTAATAGCACTAGTTGCATGGGACAAACCAGAGGAGTCGGTCATTTCGGAGCTCCCTGCTGGGATGTGCGAAGGCACTCGATATGCTCACTTGTGGGACTCTAAGGATAAGCAGCGCATCAAGGATAACAAGGTCTTTTGGGTCCTCTTCCAAAGCAGTGTTGCCACTGCCATAAACTCCCGACCTCGGTTATCCCCCACCATATATGACAAATACAAGCATATTGCCGCATTCCAAATCACCATGCACCAAGTCTGAATTCACAGCCTTGCCAGTAAGACATGGACAAAATTTCCTTATATGGTAGCTAATGAAGAAATCGACCTACTGATCTCACTATGGTCCCCCGCCTGGAAAAAAGGCCTCCCCGACACACTAGCATCAGTTACAACCAAGCCTAGAGGTAACCCACCGCAACAGCTCAATACAGCTCCAGCCAAGGTAGATACAGCTACCACCCCTCCTCCAGGCACTAGGAGGATAGGGGCATCAGCATCAGGACCAAGGAAGAAACAGCATGCCTATCGCGAGAACTATGATGCGATAGTCACATTAACGAACGGGGACTTGGAGCAAATCGCAGACGTGGTCACCATGGCTACGAAGGATAAGTGGGCACTTATCGCGGCCCATTGGAAGGCAGGGGCCGACTCTCTTCAGGTTGACCTATGTGCTCTCCAGATAAAAATGGATCACCTCCCAACCAGTGAAGGCCAGGCGCAACCCCTGTCAATCGACAGCAGCCTGGCACAAATCAGGGAAGCCAGTCATCTCTGGGGTATCCCTAACAATGCCTTGGTCAGAACACAGCTCCTGGAAGCCACAAAAATTCAGTTGGACTTCGCTCAGCTTCCCCACGTAGCCTTAGAAAGCCTTAATCATGCTATCTCCCAGGATATTAGTAACTGTACCCAATCGACAACTAAACAAATTAAAACACCCCAGCGCACCATTGCACAGTAGGCTGTTGATGTGATCCAAGCTGTGTCACAATAGGCAGAGCTTGAAACTGTGATCCACCAGCTCTGCGTGGAGGTCACAGAGGAAATCATGGCCAAGGATACACTTAGGGATAAGGTGGAAAAATTAGTTGCTTCTCTCAAAGCCTCTCGACTAGAAATACACACTGTTAGGACTCAGCTGGAACAATAGATTTCAGACTTACAAGGCAGACTACAGCCCGACACACCCCTAGAAGTCCGTGCGAGCGTGCTGCCCTAATCATAGATGGAACCACGACAATTATGGGGCAAATTTCTTGAGGTACCACGCTGTTGGAGTCAGCCATACAGCTCTGGACTCGGGTCTAGTGCAATCCAGTCCTCCAACAAATCAATCAGGACTTACGACAAAAAGAAGAAGCCATTGAAAAGATCAAAGCTATGCTACCTACCTTGGTGCCTGCCCAGTGCTTGGCACTATTGAAAACCAGCAACGACCTCCAGGACGAGATTGAGAAACTCCGGCATAAACAACACATCATGGTCGAATGTCTAAAGCCCTGGACTACCTCAGCCCTCCAGTTAACATAGGACATCGATGGTGCAACTAAGTGCCTTAATCAGCTTCTTGAAAGTGTTATCACAGTCACTGAAGATCCACCTTTCGAGAAGCTGGTCGCTCTCACACAGAATGCTGCTACCCAAAGTTAGGATGTACTCCCTCATCTCAGCAGTTCTCTTGATACCTTGCGGGCACAAATAGAAGCCGCACCACTGTAGTGACTCGGGACAAGTCACAAGATTGTGTCGGGGGACTGTTGGAACAGGGTCTCCTATCAAGCTGTGAAACTGGTCCATTTTGAATATTTTTAATTATATTTAGTCTAGCGCAGGGGTTTTTGGGTGGGTCAAAGCCCCAAATGCATTGTAATGGGTAAAAGGGTAAACCAGGGGCCCGAAAACTATGGTTTGAGGACCATAGGAAAGTCTAGGCTATATTTTTATAAATAGAGAAGCATTTTATATTATAAAAAACAAGAAATGATGAGCTATTGATGTGATCTGTGGTTTAAGCTATCTGTTTGGGTTTTTAGGGAAAGGAATCCTGTTGGTTGTGTGCATGGAGATCCAAGTCGAGCTGTGTGCGGACCCTACTGCTGTGTGCGCAAGTTGGGAAGGGAACTGTAAGGAAGAATTTATGAATGAATGAATACGGAAGATTGTTAGAGAACTGAATCTGTGAGTACTTTTGTGTGAATTGCTGATAATTTTTGTATTGTGCATTTTCTGTCTTTAAGCTGCGAAGATCTATGTAACTGCGTTCTTGGATCTAGATCTATTCTGTTCTGTTTATGTAATGTTGTGTTGATGTTATAAAAGAATATAAATATATATCTATTGCATGTGGATGTGAATAGAGACTTAATTAACCCTGCGCAGAACAAGGTAATATGGGAATTATAGGGTCTAGCGCAGCTCTGCTTGCCTTACCCATCCTTTCTCAGGGTGTGGAAACCTGGTTTCAGCACCCACCCATACTACTTCGGGTGAGACTTTGACCTGTGCAAGCAGGTCACTACCGAAAGGGCCAATAGTATAGGGTTTTTTGGCAAACCTTGCACACCGAACTTGGGTCAGGACTACTCAAGCCAACAGGCAACTTTCTAGAGCAAGGCCCCTCACCTTTCTAAAGGGAAGGAAGAAAAAGTTTCTTCTTCCAAGGAGAGCTCATTCAATAAGCCTCTTGATATTGAACTCAGGAGGGAGCTGAGAAAGAAGATGTTAGCCCCCTATGAAATTCTTGACAAGCAAGCTGGGGGCTATGTCATTTTGGAGACCTTCAAGGAATGCATCTCCCCTGAAGACACATCATCCTTGAAGTCTCTCTGTGCTTTGCCTTATACAAGTCCCCTCTGCTGGTTCCTTTCCCTAATGCCTTCATGTATCCCTTGTACCCCTGCAAAATGTCCCTTTTCCCCCTTTTTTCCTCCTTCTGTCAAAGTGTTTTTGTTCCCCTTTATTTTCCCCTATTAACCCTCTAAAACCCCTCGAAAATCCCCTTCAGATTCTGCCCATGCCCCTTGTTTAGCCTTTTTCACCCTTCATCTCCCTATCGTTACCCTTTAGAGGCTTCAAAATGCATTAAAATGGCTTAAAAAACCATTTCCCACATATTGATAAGCCTCAGCCCCTTCTCCGCTAGCCCCGCGCCTTTTTCTCTCCATATAACCTGTGCCGTGATCGAAGCGCTAGCCCAAAGGTTCTTGCCCCAGTGTTTCATCGGGCGCGATTACAACTGTTGATCCTCATGGAATGGACGACGATCGCCGCCCCCGCAGCATTCATATTTCCCCCTTTCCATACCCATGGCGCCCCCGCAGTCGACTCCTCGGGATGTGTGAAGACTCGATCGAACTACTATTATTCACTGCGAGGGTTCGCTCCAAAGTTCTCATGTCCGTACACCCTGGTCCCCTGCATCTCATCTCTGCCATCCATTTAATCTCGCAAATCAACGTTTCATAGTCCATCCATATCGGGGACATTCCTGATCATCGATCTTCATAGATCGAACGGTCCTTGTTAATCCCGCAACCTCCGTCATTTTTCGCGTTCATCGCCCATCGCTGCATCTCCAGTGTCTGTTTAAAAGCCAGATCCAACGGTCCGCAGTTAATCCATATCGGGCGCATTTTCAACTGTTGATCTGTATAGATCTAATGGTGCGGAATCCGCCCATCACGGTGGTCCCCGCCCACTGTCACTGTTCAAAAAACCACGTTGTTTTCATCGCACCGCCTTTGGACGGAGGGCGGTTTTTCTCCATCGGCCAGCGATTCCACTCAGCGCTCGACACCTATCCTCCTGTACGATTTCAAAACCGCCAATCCCGCCCATTAACTCCATCCTTCACACGTTATTGTTCGACACGGATGCCCAGCGAAATTGCTATAGACCGTTCGATCTAGAGCGGGCCATCCGATGGCCATCGCTCGTTGAAGATGCACGATGCTTAATCCAATCGCGCACGCGATAACCTATGTTATGGCCTGCCGTCCATCATCCTCCGCTGTTGATCTCCGCCACGATCGACGGTCCAGATTTTTTCACTCGCCGCTGACTTTTCCGCCGTCTCCCATTCCGCCACGTCATCCTCATGTGTTCCCTCCGTACCTTCGACCTCTCCATCACATATAATTGGTTCATTATCGTGTTTTTTAATGTTTTTCATGTATATTTTCTCTGTGTTCCGCCAACCCTCTACCAGAGTGATTTTCATCGTTTCCGCTGTAATTTTCTTCTCCATTTCACCTGCATGGCTGTTTCCTCCATCCACACTGCATCCATTTCCCCGTCCATGGTTTCTCTTCACAGGTTTCATGTTTTGCAGGGTTTCAAGCGCGGAAAACCACCATGGTGCGCAATCTCTGTCACAGTGACAGAGAGATCGAAGAAAACCATGTTCAGAGGCTGTATTCAGAGCTTGATGTTACAGGAAGTGTCTGGAGGGGTGTTTGCACCATAAATTCATCAAAGGAATGAGTTTTAACTTTGAAAACCCTCTCCGACACCATTAAAGCTTGAAATTCATAGGCAGAGACAGTACAGGAACAGCAGAGAGCTCGATGCAAGAAATAGAAGACTTTTGAGCTTTGCAAGGATTTTTAGAAGGAAAAAGTACAAATTTGAAGACCCTGTGGATCGCTCAGACGGTCCAATGCACAGAGATATTATATTATCAGGGTTTTCGTATCAGCAGAGCGTTCTTCCATGAAAGGACATGGTACACATCATTGTTCAGTTTACATTGTGCCCAAATGAATATTTACGCCCTTTCAGAAGTCTTATACCATCAGGAAGCATTAGTTACACGGTATGGTCGACCCTAGCATCATTATTTCCCCAGTTTGTCCAGTCAACAGAGAATGGCATTAATACTGCAGCCAGAGTGCCAGAATTAAATGCACAGATTTAAAGCAGAATGGGTTGCGGCCTCCTCCTCTTCGGAGCATTAATTCTTCATTTAATTCTTCACCTACCTATTTTTCTCTATTTCTCCTATAAGAATCCAGAAGAACATATTGTAAGTGGTTGTTGTTGTTCAGTTGTTCAGCTGTTGCTGTTAGAGGGATTCAGTCTGACTGTTAGAACAGTCTTGGGAGAGAGTTACAGAGTAGTTTGTATGTAATAGGCTGGGAGGAGAAAGTTTGGATTGTATTAGCCATTGGGCTTTTTGTACATGACTGGTTTTGCATCAATTAATCAAAGCACATTTCACAGGATCCTGGTCTATTACTATTGGTGATGTTTTTCCTAACTCTGTTTATTACATTTTCATACTATTTCGTGTTCTTCTGGTAGGCAACAGAAGTATAACATAGGATTCACCCTTGTTAGGTGCCCTATGTTCCTGCTCTCCCTACCTTTAATGTTTTTTGCTTTATGTGCTATCTGAGAATTGTCTTCAGTTGATTTAACCAGTGTAGTGGATGATATTTCCTACTCTCTAATGTATGAATTAAATGAATCAGTTCTTAGATGTTCTTGTTGGGTTTAAGCTGGAAGATTTGGGAACAATGGGGATTAGAGTTAGCCCTGTCCACTAGGATCCTTGTGCAACCAGCTGACCTTCCTAAGATCCCTTTGTTAATCTTATCTTTGTTTTCCCTTGGAGCATGCTAAAGCTGACCTGGAGTTAAATGACCTCTGGTCCAATCTATAAGCTGCCCCTTTGTATCTCCTTTGAAAGCTACCTTTGAGTATGCCCATGTAGGTCTGGAGTTAAATGACCTCTGACTTGATCTATAGACATAAATTGGGTTGTTTTTCCTTCTTTCATCTTCTTCCTTAATGTTCCAGTCCATCATCTATCTAAAAATATCCTTTAGTATAGATGACTTGCCCTCTGAAAGCCTTGGCTAGATGTCACAAGTAATTCTCCTTTCATGACTCCATAGCCCAATGGATGGCACTTTCTTGACCTATCCTCTTTGCTGAAATATCCTGCTGCCTTGTTCCTTTCCTCCCAAAACCTTCTCAGTCTATGATCTCATGACCAACCCAACAACCAACCAACCAAATCATTTAAAACCCCCTTTTTGCTTCATACCTAGCCTAACATCTCAATTTGAGCTTTCAAAGATATATCATTCTTTACTCTATTTGGAGAGATCCCTCTCCGGGTCTAGGAGGGCTAGATCCTAGGGCCCCAAAGTGGTTCTGATGTTGTCTCATCTTTTGGTATTTCCAAATCTGCCAAAAAATGGGAACCCCAACATAATGGTGACTCTGTTGGGGACAGACCATTTTGCCTTTAGATTGGCTTCAATTTGCTAATGGTGGACAACATCCTGCTTCAAACATTCATATACATCCACCTGGTGACTCCACACTCCCTATGATCCAAAGACCTAATGACTCCACTGGTAGAAGACTCTGAATTGGTTGAAGAGACACAATGACCTCTTTCTGATTTACAAGCATGCTTCCACGCATACAGAGAAGATATGCCCCAATGAGTAGGGAGCATATCCCTGGATTCCCACACAAAATGCCTGAAGTGGACTGGTTAAAGAACCTGCCTATCTTTCAGGGTGAAAACACTGAGGACCCCTTGCTACATCTCATCAAGTTTCATATACATGTGTGGAAATTTAAAGTTGAATGGCATGAAGACTGCCTAATGAAAATGTTCATGGCATCATTAGAAGGAAAGGCTAGGAATTGGTATGAATGGTTAGAACCTCGGAGTTTGTTTTCTTTAAAGTACATGCACCAAGTATTTTACAAGAATTATAGAGGAAACTCTCCATCCTTACCATGGGACTGTTGTGATCAATCTCAGAATATCATACAGTACCTGTTAGACATTGATAAGGATTTGGTTAATATGCATTCTGAAGATCTGTTGACAGCCATTCAAGAATTTCATATGCATCCTAGCTATCACAAGAACACAGATGAATCAACTGAGGAAGAAAACAACCAAGAGACTGTGGACATTATTCAAGATATTCCTGAAAACTCAGATGCTGATTTATCATCCCTTAGAGTTGAGGCTCAAGATGACATCCTGCCTCAAATCCAGTCTTCAAAGGAAACAGGGAGCTGCTGCACTTCTGCACAAAGGAATACAATACCACCTTCCACTTTGACAGAAGTAGAAATAGATCAGATCATCAGTAGACAGCCAACCTCTAATTTTTTTTACAAATCATACATCCTTGCCCATTCATTTGATGAGCTTTATCGTACAGAGTTGGAAAGCTCACATGTAAATCAGAATGAAGAAAAATCTACTGACAGTCCAGCATATTTGATTGGTAATATTACTTACATTCATGATCCCCCTATTTTTGGTCTATCTGATGATGATACTCTCCAAACAGAAGATGATCTTGCAGGGTCATCATTAGTATATTTATGGTAGGAGAATCAATCCCTTTCACTTCCAGAGAGTAATGAGCCAATGCAGGCTATTTATGACACTGATGGGGAGAGCTATGAAAGTATAATAGCAGATGAAGATTCTTTGAATCTTCATTCTGCTTTACCACAGATCATCAGTGAGATTGGAAACCAATAGTTTTTCCTTTCAGAAGATGAAGAAGAGATTCTTGAGCAAGTTGAAAATAAGGAGCCTTCTCCTGAAAAAGAGGAAGCAATGGGACATGCCCCTGCTCAAGAATACATCGATCTCTTCACTGAGCTCAGCACATCAAAACAGAACATATCAGAGCTCTAAGAGGACAACACTTCCATATATGATGAGTCCTCCTGTTCAGAAAATGAAGAAGATGAAGGAGATTCTCTTTCCCAAGAGAGTCTTGTCCTTGATCCAGTGGAAGAGGAGGAAATTCTGGTTGAAGCTTGCCTGCTAGATATTCATAGCCAGGTATCATTTCATGATCCTTATGCACATCTCCTGCAAACATATGAAGAAGGATCAAGGGTCTTCTTGAGCAGCATGTTGCAAACAGAAAGAAAATTTTTCAAGGCTGTTGTTACTAAACAAAAAGAGTGGGAGCTGCCCTGCCTATCCAGCATGCTCAAGGAGTTGAGCAAGAAGGACCAACCATTGGATCATTTGATGGGTTGGTCACATTGGAAGATAATGTTTGTAAGCTAGACTTGTAAATATTTCAGTAGAGTAGGGTAGGTAGGAAAAGCTCAATAAAGCTCAATCTATGAGCATGTAGTTAGTTGTTTCAATTTCTGTCTTAGAATGTAGAGAAGAAACCTCCTAGACAGTTTAATCCTAGCAGCTGGTAGTGTAGGTAGAGAAACATATGAGGCCAACAGTCTAATCTGGTCTCATGGAGCAATAAGGGTAGATTTAGAATAGGTTTGTTATTTGTTTTGAAAATAAAATGTAAAGGGTCTGCTAGCTCAAATGCACCTTGAAGGGAAAATTAGGATTGTAGTGAGGGTAGGCAGACTAGTTGGGAAAAATGTTTCTGTTGATGTAACATATTCATGTTGTGGCAGCTTATCAAAGAAAGGGATGTGCCAAGCAGCAGGCAACTGGCCTACTCCAAAGATTATTTCTAGTTTCTTGCCTCCTTCAAGAAGAAGCCATCGCCATGTGGAGCCACTGTTAGCCCCCCTATGAAATTCTTGACAAGAAAGTTGGGGGCTATGTCATTTTGGAGACCTTCAAGGAATGCATCTCCCCTGAAGACACATCATCCTTGAAGTCTCTCTGTGCTTTGCCTTATACAAGTCCCCTCTACTGGTTCCTTTCCCTAATGCCTTCATGTATCCCTTGTACCCCTGCAAAATGTCCCTTTTCCCCCTTTTTTCCTCCTTCTGTCAAAGTGTTTTTGTTCCCCTTTATTTTCCCCTATTAACCCTCTAAAACCCCTCCAAAATCCCCTTCAGATTCTGCCCATGGCCCTTGTTTAGCCTTTTTCACCCTTCATCTCCCTATCGTTACCCTTTAGAGGCTTCAAAATGCATTAAAATGGCTTAAAAAACCATTTCCCACATATTGATAAGCCTCAGCCCCTTCTCCGCTAGCCCCGTGCCTTTTTCTCTCCATATAATCCACGCCGTGACTGAAGCGCTAGCCCAAAGGCGCTTGCTCCAGTGTTTCATCGGGCGCGATTACAGCGGTCGATCCTCGCGAAATGGACAGCAATCGCCGCCCCCACAGCATTCATATTTCCCCCTTTCTATACCCATGGCGCCCCCACAGTCGACTCCTTGGTATGTGTTAAGACTCGATCAAATGGCTGTTATTCACTACGGGGTCGTCTAAAGTTCAAGTGTCCGTACAAAATTTTATCTCGCATTTCATCTCAAATTTCGTCCATTTAATCACGCAAATCAATGGTTCACAGTCCATCCATATCAGGGACGTTCCTGACCGTCGATCTTCATAGATCGGATGGTCCTCGTTAATCCCACAACCTCCGTCATTTTCCCTGTTCATCGCCCGTCGCCGCATCTCCACCGTTCGTTTGCCCGCCAGATCCAACGGTCCACTGTGAAATCATATCGGGCGCATTTTCCACCGTTGATCTATATAGATCTAACGGTGCGGAATCTGCCCGTCATGGTGGTCCCCGCCCGCTTTCACTGTTCATAAACCACACTGTTTTCATCGCACCGCCTTTGGGCAGAGGGCGGTTTTTCTCCATCGGCCAGCGATTCCACTCAGAGTTCGACACCTGTCCTCCTGTACGATTTCAAAACCGCCAATCCCGCCCGTTAACTCCATCCTTCACGCGTTATTTTCCAAACACGGATGCCCAGCTAAATGGCCATTAACCGTCTGATCTAGAGTGGCCCATCCGACGGCTATTGCTCGTCGAAGATGCACGGTGTTTAATGTAGTTGCCCGCGTGATAACCCATGTTATGGCCCGCCGTCCGTCGCCCTTCGCCGATGATCTCTGCCACGATCGACGGTCCAGATTCGTCCACCCGCTGTTGACTATTCCACTGTCTTCCGGTCCCGCCACGTCATCTCCATGTGTACCCTCCGTACCTTCGCCCATTCCATTACGTATAATTGGTTCATTTTCGTGTTTTTTAATGTTTTTCACGTATATTTTCTCTATATTCTACCAACACCCTACCAGAGCGATTTTCACCATTTCCTCTGCAAATTTCTCCTCCATTCCGTCTGCATGGCCATTTCCTCCATCCACACTGCATCCATTTCCCTGGCCCATGGTTTCTCTGTGTTTCATGTTTCGTTGGGTGGTTTTAAGCACGGAAAACCACCATGGTGCGCAATCTCTGTCACAGCGACAAAGAGATCGAAGAAAACCATGTGCAGGGGCTGTATTCAGAGCCTGATGTTACAGGAAGTGTCTGGAGGGGTGTTTGCGCCATAAATTCATCAAATGACAGAGTTTTAACTTTGCAAACCCTCTCTGACACCATTAAAGCTTGAAATTCACAGGTAGAGACAGTACAGGAACAGCAGAGAGCTCGAGGCAAGAAATAAAATTCTTTTGAGCTTTGCAGGGATTTTTAGAAGGCAAAAGTACAAATTTGAATACCCCGAGGATCGAACAGGAGATCCAATGCACAGAGAGATAATATTATCAGGGTTTTCGTATCAACAGAGCGTTCTTCCATGAAAGGACATGGTACACATCATTTTTCAGTCTACATTGTGCCCAAATAAATATTTATGCCCTTTCAGTAGTCCTACACCATCAAAATCATTTGTTACACGGTATGGAGACCCTAGCATCATTATTTCTCCAGTTTTTCCAGTCAACAGAGAATGGCATTAATACTGCAGCCTGAGTGCAAGAAGTAAATGCACAGATTTAAAGCAGAATGGGTTGCGGCCTCCTCCTCTTCGGAGCGATAATTCTTCATTTAATTCTTCACCTACCTATTCTTCTCTGTTTCTCCTATAAGAATCCAGAAGAACATATTGTAAGTGGTTGTTGTTGTTCAGTTGTTCGGATGTTGCTGTTAGAGGGATTCAGTCTGACTGTTAGAACAGTCTTGGGAGGGAGTTACAGAGTAGTTTGTATGTAATAGGCTCGGAGGAGAAAGTTTGGATTGTAATAGCCATTGGGATTTTTGTACATGATTGGTTTTGCATCAATTAATCAAAGCAAATTTCACAGGATCCTTGTCTATTACTATTGGTGATGTTTTTCCTAACTTTGTTTATTACATTTTCATACCGTTTCATGTTCTTCTGGTAGGAAACATAAGTATAACATATGATTCACCCTTGTTAGGTGCCCTATGTTCCTGCTCTCCCTACCTTTAATGTTTTCTGCTTTATGTGCTATTTGAGAATTGTCTTCAGTTGATTTAACCAGTGTAGTGGATGATATTGCCTACTCTCTGATGTATGAATTAAATGAATCAGTTCTTAGATGTTCTTGTTGGGTTTAAGCTGGAAGATTTGGGAACACTAGGGATTAGAGTTAGCCCTGTCCACTAGGATCCTTGTGCAACCAGCTGACCTTCCTAAGATCCCTTTGTTAATCTTATCTTTGTTTTCCCTTGGAGCATGCTAAATCTGACCTGGAGTTAACTGACTTCTGGTCCAATCTATAAGCTGCCCCTTTGTATCTCCTTTGAAAGCTGCCTTTGAGTATGCCCAAGCAGGTCTGGAGTTAAATTACCTCTGACCTGATCTATAGACAGAAATTGGGTTGTTTTTCCTTCTTTCATCTTCTTTCTTAATGTTCCAGTCCATCATCTATCTAAAAGGATCCTTTAGTATAGATGACTTGCCCTATGAAAGCCTTGGATAGCTGTTGCAAGTAATTCTCCTTTCATGACTCCATAGCCCAATGGATGGCACTTTCTTGACCTATCCTCTTTGCTGAAATATCCTGCTGCCTTGTTCCTTTCCTCCCAAAACCTTCTCATTCTATGATCTCATGACCAACCCAGCAACCAATCAACCAAATCATTTAAAACCCCCTTTGTGCTTCATACCTAGCCTAACATCTCAATTTGAGCTTTCAAAGATATATCATTCTTTACTCTATTTGGAGAGATCCCTCTCCGGGTCCAGGAGGGCTAGATCCTAGGGCCCCAAAGTGGTTCTGATGTTGTCTCATCTTTTCGTATTGCCAAATCTGCCAAAACATGGGAACCCCAACATAATGGTGACTCCTCTGGGGACAGACCACTTTGCCTTTAGATTGGCTTCAATTTGCTGATGGTGGACAACATCCTGCTTCAAACAGTCATATACATCCACCTGGCGACTCCACACTCCCTATGATCCAAAGACCTAATGACTCCACTGGTAGAAGACTCTGAACTGGTTGAAGAGACACAGTGACCTCTTTCTGATTTACAAACATGCTTCCATGCATACAGAGAAGATATGCCCTAATGAGTAGGGAGCATATCCCTGGATTCCCACACAAAATGCCTGAAGTGGGCTGGTTAAAGAACCTGCCTATATTTTAGGGTGAAAACACTGAGGACCCCTTGCTACATCTCATCAAGTTTCATATACATGTGTGGAAATTTAAATTTGAATGGCATGAAGACTGCCTAATGAAAATGTTCATGGGAACATTAGAAGGAAAGGCTAGGAATTGGTATGAATGGTTAGAACCTCAAAGTTTGTTTTCTTTAAAGGACATGCACCAAGTATTTTACAAGAATTATAAAGGAAACTCTCCATCCTTACCATGGGACTGTTGTGATCAATCTCATAATATCATACAATACCTGTTATACATTGATAAGGATTTGGTTAATATGCATTATGAAGATCTGTTGACAGCCATTCAAGAATTTCATATGCATCCTAGCTATCACAAGAACACAGATGAATCAACTGAGGAAGAAAACAACCAAGAGACTGTGGAAATTCTTCAAGATATTCCTGAAAACTCAGATGCTGATTTATCATCCCTTAGAGTTTAGGCTCAAGATGACATCCTGCCTCAAATCCAGTCTTCAAAGGAAACAGGGAGCTGCTGCACTTCTGCACAAAGGAATACAATACCATCTTCCCCTTTGACAGAAGTAGAAATAGATCAGATCATCAGTAGACAACCAGCCTCCAAATTTTTTTACAAATCATACATCCTTGCCCATTCATTTGATGAGCTTTATCGTACAGAGTTGGAAAGCTCACATGTAAATCAGAATGAAGAAAAATCTGCTGACAGTCCAGCATATTTGATTGGTAACATTACTTACATTCACGATCCCCCTATTTTTGGTCTATCTGATGATGATGCTCTCGAAACAGAAGATGATCTTGCAGGGTCATCATTAGTAGATTTATGGTAGGAGAATCAATCCCTTTCACTTCCAGAGAGTAATGAGCCAATGCAGGCTATTTATGACACTGTTGGGGAGAGCTATGACAGCATAATAGCAGATGAAGATTCTTTGAATCTTCATTCTGCTTTAGCACATATCATCAGTGAGATTGGAAACCAGCAGTTTTTCCTTTCAGAAGATGAAGAAGAGATTCTTGAGAAAGTTGAAAATAAGGAGCCTTCTCCTGAAAAAGAGGAAGAAATGGGACATGCCCCTGCTCAAGAATACATCGATCTTTTCACTGAGCTCAGCACATCAAAGAAGAACATATCAGAGCTCCAAGAGGACAACACTGCCATATATGATGAGTCCTCCAGTTCAGAAAATGAAGAAGATGAAGGAGATTCTCTTTCCCAAGAGAGTCTTGTCCTTGATCCAGTGGAAGAGGAGGAAATCCTGGTTGAAGCCTGCTTGCCAGATATTCATAGCCAGGTATCATTTCATGATCCTTGTGCACATTTCCTGCAAACATATGAAGAAGGATAAAGGGTCTTTTTGAGCAGCATGTTGCAAACAGAAAGAAAACTTTTCAAGGCTGTTGTTACTGAACAAAAAGAGTGGGAGCTGCCCTGCCTATCCAGCATGCTCAAGGAGTTGAGCAAGAAGGACCAGCCATTGGATCATTTGATGGGTTGGTTACATTGGAAGACAATGTTTGTAAGCTAGACTTGTAAATATTTCAGTAGAGTAGGGTAGGTAGGAAAATCTCAATAAAGCTCAGTCTATGAGCATGTAGTTAGTTGTTTCAATTTCAGTCTTAGAATATAGAGAAGAAATCTACTAGACAATTTAATCCTAGCAGGTAGTAGTGTAGGTAGAGAAACATATGAGGCCAACAGTCTAATCTGGTCTCATGGAGCAATAAGGGTAGATTTAGAATAGGTTTGTTATTTGTTTTGAAAATAAAATGTAAAGGGTCTGCTAGCTCAAATGCACCTTGAAGGGAAAATTAGGATTGTAGTGAAGGTAGGTAGACTGGTTGGGAAAAATGTTTCTATTGATGTAACATATTCATGTTGTGGCAGCTGATCAAAGAAAGGGATGTGCCAAGCAGCAGGAAACTGGCCTACTCCAAAGATTATTTCTGGTTTCTTGCCTCCTTCAAGAAAAAGCCATTCCCATGTGGAGCCACTGTTAGCCCCCCTATGAAATTCTTGACAAGCAAGTTGGGGGCTATGTCATTTTGGAGACCTTCAAGGAATGCATCTCCCCTGAAGACACATCATCCTTGAAGTCTCTCTGTGCTTTGCCTTATACAAGTCCCCTTTGCTGGTTCCTTTCCCTAATGCCTTCATGTATCCCTTGTACCCCTGCAAAATGTCCCTTTTCCCCCTTTTTTCCTCCTTCTATCAAAGTGTTTTTGTTCCCATTTATTTTCCCCTATTAACCCTCTAAAACCCCTCGAAAATCCCCTTCAGATTCTGCCCATGCCCCTTGTTTAGCCTTTTTCACCCTTCATCTCCCTATTGTTACCCTTTAGAGGCTTCAAAATGCATTAAAATGGCTTAAAAAACCATTTCCCACATATTGATAAGCCTCAGCCCCTTCTCCGCTAGCCCCGCGCCTTTTTTTCTCCATATAACCCGCGCCGTGACCGAAGCGCTAGCCCAAAGGTGCTTGCCTCAGTGTTTTATCAGGCACGATTACAGCCGTCGATCCTCGCGGAATGGACGGCAATCGCTGCCCCCACAGCATTCATATTTCCCCCTTTCCATACCCATGATGCCCCCACAGTTGACTCCTCGGGATGTGTGAAGACTCGATCGAACGGCTGTTATTCACTGCGGGGGGTCACTCCAAAGTTCTCATGTCCATACACCTTGGTCCCCCGCATTTCATCTCCGCCGTCCATTTAATCCCGCAAATCAACGGTTCAAAGTCCATCCATATCGGGGACATTCCTGACCGTCGATCTTCATAGATCGGACGGTCCTCGTTAATCCCACATCTTCCGTCATTTTCCCCGTTCATTGCCCATCGCCGCATCTCCACCATCTGTTTAAAAGCTAGATCCAACGGTCTGCAGTTAATCCATATCGGGCGGGTTTTCAACCGTTGATCAGTATAGATCTGACGGTGCGGAATCCGCCCGTCACAGTGGTCCCTGCCTGCTATCACTGTTAAAAAAACCATGTTGTTTTCATCACACCGCCTTTGGACGGAGGGCGGTTTTTCTCCATCAGCCAGCGATTCTACTTAGCACTCGACACCTGTCCTCCTCTACGATTTCAAAACCACCAATCCCGCCTGTTAACTCCATCCTTCGCGCGTTATTTTTCGACATGAATGCCCAGCGAAATTGCTGTAGACCATCCGATCTGGAGCGGGCCATCTGACGGCTATCGCTTGTCGAAGATGCACGATGCTTAATCCAATCGTGCACGCGATAACCTATGTTATGGCCCGCCGTCCGTCGTCCTCCGTCGTTGATCTCCGCCACGAAAGACGGTCCAGATTTGTTCACCCGCCGCTGAATTTTCCGTTGTCTCCCGTTCCGCCACGTCATCCTCCCGTGTTCCCTTTGTACCTTCGACGTTTCCATCACATATGTTTGGTCTCAATCTAGTCTGCTAAATTGAGCTCATTTAATTGTCAACCAGGGTTGGTAAACTGCTAAAGTGAAGTGTATTGTATGTACCTAGATGCTTGTTTCCTAATGCGTTGTGTGTAGTGTTTTGTGATGTTTTTGGTCTTTTGTGATGATTTATGATGTTTTTGGTCTTTTGGTGGTTTTATGTTCACAAGGAAAATGCCTAGAAAACTAATGGAAAGGAGCTGGTGATTAAAAACGGAGTTAAGCCTAATTGATGGATGACAAATGACAAATGCAATTGGAAACACTGAAGCAGAATCAAATCTAAACTATGACTAAGTAAAAGCAAAGCTTGATAATGACTTTTAAGCAAATGATTCAAAACACAAACTAAACTTGAGAAATGATCACTAAGTATGCAAATCCTCTAACTAAAGAGTTAAACAACTACTCTTACAATGATGCAACATTTTTTCCTTGATGAGAGATTTGAAACAGATTTGGAGGAAAAACATTGATACCATCCTAAGATCTTCTATTCTAGGACTAGTTTCTAACTCTATTCTGCAATTTAATTGAATGTCACAAGACCTTACTCAAGAGTTATTGATTTCTTTTCAAAGTAGTCTTTTGAGGGAGGGCTCTATTTATGAAATGATAAGGAAATTGCAGAGGTACTTCAGGCCTTAAAATGATGTTGTCTTCTGTTATTATGGTTATAGATCAATTGTAGATTTTAGAACAAGAAGATGTTTGTAAATAATGAAGGCTGTTTTGTTAACCTTAACAACTGAAGTAATCTAATGTGCAGTGGATGACAATTTGAATGTGAAGTGCAAGTGCAATGAGTTAATCTAAGAATGAACTTAAGATGCCACTAATCTAAAACAATGCTGAACTACAAGTCATCATCAAACTCAAAACAAAGTAACTGAACATGAGTTAAGTGCAATTAAACTCCGGAGCATCCTAACTATACTATCATGCATTATTCTATGGAATTATACAGTCTGTTTGTCCATCATTATTGATATTTTGGAAGAGTTCCTTCTTTTGGAAGAGATTTTAGAACAATTTTGATTGTGTAATTGAGTGCAAATGCAAGTAAAAAGACTGAAAGCAATGAAAAACTAAGATATCATAGCCATCTCCTACTCGTCATTATGATATTTTGGGCAAGCGTTTAAGAGCAAGAACAGCGATGGTACTTAGTGCAAACACACAACTAAAACATTCATTATCACGGTTATGCCTTGGACTCCTTAAGAATTTATTGGAAGAGTTTCTTCTTGTGGAAGAGTGATTAGAACAAGTGTAACTGTGATAGTGAACAACAAAAATTACAACTAAATCCTACAATACTATAGCCATTTCCCATTCATCATTATAATCTTTTGGAAGAGTTTCTTCTTGTGGAAGAGTGTTTAGAATGAGTATAACCACAGTAGCTAATAAAAACAACTACGAATTCAACTTCTAATCCTACAATACTACAACCATTCCCCATTCATCATTATAATATTTTGGAAGAGCTTCTTCTTGTGGAAGAGTTAGAATGAGTATAACTACAGTAGCTAATTAAAACAACTACTAATTCAACTTTAAAAACGTAAAGGCAGCTAGAATACTTATCTAATTTACGCAAATAAATCCGTGCAAGAGGCAGGGGCCCTCTACCACCTGACGGAATTCAACTCCAAATTAAATCAACGCTTTCAAAACAACACTGTATGCTTCATTAAAGATGAAATAACTTGAACATAGCACTCTGCGTCTTCAGAAATGTAGCACAGAATCTAAGCAAAATCTAGAACAAAATCTAGTATATAATCTAGCCTAGCTCTCGGTTTTTCAAGTGTTTATATAGCAAATGCTCATAACAAGACTTGCAACAATTTCAGGAACACTGTCTTTCCTTATCGGAATCACATTAGGACTCTTGAAGTGGCTGCATAAAGAGGAAAAAGACATCTGGACTGAGACAGTCCTAATAGAAGTCTACTTTCCTAAATGTGTTCCCACGTTCCAAAACCATACCCAGAATTCGTTTCTTCCTCCATGATGAGCAACGAACCATGTAGACATGACGTGGATTATGCCCATATGCGGTTTTCCTTGAGAGGCCACCTGGAACATACTCAAACGTGAAGGCAGCTGCAGAATCGCCAGTTAGCTACGGAATGTCTGCATTCTGCAGCTAGTTCCGGTCAAAATGCTTTACAATGGAAAAAATCACAAAACTTAGCAAGTCAGTCATGTAAATCATTCTAAAATTAATTTTAACTAAATTCATTGATCAATTGGGTCTAGGATAGCAATGGACAAAGGAAAATGAGGTAAAGTGAGATGAAAGAAAGCACAATTTTGAGGCTCAACATACCCCCACTGCTGTCTCCTTGCATGTCCTCATGCAAATTATCCTATGAACTCAGAGGCTTCTGCAAGAACATCTAATCCTCTCCTTCTCCTTTGTCTGGAAGCTAGAGATCTTCTGGGTTTTCTGATAACAAGTTTGAACCTTAGGTTGGTGAGTGCCCTAATTAGCTTCTTGTTCCTTTTCTTCAACTTCTCATTGGTATTTTACACTTTGTCTATATGTAGGGATAAGGTTGAGTTCATATCAGTTTTGAGCTTGACTTGATCCTTAAGAATTTCATTCTCATTTTTGATGTGCCTATTAAGTAATTCCAACTCATACCTATCCCTTCTTAATACATCTATTTCAGATAGTGGAGGACTGGGGGTTCTCTCTCTGCTTTCTGAAGCTCTCCTTTCCAAATTTTCCACATAGTCATAAATTTCTTGTTGAGCAGGGTCAATTTCAGGGGTTCCTTCATTAAAATCCTCTTCAACATATTCTTCAATGGATGTTTCCTCATCTTCTATATTAATCACCCATGTTTGTTTGATTTGAGTTTTCTTTAGTTTTCCCTTTAGTCTGTGGCTTCTTCTAAGCTGAGAGGATCCCTCTCCTTTCTCTGTGGCAGATTTCTTAATTACCTTCTCTTTCTTAAGTTGCCTCTTGATTTGAGTCAACTTCTCTAAAATGATTTCCTCACTGCTCTCTTGGACTGTTTTGTCAATTTCAACTTTTGAAGCTCTCCATTTTCTACTTCTTCTTGTAGGCTGTGGTTCAGGTGATGGTTCTTTTGGCTCTTCAAAATGATTTCTTATCAAGAAATTGTCCCATGTATCATTTGTTTTAGCTAGATGGTGTTCAATCAAAATTTTGACCAAACCATGATGATATAGAGTTGTCTCTAAAAATTGAGCCCTTCTTTGAACACAGGAAGCCATCTTCTTCAAAATTTGAAGTAAGAAATATGGTAGGTTTAAGTCTTCCCCCAGAAAATGCATTATCAGTCTGATGTGGTAGACATAAAATGTCCCATATCTACCCTCACATGTAATAAATTTTTGCAGAAGAAGTAGTATGTTTCTCCATTTATTTTTCAATGCAGAACTGGGAATTCCTTTCTTAAATACAGTGACATCCATACCTGGTGATTTTAAAATTTTCTTCCAAGATTCATTATGGAATTCTCTGTTTTTGAACCATCTCTCTCCAGTTCTGAGCAACCCTATAGCCTCTGCAATGAAAACTTCAGTGACAGTAAATTTGATATCTCCCACTTCAACTTCAGTTCCTTGAAATGATCTTGCAAATGTTTTAGTGACTTCCTTGTGGAAGCCATTAAATTTCTCCAAAAATTGTAACCATCCTATCTGTTGCAACATTTCTTTACATTGGGGGTAGCCTTCTAAGTATTTTTAACCCACTGGTTCTGTTCTTACAATGAAACCCATAATTGCTTCTTCAATGTTCAAATTAACACTCTTCTACCCACAAAAACAATAACTTTCACCTTTGAATTGAAATGGCTTCAAGTTCTTAATGACAATGGCCTCAAGTTCTTAATGACAATGGCTTCAAATTTTGGAATGACATACCTCTGATTGACAATAACAAATGTCTTCAAACTTCGGAATGATATGCCTCTGATTTGACAATCACAACAACTTCAAACTTCGAGCTGATATGTCTCTATTTGACAGTGACAAATGGCTTCAAATTTCCCACACTACTATACCTCTGTTTCTCGGTGGCAAATAACTTCAAATTCCCATACTGCTATATCTCTGTCTCTTGGTAATAAATGGCTTCAAATTCTTCAATACTATACCTCTGTCTCCCGGTGACAAATGACTTCAAATTCTTCTCTGCTATACCTCTGTGTTTACAGTGATAATCTCAATCTCTTCCCACAGTGATACTTTGTCTGCCCACGGAATCAAATGGCTTCAAATTCTCATGCTGCTATACCTCTGCGTTTACAATGATAATGCTTTGATATTCAAACTGATGCCCTTTTACTCTGCTCACGGTGATGAAAATATCTTTGTCTACGGAATGAAATGCCGGCTACAGAATGGAGTGATGACAGTGGTCACGGAATGAGGTAGTGGAGTGAGGTGGAGGGAACAAATTAATGATTGAAGAGACTGTGGAGATTTTTACAACGGCAAAGAGAATCATCATTGAATGATTTGGTTAAGAGACGTGAAGGATTCAAATACCTCGACCATTTTAACCGCTTAAATGATGTCGGATATGGAATTTGAAATGAGAGATTTTAATCCAAAGTCTGTGGAGGGTTTATTGGTTATGATCAATAAAAATAATTAAAACAACCTTTTCGAACAATTCATGACTAAAACTATGCTAAACTTTATGAAATGCCATTATAATTTAAACTTGTTACCTCTGCCTTTCATTTGATTTTTGTAGTCTTGTCTTCTTGTTCACCTTTGGAAGAGTCTTCATTATCCTTCTTTGATGCTTTTGATTCATGGATACACTGGGTCACTTTGTTGCAATTCTAATGTCTGCTGGTTGATGCCTTTAGGGTTTGTAGCTGCGGAAAGACTGTCTGGCTGCAGAAAGGCTGATCAGCTGCAGAATGTCTGTTGAGCTGCAGAATGTTCCTGTAGAGCATTTTAATCATGAAATGGAGTGTTTTTGGAATATGGTGAAATGTTATATGGTATGAATAAATATGGATGATGGATTATGATATGTATGAAGTGGATGATGAAATGGAATGGATTCAGTTTATGAAATGGAGTGAAAGAACATAAGAACTGTACTGCAATTCATGACATGTTTTATTCACTTACAGCAAGACATCAAATTTTGAATTTTGACATGAAAATGAGATGGATGGAGGATGGAGTGAGATGAATGATATGTGGAATGAAGTGAAATATGAATGATGGAATGAAATGGAGTATGGATGAATAAGTGAATGGAGTGGAATGAAATGAGATGGATCATAAGCACTATGGATCTGAAATTATGATTTTGTAACAGCTGCTTGTAAAAACAAAAATGGGAAAAGTTAGAGTGTCAAAGAGACTCTGATTTTCACCCTATCTTTTCTGTATAAACATGCCAATCAATGATTGGTTTTCATGTTTATACCTTTATTTCTTATTTTTATTTTATTTTTATTTTTTCAAAGAGAAATGCTTCAGAAAATTTAATCAAGTTGATGAAGAAGAGAAACTTTTCTTCATTAACTTCACATCATTGCTTTCTTGGAACTTCTTGAAAAATTCTTCTCTTGAGAGTGGTTTGTGATATAGCTTCAATATATGACCATTCACAAGAAAAGTGACCTCTTCTTCATCTATAGTTCTGATTTTTACTGCCCCATTATCAAAAATTCAAACAATTTCATATGGCCCAAGCCAATGTGTCTGAAATTTCCCTTGAAAATCCTTGAATTTTTAATCAAACAAGAAAGCCCAGTCACCCTCTTTGAATTTCTTCTCCTTGATGTACTTGTCATGCCATCTAGCCCTTTGCTGTTGGACTAGACTTGTTTTCTGAACTGCATCTTGTCTGATCTCATCCAATTCATTAATTTGCTCCAGTTTATGCTTTTGTGCCTCTGTTAAATCAAGTCCTAGCTGAACTGCCATCTTGAAGGTTTGAATTTGGAACTCTATGGGAAACAAAACTTGCTTTCCATAAACAAGCTCATAAGGAGTATGGCCTGTTGTGTTTCTCCATGTAGTTCTATAGGCCCACAAGGCTTCAGGAAGCCTATCTACCCAATCTCTTCCATGTAAATGAACAGTCTTTGTTAGGATTCCTTCAATGACCTTATTGGTAGATTCCACTTGACCATTTGCTTGTGGATGATAAGGAGTAGATTTTCTATGTCTGATTTTGTACCTCTCCATTATTTGATCCACTAGCCTTGATGTAAATTGAGCTCCTTGATCTGTAACAATTTCCCTTGGGACACCAAAACAAGTAAAAATATCCTCAAAAAGAAAAGTAACTACAGATGATTAATTAGCAACAAGTAATGGTTTAGCTTCTACCAATTTAGTAACATAATCAGTGCAAACTAATATATATTTCTTTTGTCTTGATGGAGGACTAATAGGTCCTACAAAATCCAAAGCCCATTTTTCAAAAGGTTCAATGTGTACCTGAGGTTGTAATGGCATCTCACCTGAAGGAGAAGGTTTCCCTACCCTTTGGCAACTGTCACACCTTTTGACATACTCCTTAGCATCTTTAAACAAGGATGGCCAATAATATCCTAGATTAAGGATCTTATAGGCTATCCTCTTATCTGCAAAGTGTCCGCCACAAGGTTTGTCATGACATGCCTTGAGAATCTCAGGCATCTCATCTTCACGAACACACCTTCTAATGATCAAATCTGGACCTGTCTTGTACAAATCATTAATGACCCATGAATAATTTGCACTATCATTAATGATTTTTCTTTTATCCCTTGCATTCATAATTGAAGGAAATTTTCTTGAAACTAAATAGTTAGCAATATCAGCAAACCATGGAGTTTGAGTAGAGATTGCAAAAAGATATTCATCAGGAAATTGATCTTCAACCGGAGTGTCATATTTGATATTTTGGAGTCTAGATAGGAAATCAACTACTGTGTTTTGTTTTCCAGGCCTATCTAGAATAGTAATATTGAATTCTTGTAAGAGCAACAACCATCTTATAACTCTGCCATTAGTGATTGATTTGTTCATTAAGTATCTAATTGCAGAATGATCAGTGTGAAAAAAAGTTTCATAGCCTGTTATATAGTGTCTAAATTTGTTTATGGCATGAAAAACAGCTAAAAACTCTTTTTCAGTTACAGTATAGTTTAACTCTGCAGGAGTCAAATTTTTACTGGTATAATAGATGGCATAGGGAATCAAATCTTTCTGTCCCAATACTGCTCCTAGATCTGTATCGGAAGCATCTGTCGAGATATGAAAAGGTAACTTCCAGTTAGGTCCCCTTAATATAGGTGCTTGAGAAATTTTGATTTTCAAGGTTTCAAAAGCTAACTGGCAATCAGAAGTCCACTTGAATTCACAATCTTTGGTGAGTAATTTGAAGAGTGGAGATGCTATCTTGGTAAAGTTTTCTATAAATCTCCGATAATACCCTATAAATCCTAGAAAACTTCTCACATCTCTTTGACAACTTGGAATGGATAGGTTAGAAATGACTTCAACTTTTGCCTCATCAACTCTAATCCCATCCCCTAAAATGTGGTGCCCTAAAACAATACCTTCAGTAAACATCATAAAACATTTTTCATGACTAAGTGAAAGGTTTGCTTCTTGACATCTTTTTAAGACTTTTTCCAAATTTTCTAAAGCCTCTTCAAATGTATTCCCATAAACTGTGAAATCATCCATGTACACCTCTACACAGTCATGTATTAGATTCGAAAAAATTCCTAATACTGCCCTTTGGAATGTTGCAGGTGCATTGCATAATCCAAATGGTAATACTCAATAAGCATAGGTACCCCAAGGACAGGTAAATTTGGTTTTATCTTGGTCTTCAAGTGCTACTTGGATTTGATTGTAACCACTAAACCCATCTAAGAATGAAAAGTACTTTTTGCCAGCTAATGTATCTAATACTTGATCTATGAAAGGTAAGGGAAAATGGTCTTTAAGAGTAGCTTTATTCAGTTCTCGGTAGTCAGCACACACCCTCCATTTTCCATTTTTCTTTGGCACAATTACCAAAGGGGAAACCCACTGACTATCTGAAATAGGATAGATGAAATTAACATTTAACAATTTTTGCAATTCTTCCTTGACAATTTCCCTAAGATTTGGATTCATCCGTCTTTGAGGCTGTCTGATTGGTTTACAATTTGCCTCTATATAGATGTGATGAGTACAAGTCTTGGGACTTATCCCTTTCATGTTAGTGTATTCCCATGCATATGCAGAAGAATGTCTCTGTAATACTTTGACTAACTCTTCTTGTTGAGATTTTTCTAGGTTCATGTTTATATTCAAAGTTTTGACTGGAAAAATTTCACTTGTAGAGCTACCAAATTTGTCCATAGAATGAAGAGACATCTGCCTAGATGACAAAAACTCAATATTGGATCCCCCTTGAAATGATTCATGTTTTTGTTCTGGAGAGGATTCAAAGTTTTCTAGAGTATTCAGAATTTGACTATCTTCACTAATTTCTGAAATTGTGAAGAGTGGTTGTAAATCTTCTTCATCCTCTATCCATTGAGTGTCATCTAGATCTGTAATTGTCCTAGCTGGAGGATATAAAGTGAATTTCTTTGTTGAACTACCATCATAAATATACATATCACCAGACCTACAACTAATAAAAGCATCAGCTGTAGCCAACCAAGGTCTTCCTAGTATAACGGGATGGCCTCCTAGATTATTCTTGGGAGTTAGGATCGTGAAATCCACAGCGTACTCCCAAGAGTCTAGAGACACTGGAATGTCTTCTATTACCCCATCTGGTCTGATCACAGATCAATTTGCTAATTGTAATAGTGTGGGTGTAAAGAGAAGATTAGGAAGTTTCAGTTTGTCCATGATTTGTCTACTCATGATATTTATTGCTGCTCCTAAGTCAATGAGTGTGTTTTGAATTTCAATTCCATTGATGTGAATTTTGACAAATGGATTTCCTGGGTCAAGGTACTTTGGAATAGTAATCTTACCCATCATAATGTCTGCTATTTGTCCTACCAGTTGAATTTTCTTGGTTTCTCTTATTCTTTTTCTTGTTGTTTTCATACTCAACTCCTTTATTGTTTTGGCTAAAATTGGGATTTCCTTGATGGCTTGCAATAATGGAATTCTAATGCAAACATTTCTCAATTCATCTAAGAAATCATAATTAGGCACCATGATCTGTTTTTCTACACCTCTATCAATTTGTAATCTTTCCGGAAAGGGAGGTATAGAAGTAGATGTGGATGGTTGCTCTAACACAGGAGTTGGATTTATTGGATCTTTTTGTTTTAGTTTTTCAATGTTTTGGTCTTGAAAGGATGTGTCTTCCTCAAAACTTTTATTCACCCATAGGGAGTCTTCCTCAGAATTATCTTGTTCTTATATGATCACAGAAGGTTTCCTCTTTTCAAGTATCCTTCCAGACCTAAGTTGAACATCACTAAGGTCTAGAGGAGTAATTAAATAAGTTGGAAACTGTTGTCCTTCTATCATGTATGTATTCTAAGGGTTCTTATTATTGGGGTTTGGTATGGGCTGAGCTGGCAATTGATTGGATTTTTGAGGGAATGGTAATGGAAGTGGTTGATTTTGATGTGGTGGGTTCTGATGATGTTGTTGAGGATTTTGTTGAAAATTTTGTTGAAGATTTTGAGGAAAATTTTGTTGAGGATTTTGAGGATAAAAATGTGGATATGGTGGATAGGATGGTGGATACTGGTAATATGGAGAGTATCTTCCATAGGGACTTTGTGATCCTTGTGCCCAATATTGAGATTGATTTTGAAATTGGGGCCAAGGTTGCTGCCAAGAATTCCAAGGTGGAGGTTGATTATACATTTGATCATGGAATCCTTGTGTTTGAGGTCCCTGCCAAGGTCTTCTAGATACAAAATTGAGAGACTCTGTGGAATCTGTAGGAGTTTCTTCCTGAAAGACAGCCTTGAGACCAGGAAGAGAAGGAAAATTCTTGGTCTCATGTTTCTTAGAACAAATGACACAGGTTTCTACAACTTTTACATCCAAAGGACACTCTCTCAAGGCATGTTTCTTTCTACATTTGGGACAAAATATTGCCAAAGCATCAGATTCAGCCTTTTGTTTGTTTTGTATCTTAAGGGTGTCTATTTGTTCACTAAGACTCCCTAAGATGTCAGATTTAAAATCATCAAGCATGTGTCCAATTTCTGATCTACTTACTGTCCCAGAAGCAGATTTACTTGCCCTTGCAAGAGCAGGATCTCTTGGATCTTTGACAGTTTTAGATTTCCCTCTTGAAAGGTTAATACATAACTCCGATATTTCAGGTAATGTGAGTTGTGATATATCCCCTTTTCCCATCATGTTAAGGATATCCAACCATTCATCCCTAATTGTTTTCAACAAAAGAGCTTTTAAGGTGTCTTGATCTAGATTTTCCATTTTTTCCCTTTTGATGTTGTAATTAAATCTTTCCAACAAATCTTCTAAGTTTTCATCTTCTTTTTGTAACATCTTGAACACTTCTTCCTTATGATTAACCGGCATACAATAATCCAAGTATCTCTCTAGAAATGCTTGTTTCATGTCTTCCCATGTTCTAATATAACTACTGATTAGACTCATAAACCACTTCAATGCTGCTCCTTTCAAAGTTGAAGGAAATAATTTCAGTTTTTGAGCATCTTGTAAGTAGTCATAAGTTCTACACAGCACTTCAAATTCGAATAAGAAAGTTTCAGGATCTTCAGTTTTAAGTCCATAGAAGTTCAGAAGGACAGAGGGTGAAATGTTTTTCATGGTTGTATTATTTTCTTCATCAAGTATAGGAAACCCAAAAGAGCTTCCTATTCTACCTCTTCCTCCATTTGCACCTCTACCTCCTTCTCCTCTACCTCTACCTCTACCTCCAAATAGTGTGTGTTCTCCATTGAAGACCCCTCCTCCTCCTTCTTCTGCCATAATTGACTCTCCTGTAGAAGTAGAAAATTTTGTGTCCCTACTAGGAGTCTTTAGATCTTCTTCTATGGCAGGTTCAGTGGATGAAGTGGAAGGTTTATCTAATGGGATAGTTGACCTTAGATCTTCTAGAAGTCCAGGAGCAGTAAAGGATGGAAGCTGGATTTGAGTTGAAGGTGTACTAGCTCTGGATCTAGATGAAACAAGTGGTGTTCTAGAAATCAAACTTCTGCCTCTGCTACTTATAAATCTCCCCCTTGAATCTCTCTCCCTACGCATAAAATTGTTTTTGGATGCTAAGAAACAAAGGTTACCTAGTTTTCACTTCCCCGGCAACGGCGCCAAAATGTTTGGTCTCAATCTAGTCTCCTAAATTGAGCTCATTTAATTTTCAACCAGGGTTGGTAAACTGCTGAAGTGAAGTGTACTGTATGTACCTAGGTGCTTGTTTCCTAATGCGTTGTGTGTAGTGTTTTGTGATGTTTTTGGTCTTTTGTGATGATTTATGATGTTTTTGGTCTTTTGGTGGTTTTATGTTCACAAGGAAAATACCTAGAAAACTAATGGAAAGGAGATGGTGATTAAAAACAGAGTTAAGCCTAATTGATGGATGAAAAATGACAAATGCAATTGGAAACACTGAAGCATAATCAAATCTAAACTATGACTAAGTAAAAGCAAAGCTTGATAATGACTTTTAAGCAAATGATTCAAAACACAAACTAAACTTGAGAAATGATCACTAAGTATGCAAATCCTCTAACTAAACAGTTAAACAACTAATCTTACAATGATGCAACATTTTGTCCTTGATTAGAGATTTGAAACATATTTAGAGAAAAAAAACATTGTTACCATCATAAGATCTTCTATTCTAGAAATAGTTCCTAACTCTATTCTGCAATTCAATTGAATGTCACAAGACCTTACTCAAGAGTTATTGATTTCTTTTCAAAGTAGTATTTTGAGGGAGGGCTCTGTTTTATGAAATGATAAGGAAATTGCAGAGGTACTTCAGGCCTTAAAATGATGTTGTCTTCTATTCTTATGGTTATAGATCAATTGTAGATTTTAGAACAAGAAGATGTTTGTAAATAATGAAGGCTGTTTTGTTAACCTTAACAACTGAAGTAATATAATGTGCAGTGGATGACAATCTGAATGTGAAGTGCAAGTGCAATGAGTTAATCTAAGAATGAACTTAAGATGCCACTAATCTAAAACAATGCTGAACTACAAGTCATCATCAAACTCAAAACAAAATAACTGAACATGAGTTAAGTGCAATTAAACTCCGGAGCATCCTAACTAAGCTACCATGCATTATTCTATGGAATTATACAGTCTGTTTGTCCATCATGATTGATATATTGGAAGAGTTCCTTCTTTTGGAAGAGATTTTAGAGCAATTCTGACTGTGTAATTGAGTGCAAATGCAAACATAAAGACTGAAAGCAATGAAAAACTAAGGTATCATAGCCATTTCCTACTCGTCATTATGATATTTTGGGCAAGAATTTAAGAGCAAGAACAGCAATGGTACTTAGTACAAACACACAACTAAAACATTCATTATCACGGTTATGCCTTGGACTCCTTAAGAATTTATTGAAAGAGTTTCTTCTTGTGGAAGAGTGATTAGAACAAGTGTAACTGTGATAGTGAACAACAAAAATTACAACTAAATCCTACAATACTATAGCCATTTCCCATTCATCATTATAATCTTTTGGAAGAGCTTCTTCTTGTGGAAGAATTAGAATGAGTATAACTACAGTAGCTAATTAAAAACAACTACGAATTCAACTTCTAATCCTACAATACTATAGCCATTCCCCATTCATCATTATAATCTTTTGGAAGAGCTTCTTCTTGTGGAAGAGTTAGAATGAGTATAACTACAGTAGCTAATTAAAACAACTACTAATTCAACTTCAAAATCGTAAAGGCAGCTAGAATACTTATCTAATTTACGCAAATAAATCCGTGCAAGAGGTAGGGGCCCTCTACCACCTGACGGAATTCAACTCCAAATTAAATCAACGCTTTCAAAACAACACTGTCTGCTTCATTAAAGATGAAATAACTTGAACAGAGCACTCTGAATCTTCAGAAATGTAGCACAGAATCTAAGCAAAATCTAGCATCAAATCTAACATAAAATCTAACATAGCTCTCGGTTTCCCAAGTGTTTATATAGCAAATGCACATAACAAGACTTGCAACAATTTCAGGAACACTGTCTTTCCTTATCAGAATCACATTAGGACTCTTGAAGTGGCTGCGTGAAGAGGAAAAAGACATCTGGACTGAGACAGTCCTAATAGAAGTCTGCTTTCCTAAATGTGTTCCCACGTTCCAAAACCATACCCAGAATTTGTTTCTTCCTCCATGATGAGCAACGAACCATGTAGACATGACGTGGATTATGCCCATATGCGGTTTTTCTTAAGAGGCCACCTGGAACATACCCAAACGTGAAGACAGCTGCAGAATCGCCGGTTAGCTATGGAATGTCTGCATTCTGCAGCTAGTTCCGGTCAAAATGCTTTACAATGGCAAAAATCACAAAATTGAGCAAGTTAGTCATGTTAATCATTCTAAAAGTAATTTTAACTAAATTCATTGATCAATTGGGTCTAGGATAGCAATGGACAAAGGAAAATGAGGTAAAGTGAGATGAAAGAAAGCACAATTTTGAGGCTCAACAACATATAATTGGTTCATTATCGTGTTTTTTAATGTTTTTCATGTATATTTGCTCTGTGTTCTACCAACCATCTACCAGAGCGATTTTCATCGTTTCCGCCACAAATTCTCCTCCATTTCGCCTGCATGGCCGTTTCCTCCATCCACACTACATCCATTTCCCCGTCCATGGTTTCTCTTCACAGGTTTCATGTTTTGCAGGGTTTCAAGCGCGGAAAACCACCATGGTGCACAATCTCTGTCACAGTGATAGAGAGATCGAAGAAAACCATGTGCAGAGGTTGTATTCAGAGCCTGATGTTACAGGAAGTGTCCGGAGGGGTGTTTGCGCCATAAATTCATCAAAGGACAGAGTTTTAACTTTGCAAACCCTCTCCGGCACCATTAAAGCTTGAAATTCATAGGCAGAGACAGTACAGGAACAACAGAGAGCTCGAGGCAAGAAATAGAAGACTTTTGAGCTTTGCAGGGATTTTTAGAAGGCAAAAGTACAAATTTGAAGACCTCGTGGATCGCTCAGACGGTCCAATGCACAGAGATATTATATTATCAGGGTTTCCATATCAGCAGAGCATTCTTCCATGAAAGGACATGGTACACATCATTGTTCAGTCTACATTGTGCCCAAATGAAGATTTACGCCCTTTCAACAGTCCTATACCATCAGGAAGCATTAGTTACACGATATGGTCGACCCTAGCATCATTATTTCTCCAGTTTGTCCAGTCAACAGAGAATGGAATTAATACTGCAGCCAGAGTGCTAGAAGTAAATGCACAAATTTAAAGCAGAATGGTTTGTGGCCTCCTCCTCTTCGAAGCGTTAATTCTTCATTTAATTCTTCACCTACCTATTCTGCTCTGTTTCTCCTATAAGAATCCAGAAGAACATATTGTAAGTGGTTGTTGTTGTTCAGTTGTTCGGATGTTGCTGTTAGAGGGATTCAGTCTGACTGTTAGAACAGTCTTGGGAGGGAGTTACAGAGTAGTTTGTATGTAATAGGCTGGGAGGAGAAAGTTTGGATTGTATTAGCCATTGGGATTTTTGTACATGACTGGTTTTGCATCAATTAATCAAAGCACATTTCACAGGATCCTGGTCTATTACTATTGGTGATGTTTTCCTAACTCTGTTTATTACATTTTCATACCGTTTCATGTTCTTCTGGTATGCAACAGAAGTATAACATAGGATTCACCCTTGTTAGGTGCCCTATGTTCCTACTCTCCCTACCTTTAATGTTTTCTGCTTTATGTGCTATCTGAGAATTGTCTTCAATTGATTTAACCAGTGTAGTGGATGATATTGCCTACTCTCTGATGTATGAATTAAATGAATCAATTCTTAGATGTTCTTGTTGGGTTTAAGCTGGAGATTTTGGAACACTGGGGATTAGAGTTAGCCCTGTCCACTAGGATCCTTGTGCAACCAGCTGACCTTCCTAAGATCCCTTTGTTAATATCATCTTTGTTTCCCCTTGGAGCATGCTAAAGCTGACCTGGAGTTAAATGACCTCTGGTCCGATCTATAAGCTGCCCCTTTGTATCTCCTTTGAAAGCTGCCTTTGAGTATGCCTAAGAAGGTCTGGAGTTAAATGACCTCTGACCTGATCTATAGACAGAAATTGGGTTGTTTTTCCTTATTTCATCTTCTTCCTTAATGTTCCAGTCCATCATCTATCTAAAAATATCCTTTAGTATAGATGACTTGCCCTCTGAAAGCCTTGGATAGCTGTTGCAAGTAATTCTCCTTTCATGACTCCATAGCCCAATGGATGGCACTTTCTTGACCTATCCTCTTTGCTGAAATATCTTGCTGCCTTGTTCCTTTCCTCCCAAAACCTTCTCAGTCTATGATATCATGACCAACCCAGCAACCAACCAACCAAATAATTTAAAACCCCCTTTGTGCTTCATACCTAGCCTAACATCTCAATTTTAGCTTTCAAAGATATATCATCCTTTACTCTATTTGGAGAGATCCCTCTCCGGGTCCAGGAGGGCTAGATCCTAGGGCCCCAAAGTGGTTTTGATGTTGTCTCATGTTTTGGTATTGCCAAATCTGCCAAAACATGGGAACCCCAACAGAAGATACTATGCCTCACTTGCCAAGAGTCATGGGCACCTGGACATAGATGTGCTGCTGGGAAAGCACACTACATAGAAGTCTTCTCAGATTTTGAGGAGGAAGATGAAGATG
>CM076581.1:1397067783-1397239640 GCA_034641835.2 Pinus albicaulis
TCAAGTATACGGATATCGATCATGCTGAAAGGAGCTAGAGCTGAGAAATAATCAGGTCAAAGGGTAATGAGAAATCCCTTTGCCTGATCCGAGGCACCGACAAGAGTGGAAGCTGGAACCAAGGTACACCGCCCTCTAGACCTGTCTTCTGGAATGAATGAGCTGATGTCGACAGAAGGAGGTCCGCCATAGGTGAGGCAATAAGGAATCCTCAACTAAGGCACGAGAGAAAATAGTAGAGCGACTGACAGACTCACACCAATGATGATGATGAAATCGGGGGAACTGAGTAGCGAATGGACGACTTACCTTGTTAGAGCATAAAGGGCACGGATGACTTGGCAGTGAGTGACACAATATCATGAGGGATAGGGGATAGTGGTACTGAAGGCCATAATGGGCGACACGAGAGAGGGATCAAGCAATGAAGATGTTGTGGATGATTTTATCACCCTCCTAGAGACAGCCTAGAGTTGCCATAGACCAGTGCCTAGGACATCTTAATATAGCAAGGATCCCCTTATAGTTTGGGTTGTCAGTCCAAGGACTCACCTACTATCTCTTGTTTAATCAAGGAAATTAGTTTTGAATGGGACCAATCTCTCTCAGAAGCTGACACAAAGACGAGAATAATGTAGGAACATCATGTAAAACTTCAGCATGAAAGCATCAGACAGTTAAGAGACCGCTTACTGTAAAGAGGGCCGATTCAAATAATATATCACAGAAATCAGATATCAGGAAGTGAGTGCGGTGAGGAAACATAAGAAGATATTAGCTGGCATGAGACTGATACCCAGATACACAACAGAACCATATAAGGGCGCACCAATTTACGAATCCTTATATGACAATGGCGTTTTAAAAGTACCCTCCTCAAGCAACTAATATAGCAGAAAATATGGAAAGAGTGAACATGGAACAGTATACCATGACTAGGCCTATTTAAAGCGCTTGACTAATTCCAGAAAGGGCATAAACAAGGATGAATCCTTACTGCAAACTAGTGAGCCACTCGCATTCTAGAACATGATACAAGAAGACAAATAGCATGAAAGAGATATTGTATTAACACATAAGAGAAATTACATACTGTGAGATACCAGAGACCAGAATCCTCATTACAGTCGTAACCCCTCCTCACTGAGACCCTACGGGCTCTGAAGCTTCATACAGAAATATTACAAGAATGTATACAGAAGTCTTCTCGCTGCACAGTTTGCTGATAGAAATCTGGAACCCTTACAATGCCTTCTTTTTGAGCTTTTATAGAGAAGATAGAAAATTCTATAGGAGGAGGCAGATAGGAGACATTTAATGACTTATTTTGAATCAAATGGCGGAAAACATTCGCGCCCACTCTACGAATGACTAACTGTAAATGACTGTACTAGACAACCTGTCTATGGAAATAAATGCCGGGAGATAAAAATCATCTTATATACAAGATAGAAATAATAAAATATATACAATGTGTTGCCTGCGGCTGAGGGAAAATCTGCTGCTGTAAGAGATTTGAAATAATCTACATTTCTGTACTGTACTCTCGACCCCTGGCTTCAGATTTGAATCCTAGATCTTTAATGTGGGGCGAATTTATCTGGAGGGTTCTGAGAATCCATATCTGTGTCTTCTTTAATGGCGGTCACCTCTCCCACCTACCCTCGGCTTCTTCCTTTAATTTCGCCAGCGGAATATGTCCTTTGGTATGCTCCTGATCTTTGCAACGGAGGCGGCAAGTTAAAGCGCCTACTAAGTCGTTTTAAAACCTGCAAAACCCGCAAAACATTAGAGAAAATTGACTCGGAGACAGGGAGTGTGGATACGACAGCGGCCATGGAAGTGGTGATACGGACTAGGCGAAATGTTGAGATGATGCAGGGTGACAGGAAATGCATAAAAATAATGGAGAAATGGAGGGTGAAAATGCAGAATACAATGGAGCGACAATGAATGAACGGGGCAAAGGTTTATAACATAAACATTAAAATATGACACATAACCGGAACATATGAATGGTGGAGGAGGGACACGGCGCACACTTGGAAACTGTGATGACACGACCGCAGGAGGTGGGACCCAAATCGGAAATCGCAATCGGAAAGTGGAGCGAGGAGACCGGGGTGGCACATTTTGGAAGTTCCGCTTGCGATTGAGGGCAGGACTGCGATTGACTCAGGACCGTTCGATCTCAAAACAAGATCAACCGCTGAACTTGCATCGAAGGGAAATGGAACGGTGGGCCATGAAATACCGCCTGTCTGCTGTGCGCGGGGCCCTCCATATAAGTTAATTGTCGTGCCGTTGATTTGGGCCAGATCGGACGGTCAGCATTGCGCCCGATCGTTAAAGCAATAGGCCCCTTTTCGTTTTTATTTATGGTTTTCTGACTCGGGCCATATAGAAGCCAAAGCGGGAGGGAGTCAAACTCTTAGGGGCTTGGCCCGATATATTTAAATTTGGGTTTTTAACCATTGTAAAGCAGATTTTAGGGCGGAGATAGTAATATCAAGCAGGGTCATGAGATTTTAGGCCATGGCAGAGGTAAATATGTACAACAGAAGGATGGAGGACTATACAAAGATACAAAGGGACTCGGGGTAGACTCCATGAATGCGGTGATGACACAACTCGGATGCTCTAAACAAGGGCGACTCAATGGTGCTGCCACACAGTAATGGTCCAATGGGGGACCATAAAAACATGAGTACAAGATGGTATCTCATGATGAAAATCAACACGAACAAGGACAAGTATGGAGGCAAGATGGTGCCCCAAGTATAAGTGTTGTAAGTGAGGAAATCCGATTTGGAGGAGAGGTGAAGAGACCCTTCTTGGAAAAAATGTGTCTTGGTGAAGTATCAAGTAACTAAAATTTAACAGGTACCCAGAGCTCATAAACAGGCCAGCTCACACTTTTTAGGGTCTGTTCTGTGACTTGGATAGCAAATATTGGGCAGAAAACTGCGACCTGTCCCAGGAAATGACCTGAAAAGTGCGACCTATCAGAGAAAGGGGGTTTCAGTGTTGTTTTTGGCTGAGATGTGGGATTTTTATGGTTAAGGGGCATAGGTTCCCCCAAGCATGTTGTGGTCATGCCAAAATGCATTTAGAAAAAGGGAATCTAAACACATTTTAATGATGTGGTGCGCCATTTGTTTTCGTTATGGTTATGCAGTTTGAGAAAGGAAATGGAGGATTACCAATCTCTTGTAGTACTGCATATATGAATCAAATGGAATTTAAGTTTTCGGGTTGGCATACCTGGTGTTACTATCCCAAAAAGAGGATTTGGAGATAATGAACTGATGCTCTCCTAGAAAACTTATAGGTTGGTTAACAACAATGTCGAAGAGACTGGGTCGCTGATGTAAGATGAAGGAACGATAAGGGGTATCGTCCCTACAGTGATCTGAAGTGATATGGGACTTTAGAGGTTCTTCTAAATGTGGAAGAATAATGGTACTAGAGTCAACACGACTAAATACACTAGGAGAGTTGTGGAGAATTGCTTCTCTTGGTCTCTCAAATATGGGTGCCCCCTTACTCAAACATTGGGTATCAATATAATGGCCACAAGGTGTATGTGATTCAAATGCCTGGGTTCGATGTGAGGGGGAATAGATAAAGTCAGGGGAGGTGATTCCTTCCATAATGTTGTCATCGTGATAGAAGATGGGGTGACTGGTGGAAGAAAGACCACCTAATGCGGCGAAGCTACCTGACTCATCATCACGAGAAGAGACGGTCACATGCGCATCGTCACAACGGGTGACAGAAGAGTAAGCAGATAAAGGATATACCGATGTTGAGCCCAGGGTGATCAATGAAAGGAGGTCAAGCGAAACATCAGGGGAAGTTTCCAAGGGGACTTCCACCGAGGGTCTCATGGATGATGATAGGTAGAAAATGGTGGCAGCAGGCTCCGTCATCTCGATATCAGGAGGGGGAATGTCAATGGGAGCGGGTAAATCCTCAAACTGACCTGAAGCATACTGCGCAAGTATGGGAGAGTCAGATTGATTTTGTTCATTCTCATACTCTCGAACTACCTCTAAAGAGGCGCGGTAATGCGTCAAGTGGGGACAATGGTGGGAATAATGGCCATGGACACCACACAGAGTACAGGGTTTGTTGGCGCGAATATTCTTCGGGTTCTTGGTTGCAGTCGAGGAAGAAACAGAGGTTTCAGGGACCGTATACTCCAGGAACACGACTTTAAACATGGGTTTAATACGGGGAAATTCGGGACAAGTATGGGTGGCATGACCGACGACATCACACAAGGCGCAAGGCTTTGTGGGCGGAGGAGGGGCAGGGTCAGTCAGGGTGGCCTTGTCTTTGGATGCCCCCTTGTGAGCTTTTCCTTTCTTTCCCCGAGCTAGCACAATAGGAGAAGGGTCCTGTTGAGGTGATGGTGGCACTATAGCAATGGAAGAAGCTAGGGGAACTGGTTGAACCAGTGTCAAAGCAAGGTAAGGTTTGGGGTGACAAAGCGGGATAGCAGCTGGAGGATCAAGGTACCAGACAGGTATACCCAAGGTCAAATTGGGGAGGGATAGGGTGGCCATGATGGGGACTGAATAAACTCCGAGAGGTGGAGCAAGGAAAGGTATCTAACTAGCAGGGTAATGGCTAGGAGGGATGGCTCCAAGATGGTTGAGACCTGGGGGAACCGACACAAGAGGGTAGAGAGGTTTGTGGGTACTAGCTGGATGAGAAGATCCAGAAGGAAGAGTTTCGGCCAGCTGAGGCGAAGGGATAGGAGTGGGTTGCAGCGGGCGAGGTTGAGGTTGCTGACTAGCCGAAGTGGGCCGCTTAAGGTTAGCCCGAGACGATTGCATCATGCAAACATTCGCTAAGCTGGGATCAGATACGGGAGGAGGAGGAAGACCAAGGAAGGTTCCAAGCAAGGAGTCTTTGTAGACGCCAGGGGAAACACTGGTCAAAGAATCAATGGTTTACTTATTGGCTATAGAAGAGATGGTCGACTCAGGGGAGGTCTGTGATTTTGGCTCATGATATGTCAACTAGTCAATGGTGACTATATTTCCACTGTGAGGGAAAAACATCTTGCGGTGGACCGCGGATGGAACAGCAGACATGGCATAGGTGTAGCTACGCCCCAAAATAATGTTATAATCAATAGGGGTGTCGATGACTTCAACGTCAACACAAACAGTCTTGCCCACAAGAGTGATAGGACAATTACGGAATAGGCCAATGGGCTAGGAGACATAGCCATCCCACGCATGAAGGGTGATTGTGGAAGGGGCTAGCTCAGGATATCCGAGTTGTTTCCAAACCGAAGCAGACATCACACAGGTAGATGCCCCCTAATCAATAATACACCGAGACACATTAGCATTCCAGATTTTGACTGGGATTTGGAAAGTGACAGAAGCAGGAAGGGGAGAATGATCTGACTGACAAGCGTCGAATCAATTGGTCATCAGCATGATCTACAATGCCCATGGTAGATAGTAGAGCCTTCCTTTGAGAAGGACACGACTGGAGGAATTCCAGTGTTGAAATGGCAGTAGGAGACTGTGCCAAATCATCTACTATGTTATACAAATGAGCAACTTGACCAGAAGTAGCATTTCGGCGTAATGGGCACTTAGGAACCTTCATAGGAACCTCAACTTTCTGCTGAGGGATCTGCAAAGGACCATTGGGTGTTGAAAGAGGCTTTGTAGGACCTGAAGAAGGTGACTCGGGGACAAACAGAGCGAGAGGCTTGGGGTAAAGACGAGACCGAGTTTGAAGGTTAAGGTCGACGGTGAGAGGTTGGTCAGAATTCATCATGAGAATCTGGTAATCGGAGGAACCAAAAGGGGAAGGATGAGTGGTTACAGGGGCATGAGGTGGTTGAGTAGCCACGAATCCTTGCTGAGGGAAAGGATCAGTAAACACAGTTGGTTGAGAAGTAGTCGCATCAGGGGGAACAGTAGGGGAGGCATGTTGTTTTCCAAATGTGGCGTGAGACTCCCACATCTGTCGCATCTCTGGTAATAGGGGACAATCATGAGTGTAATGATCGTAAACACCACAACACGAACCAGGCTTATTGGTGCGAAGAGACCTGTCCGGCTTGGGCTGAGAGCCCTATTGTTGGTGAGCAGTGTTAGAATCAATACTTGAAGGATTGAATCCACGAGTACCAGGGGTAGATGGATTTTTATTGCCTTTCCTCTTTCTTTGAGAAGAAGGAGGATTAGTCACGCCCTGCTGTGCAAATACTTGCCCTGGAGGGGGTAGTAGTTGCTGTTGCGGGGGTTGAGAAGGCAAGGGAGGTGGAGGTCCAAATGCTGGAAGAGCTGGGACACCAGGTTGTGGGTAAGGATAATGGTTAGGATGGGCAACAATGAGGTAAGCAAGAGGTTGGGCAAAAGGAGGAGGCATGTTGTATCCTGGATACATGCTACCTGGAGGGGGAAAAGTGCTAGAGGTGCTGGCCCCTCCTGGAGGGAAACCATAGCCCATAGGAGGTTGAGCGTAGGTATGGGAAATAGCTCCAACGATACCGTCGGGAGAGTGGGATGGCCCCGGGGTGTTAGCGCCACCGGGTTTGGGGAGGTCAGGAAGGACGGTATAAACATAACCAGATTGAGCATAGATGAGGTCATATTTCAAGGCTATTTGGAGGGTGGCTTCTTTGGTTTGAGGGAAATGGGATGTGACATCTTTGTCGATGGCAGGTAAGAGAGAGCGAAGGAACCAGTCCATGTAGACCCGATCTTCAAAGGTGGGAGCTCGACATAAGCTCCTTCTTCTCCGCCATTCCTGGACATGAGCGGAAAGGCAGGTCGAAGATGATTGATGGAATGAAGTCAAGAGTTTGGTACCAGTGTCATATCGGAGAGGGAGCTGGAAATAAGATAAGAAGGCTTGGGAAATGGTCTCAAAGGTGGTATGGGAAGAAGTGGTCTGATCAACATACCACTTAGAAGCTTCGCCTGTAAGCGTGCATTAGAACAATCTAAGATAGATGGAGTCATCAGTAATGGAATTGGATGAACACCACATGTGGAAAGATCGGATATGGTTGGAGGGATCCTTGCTGGCAAGGCCTTCGAACTTGGGAATATCGGAGGGGAGATTGGTAGGCATAGCAGGCCAACCAAAATCATGGCGGATAGGATCATTGATCAACTGATTAAAATTGGGGAGACTGAGACCGGCCATATAAGGGAGCAAAGGGACAATCAAGGTAGTTCCTGTGGTGGTTTCGCTAGTAACAGACCCAGCAGTAGGACCAGGGTTGCTGCTAGCATTAGGCCCTGAACTAGACATGGTGAAGGTGACAGGGAGAGAACCAGAAGTAGGGGAGAACCCGAAGAATCAGAAGAAGAGTCAGAATGCGGACTCGGGAGAGGACTAACTCGATGACGGCGGGAAGGAGTAAGTTGACCAATCGGAAACTAAGGGTGACGGCCAAGAAGTCTCTGAGATATATGCCTTGGGGGCGCAATGATGATGGCACAAAAGGGAAGAAGAATAACCGACAAAGGCATGGAGGTGCAGAATCAAGTGATGTCAATGTTGAAACAAGGGCAGAGAGGTGTAGTGTCAATTGATTTTAAAGTCTTTGCCTGACGGTGTTAACCATGCTCTTCTTCACTTAGGGTCAGTGTGTGGCATGTGTTAATTTTAATTTTTAAACCCGGACATTTTGAGAGTAAAATAAAAAGTGTGTTTTGTAATTGAAAATAAATCTGCAGAGAACAGTAAATAAGGTTGAAAGAACAAAAAATTAACAGCTAACAATGCATCGATCTAACCCAAGGAGGCGAGTCTCTCAAAACTAGTCTAAAAGAGGGAAAAAATCTAATCAAAACACACTAAAAAGAGGCCAATAGATCAAAGGTTGGAAGGGACAGGGATCTAAAGGAGAAATATGTTGAAAAGAGGTGCAGAGAACAGTAAAAAGGCAGAGGCAAGGTTGCTGCAACAAAGGAGGAAATCAGCTAAAGGTTGAAGGGACAAGGAGGTGACCCTAGAGGCAAACCCAAAAAAAACTATATGAGGTGATTTTAAAGGGAGAAGAGCTGATCTAAAAGGGATCTGAAAATGAGGTAGCAGATCTAAAAAGAAGAAGGCTGAAACTCTGAAAATTCAGACGTCTGAAATAGCTAAAACTCTTCCACAAAAAGTGAAGGGTACTAAAGCGCTAAGGGGCGAGATTCCCACTTAGTTGAGTAAAATAGATCATAAACAGGTCTAAACGAGTGGAAATAGAGGCTGGAAAACCTTGACAGAAGCTTCAGACAAACCCAGAAAAATTGTTGGAAAAGTGCAGAAAAAAGTGCAGGTCGCAGGTTCTGACCTATTTTCAATTCAGGTTGCAGTTTTGGGGCAGAAAAGTGTGTACTCCAGGCCAGGTCATAGGTTTTGGGCTGATAATTGTGACCTGCAGATCTGGGTCTCTCGACAGTAGATTTCAGAAAAAGTTGTCATCTCAACTGTGGCTGATGTCTGTCACCTGCGCAATAGGGCCAGAAACACACGGAAGTTAAAAATTTTAATGTTTGAGGGTTTTTGAGGTGAAAAACACCATAAAAATAGGAAAAAAAAAACTGAAGAGAAACTCTAGGGTCTAAAATAGCTGGATATGCAGGAATATATAAAACGACAGCGGTCGCAAAAGAAAACTCGTGTGGAGTTTCCAATTGTTAGTATGAATCTTTTGTCGGAAAAATACCACTTTAGCTACTCATAACAAATAGCCCTAACATCAATTATGGTTTCCAATATCTTCAAATCTGCAGTTAGTTGATCAAGACAAAGCTGCACAAATCCAGATCTATGCATAAAAAGACATTAAGCAGTAAAAATGAAGTTTTGCTCCATGCATCCAATAGACAAGACAAGAACAATATTTTTGAAAAAAAAATTATATTAAAGGCCACCTGAGAGGAAAACAAGAAAGGTGTTTCCAGTTCTCCTCAATGGGATGGGTTCTTGAAAGTCCTCAGCACTTTAGATCTAAAATTTCTCTCTCTTGTTGGTGTAGAAAACCTAGACAAACATAGAACTCAAAGGGAGCTCACAAAGCAAATAATGGAGAATGTGACAATGATAATGGTTCAAAGTCAAACCAAGAGTATAGATCCAGAGTGATCTAATATGCAACTGAAAGGTGACAAATGAATGGGAAAACCCTTCTATTTATAACAAAATATTGGGTTATTCTAGATCTTGGTGCATGATTAAAATAATTTTAACCAAATCTAAATCCACCTTTTATGGAATATTTTATTATATTTGTTGGAGGGAAAAGGCATTTGACTTGGTTCGAATCCCTTTATTTGTAAATAATAAATAAATAAATGATTTATTTATTATTTTAAGGAATTGGTTGAATGATAATTAAATAAATAATGATTTATTTAATTATTTATAAATGATTTAGTCATATTTAACAAGGAATATTATTTAAATAAGATTTAAATAATTATTCCTAGAAAATGATAAGATAAATAAGGATTTATCTAATTAATTTCCTTGTTTTGGGTTAACTATGACCCAGAATAATAATTAAATTATTGTTTAATTAATTATTCATATAAAATGAAACAAATATAATTGTTTAATATTTTAGTTTCTATGACTCATAAACAATTTTTTTAATAAACGTGTTTTATTAAGTTATTTATATCGACAAAAAAGCACTACTTAGTAAAAATGTTCATTTTACATGGTGTACTTGGGTCCATCTAATGATAATAGATTAGATGACCAAAAAATGGTGTAACAGATTGCCCCCCACCGTGCGAGTGTTAGGAGCAAATCGTATGACCGAAGTACATTGTAAGAACTCAATCACCAGACATCAAAAGGGAAGTCAAAGAGAGAAATGTAAGGTAGCCTAATGTGCTGGAGAACTAGACCCTAAGGAGACGAGACTTACAGGTGCAACAAGTCTCTTTTTATGAGAGGGTACCCTCGCAAAGCAACAACTATCAAGACTGAAGTCAAAAAACTCTTACACATTAGTTTCATCTATCCCATTCCTCTGACGGAATGGGTATCCAATATGGCTCTCGTAGATAAGAAACAAGGCACCATCTGCGTCAGTGTTGATTATCGTGATCTGAACACTGCTTTTCTATCCTGTTCCTCTGACAGAATGGGTATCCAATATGGCTCTCGTAGATAAGAAACAAGGCACCATCCCCGTCAGTGTTGATTATCATGATCTGAACACTGCTTTTCTAAAATATAATTATCCTACTCCTTTCATAGATCAAATTCTCGACGATTGCACCAGATGTGAATCTTTCTCCTTTATGGATGGATTTTCGGGATATAACCAGATACTGATTAAAAAGGATGACTGGCATAAAACCGCCTTCATTTGCCCTTGGGGCACATTTTCCTATCGTAAACTCCCATTCGGTCTGAAGAATGTAGGAGAAAATTTTCAAAGGGATATGGACTATGAATTTCATGATATTATACACGTTGTACAAGCTTACTTGGATGACCTTCCAGCTCACTCCAAGAAGTGATCCCATCACCTTGTGAATCCTAAAGAAATCTTCGTTCGGTGTAGGTTCTACAACATACGTTTGAATCTGCATAAGTGCGTATTTTTTGTCGAGTCTGGACATCTTCATGGCTTCATTGATTCCAAGCATGGGATTAGGATTGATCTTGATAAGGTTAAGGAGAGATTCATTGAATTACCTGTGCCACAATCCATTCTACAACTCCAACTTTTGCAAGGGAAGGAAAAATTATTACGTCGTTTCATTGTAAACTATGCCAAGATGATGAAAGGCTTCATGCGCTTACTCAAGAAAGGGGTACCAAATTTTTGGGATGATCAGGCTCAACTATCATTTGACGCCTTGAAACGAGCACTTGTTTCCACCCCACTTCTTAGTACCCCAACTATTCGCGTGACTTTCTCCTCTACCTGGCAACCTCACCATCCTCGCTAGGAATGGTTTTGGTTCAATTTCATGATGACGATAATGAGCATGTGATATATTATCTGTCAAAAGGTCTCATTGGACTAGAATCACAATATTCACATATGGAGAAACTATCTCTCGTGGTGGTCTTTGATGTCACTCGCCTCTGACACTATATATTGCTACGGTAGACTACCGTAATTGCTTTGGATAATCCCACACGACACATCTTGTCTCGTCAGATCATTGGAGGAAAATATTCAAAATGGATTGTAATCCTCCAACAATTCGATTTGGTTTTCACTACTGCCAAAGCAAAGAAATCTCTAGTATTCACCGAATTACTGTCGGACCTTCCCAGAATTGACCCAGAAGAAGTAGCTTATGATCCATTTCCTGATGAATCTGTCTATCTGGTCGATTCGTCTGATCCTTGGTATGGAGACATTCTGGTCTACCTCTGAACTCAACGATTCTGCCCAACTCTCACATCACACGACCGTCATCGCTTTCCTCACCAAGAAAAACACTATCTCGTACTGAATGATACTCTATATCGTTGTGGTGTCAATATTGTTCTTCGGCGGTGTCTCACTCTTAACAAGGCAGAACACATTTTAAATGACTGCCACACTAGGGCGTGACACGATCATCTTTTTGGCATAGCTACTGCCCAAAAATATTGTATGCAGGATACTATTAGCCCACTTTGTTTAAAGACTACATCACAACGGTCCATAAGTGCCATCCATGTTAGATTTTCATGAATAAAATGCATGCCCATCTTGCCCCCCTTCATCCGGTTATCTCCATTGGTCCTTTCACTAAATGTGGAATAGACTTCGTCACATGCAATCCCATTTCTGTTGATGGACACAACTACATCATAGTTGCGGTCGACTACTTCACAAAATGGGCTGAAGCCATTCCCACTTTTAAAGCCGATGGAGAAATCGCCGCTCTTTTCCTATTCAATCAGGTAATCTGTCATTTCGGTGTACCCCTCTCAATCGTCACATATCATGGTTCACACTTTCAGAACCATATGATGACGGAGTTAACTTCCATGCTAGGTTTTCAACAATATTAGTATTCGTCCTACTATCCGCAAGCTAATGGTAAATTCGAAGCCATAAATGGTGTCCTAAAAACCATGATTCGTCAGTTAGTCGGCAACCATAAAACCACATGGAATTGGAATCTATACTCCACGCTATGCGCATATCGAACGTTAGTGAAAACTGATATAGGCTTCATGCCATTCCAACTAGCATTTGGTCTAGAAGCAGTCCTTCCAATTGAGTGTGATATTCCATCACTCAAGCTAGCTGTTGAACTCCTACCCGAAACCACTACTGAAGAAGAGCGCTTTCTCTCGCTCAATCAATTGGACGAAACTCGTCGAGATGCCAAACTAACACTTGAAGCTCACAAGCACCGAGTAAAGGCTCAATACGACAAATCTGTCAAGCCTCATTATTTCCAAGAAGGCGATCTCGTTCTACTCTAAGATGAGATACACGACCTCTTGGGGGCAGGGACACTTCAACCATTATGGCTTGGTCCTTATGGTGTCCTGAAATTCCTTTCAAATGGAGCTTATGAACTTCAGGACTGTAATGGGATTCCACTCGATGAGCCCCGCAACAAGCTCTATCTGAAAACATATTTCGCCTAGTATTCCACTAGGCATATGCTTTGAAATTTTATGTATATAAGTTTTGTCTCTTTTTGGTGTATCTAGATATTTTTGGATTTGAGTGTTTTTCTCATAAAAACTCTGTTCTTTTTACATATATGTCTTCATCATCCTTACCATACATTTCCAATCGTCACACACGGCACATTGCATTAGCTACTTGGGTCCTCTATACACCTGAGTCGGAACTACTTAGTTCCGGGGGAATCTTCCTTGGAATGCCGCCAACAATATTGCTAAGTAAATTTCGGTGATACAACTCCTTACGGAAGCTGCATCTCGTGAGATCTCCAATCTGGTGGTCAGGTTATATTCCCAGCTAGTCGTTATGCATTTGAACAATTGTTTTCACGTTTTCCATATAGTATTATTATGTTATTACCTAAGGGTATGACTTCTAGAACGTCAATTCAAATCATTACTATTGAGCACATTCCTAGAGAATCTAATACATTAGCTTGTTCATTGGCGAAATATGTGTTAGATTTTCATTTTTCACATTTATTATAGAAAGAGTCATGCATGTGTATATTTTTCCATCATAAAAAATACATAAAAATTAAAAACACAAGATCAAAATCACCAATATATATATATATATATATATATATATATATATATATATATATATATATATATATATATATATATATATATGTATGTATGTATGTATGTATGTATGTACATACATACATACACACAGATATATATATATATATATATATATATATATATATATATATATATATATATATATATATATATATATATATATATATATATATATATATATATATATATATATATATATATATATATATATATATATATATATATATATATATATATATATACGATATATACATATATACATATGTATATATGTATATATATATATATATATATATATATATATATATATATATATATATATATACGATATATACATATATATATATATATATATATATATATATATATATATATATATATATATATCGTGTCCGCCTGCGGCTACATCAAAAACTCTCCAAAACTTGGGGGTGTTTTACAAAAATTGGCTCTGCTAAGCTTCGCTCTGACATCTATACATCTATCCACTATTCCTCCTGAGTCTACTACTCATGGTAGCAAATAAATTCTCTGGCTAACCTCCTAAGAGGCACCAAAAACCTCTCTAGCACACCCATTTTGTGTCGCTACAGGTAAATCGGGATCTCCCTCATGGGAAGAGGCGGCACGCCCATGCTCAATCCTTCGAGGTTCCTAGCAACCTTGTGCAAACTGCGTGCATCGTCAAACTCTTTGGCAACTGACCCAACCTCTGTTGCTACTCTAGCCCCAGGTAGCCTCATTCCTTACCGCACATAGCAAGGGGCTCTGGCTGGATAGACGGGTGCCACATCTATGTCAAGAAATAAGCTTCATGTCAAAATATTTTCACCCTTTAAAAAAAAAAATTGCATAAACATTCAAAATATAAAAAATACTTAAACATTTATCATTCTCCTTCTTACCATCTAGACCCCACTGAGTGCCTAGTGGCAGTATCAACTCTGGATCCCCTGTGTAGTTCATCCCTACATAGGAATAATCTTCGATCATCAGGATCTAGCCATCTAGCCACTTGAAGAATGCATCATCAAAACATTAACGGACTGGAGCCTCTCCATTCCATGGCATCAAAGAAGACCAGCGAGCCTGTCTTAGCTCTCGTGGTCCCATTGCATCTGTGATCATCCTCGGCCTCATTGCGGGCACCTGCTCTAGTATAAAGGACACTATCAATGTGCCAAACCCAAACTCTCGATGGGATTGGGTCTTACATGTCGTCAGTTCTTCTCGAACCAGACAGACAACACCTTCGCACCAGTCAAAAATCAGTGGCTGCATGAAATCTAGCGCCAATAATACCTAGGCCTTGGTGGCCATGTGCTGCTTGTTGGCTCCTGCCAAGCGAACTATCATCCAAAAGAGAGACCTCATTGGTCTCGAGACCACCCGTGCTATAGGAACCCAGTTGCTTACTAGCGCAATATTTTTTATGCAGTGAACTCAGATCAAATCTGCAGTGGTGTGAGGACCAACCCTGGAACCTGTTATATTGGGTCTCAGTCCTCTACATGACAAGCCAGTCAAGTAGTATATGTCATCTTTCTCCATCGAGAGTTTATGACCCCCGATGTGAAAGACATGTTGTTGATCATCTCACTGTTGGATGATCTATCTCAAAAGTTCTTCCTACCCCCTCATCATCTCTAAACGAGCATACTTCAGTAAACCACATCTGTATATAACAAGAAAAGTAGCAAAATTAGTGACCATTTCACATTCTTCCCATTCATGCTCTCTCTCCTGCCAAATACTCATGGTAAACAACTTTACACCTACACAATACAAGTTTCCAATGGGTTAGTTTTACGTAGAAATGCTTTAGCATTGATAGAACTAAGTTTAAAAAATGTTTGTGCTAGCTAACGCGGGCCCTAGTGCAAAGAAGAGCATGCTAACGCACTTTCCCTTAACAGGTAGTGCATTTAACGTGGCCCTAACACTGGGCACCTGCGTTAGCTGATTAAAATTTTTAGGGCCTGCTAAAAATCCAATTTTCAGCTAGTAAAAACAACTAAAATGAAAATGGGAAGCTAAAATAAGGCTCAAGCCCTTACCTAGATCTCGCGGAATAAAAAATCGTTGCTCGGGTCATCCACAATCTACAACAGAATTTTCACCTCTTTTTCGCTCCAGAGCTCTTTCACAGCACTCAAAGTAGTGAAAATGAAGGTATGTTGTCTTCTTATAGACATTCTAGAGGTATGACTCACTCAGCTAGTCTTTTATAATTGGTAAATTTCCACTATTTTTTGTCACAACTATTGGTTTTTTAAAGTCACCGATGCTCTGATGAGTTGTTAGTGTTCATGTGCAGATTTGACTGTGTTTGAACCAGCACGAGCTTTCTTTTTAAGTACTTTTTATAGCTTTTAAAACTGAAAAAACCCTAAGTTTCATTCGTCGGGCTCGTTAGACTACCACGATGAAGAAATATGATCCATTATTTTCGATATTTTTTTAGCTCATTAAAAAACCGAAAAAGTAACCGAGTTTTCTCCGTTGGACTCGTTAAAATTTCACAGAGAGCATCGAGCTTTTCTTCATCTGAATCATTAAAACTTCATGAATAATATTTAGTTTACTCCATCTCCTCGTACTCATAACAAAATGAGGTAGATGTCCATTTAACATAGGTTTATCACTTTATTCGGATTCAATGAACTAACTTACAGAAAATGAACTATGTCGGGCTTACTATTCTCCCTTGGATTTTTCTTTTACGATGTTTTTCAGACTCCCTAAACATGAAAAGATCACCGATTTTACCCATATGTACTCGTTAAACTTAATCAAATGGGGAAAAAATTGGACAAAGTAGATACTTATTTTGCTATACTCTGAAGGTTGATTTGGTAGCACAAAATCTTGAACATGGCAGTTCCCAAAAAATTCACTCGCAATTAGCTGAACCCTACCATCTATGATTTTATCCTTCGTACGTCAATGCCCCTGCATTGGTGAATCCTGACACTCTTTGGTGTTCATTAAGCCTAAGTTGCCTGGTACCCTGCTATTGTGCCTTCTATTGTTCAAGAGGATCTTGCTATCTACTACTTCTTGTATGAGCCAAACCATCATATGCCAGAAATCATTTTTCATCGTCAGTTACTCCCATTTTCTCTTGATTATATTCAAAAACAAAATCATATTTTCTCGTTTTGTGTCGACCGATGTAGGACGCCTCAGTGCCTACCTTTCGACAGATCTCTTCCTATCGATTTCAACATCCTATCTAGGAAGTTGATCCAGAAACACATGAGTACCAAAGTTCTTGCAAACCTCAGTGGTAGGTTACCTTGTGTTCAATTTGGGTTCTCATTATTCTCTCCCAGTTGAATGACTCTATGAGTGTTCGACATCAACTCCTTTTATTCACACTTGCTAGATTGTACTGTGCATCTTGGGGACCATCATCCTTATCGGTGGCCACCTTCGCGTCTGTTAATAGTTTTCATTATTGACTGGTAATCAGATGATTTCCCGCATGTTTGACTACAAATCCTTCATTCATATGTGCCGAAATATGTAGTTTAGTGAAGCGACGACCAAGACCTTGGGTTGAGGCTTACATCATTACAGTTGTGTTTCCTCTCCCAAGTTGTGATATTGTTTTAAGAGACAGCTTATCAGATTGATCCTGTCATGACACAAGCTGCCACATTGTGCTTATTGGTGGACACACTGGTCATATCTCCTTTTAGAGAAATCATTTTGATACACCTATTTAGCATGGGAATGCGCGACTCAGGACAAATACTTATATTTCTGACATATGTTGTTGTTTCAGGTTTTCCTCGGTCTTCCAACTCCTCTCACTCTACTACATATATTATAAAGTATTTTAGCCATTGACTTTTCCTCTGACCTCACACTTTAGGGGGCATTTATTACAGGGCAAATGACCTCCTCATCAACTCAAAGGAGAAGGCAACATGGAAGGAAGAAAATGACCTAGAAAAAGACCCATTTTGCCAAGGTAACACACCCTAGAGATAGCTAGGCCGAGTTATAATTTACCCCAGCCATGCAAAGGGAGCATTAGTGCCTAGGTTAACGCTCTATCTTGCCTAAAGGGTAGCGTTATCTGTGTTTTCATGTGAAAAGGGAAATATCCCATAGAAACTAACTTGCATTTCCTACTTTTTCTCGGAATGATTTACTTAAAAAGCAGCAACTTATGGTATAAACCTTTTATTAGATATTTCCAAACACAACTAAACTCCTATAGAAGGAAAAAGTAAGGAAAGGCAAGGAAACATCAAGATATTTCCCGATTCGAACTGATTGAAAGGATTCGCAAGATGTTTCCTCTCCATTTTGTATAAATTGGAGGTTTTGGCTCTTGGTAAAAGGTCGAAGGTTTGATCATATGTGGAGTAGAATTTCATTTTTGAGTGTGAGGTTTGAAGATTGGAAACGTTCATTGAGAACTTTTAGCCCAAGAATCATCACACTCGGAGATAGAGGAAAGAGAGAGAGGAATTGTAAGACTGAGGAGGGCTTGGTACAACCAACGGTTGTAATCCTCCTTCTTATAAAATAATAGAACTGTATCTGATTTTTCCATTTGATGTTTCAATATCACATTTTTTTTTCATTTGTCTATGAAGCATTATATAAATGGCTCAGATTTGCATAGTTTAATGTCGATTATATACTAGTTTAATTTCTAGAAAGAGATACCACTATGAATATTACATGGGTGCTTTGTTTGGTTGTAGGATCTAGATTTGGTGTCGGTGAGGAAGGACTTCTACCACACCACTTAGCGCTCTCCATAGGATCTGTTGTCCACAAAGAGGTAATCCTTCAATATCTCACTTTGTCAGTTATACATTAGTATGAACATGTATGCAATGTCTTTGCAACTTTACAGCTAATCTAACAGTTTTCCTTGGGCACCAGAAAGCCCTGAGAGGGATATTCATCAACTACCACCCAAGCATTTTACCCCGTAGCACCAAGCCATGGAAGCTGGACCAAGGAGATGTAGCCCAGGAGGGGTGAACTTCATCAAATCCTTGTGTTTATGTGTTGTACGGTGATGCACTATACTTTTATTTGTTGTTGTTTAGTATTTATTTTATGTTAAATTGTTCATAAAAATCACATAAAAATCACTCATGAGACTCAGTAACTTGCAAGAGAACTAGAACCCTTAAGCACATATAAAACATTTGTTTCAAAATTCAAAAGAGGAATCAGCACAACATTAATAAAATACCTTAATTAGATCATTTTTGGTATCAAAGATTTAGGTTTGTTGTGCATGAAGGGATCTAATTGTTTGCACGTTTGTGTCATGCTTACAAGGTTAAAACTCAAAAAGAGGAGAAGGGAAGTTGGTTGAAAGTCGTGCAGTTGGGTCAAGAGGAAGAACGACAAGGTTTCCAAAGTATTCAACACCAACACATCCTCAAGTTGAATTTGAGTATTTAGTGAGCATTTCTCATGAAGGAGAACCTACCATGACTGAAGAGGAGAGATCATTCAAAAAGGAATTTTTTGATATGTCTGAGATGGTAAAGGTCCTCTATGAGGAGATGAATTTAAGGATGCAAGGAGAAAGTTCTAGGCCTCCTAAAGGAGAGGGTTCTCCAGGAGGATGAGGAGGTCATGGAGATGGTAATAAACCACCATCCACTCCACCATCATCCTCACCACCATCTACACCTAACTCTTCATCATCTTCCACTACCACAACCCTTCCACCTATTCATACACATACTTCAAAAGGAACTGGTAAATCACCCATACTTAAACTTGATGTTAAATTTGAGATACTGATGTATAATGGCGAAGTGAATGCAGGGAAGCTGGATAATTGGATTCTTCAATTGGAGGTTTATAGCAGAATTCAGAACCTTCAAGAGGATGACATAAAGATTCAATTGGCTTCCTTGTGAATGGAGGGTGAAACAATTGTAAGCAAGGACACAATATGAGATTAAAAACCACAGTAAGATCTCAATTTCGTTGTCTGATTTCATTACTACCATTAAAAGTAAATTTTACCCTCTAGCTTATATGAAAAAAGGCATTATTGAATGGAATAATTTTAGACAACTAAAAGGACAAAGTTTTCAAAATTATACACAAGAGTTTAGGAGAGGAGCACTAGTTTTGGGTGTCAATTTATCTTCTCAAGAAACTTTGTTAAAGTATATTGGGGGTTTGCAAAACTATCTTAGACATACTATTCTCATGTTCAATCCCACAAACTTAGATGAGGCTTGTGTTCAAGCCACACAGCTAGAAGCAAGAGGGAAACATAGTGCAAATGAGAAAAGTGATAGTTTCCGTGAGTATGAAGGTAAAGGAAAGGGCAAGTTTAATGGAAAAGGAAATAAAAATGGTTTTATTAAAATAGATAAAGAGAAACTCACATGTAAACATTTTTTGAAAAATGGCCATGATGAAGACCATTGTTGGCAACTGCATCCAGAGTTGAAGCCTAACTAACTTAAAACCGAAGAGAAGGAGAAAACAACTGCGATCATTGAACATGAGTTAGGTTTAGATTTAGGAGATCAAACCAAGATTACAACAATGGGTTCGAAAGGTACGAACATAGAAAACACTATTTCTTCAAGTTGTTCTAATGTAACTCAAGATGATGATACAAGAATTGAACTCTTTCATATTAGAGTTGTTTCAAAACATACCAAAATAGGCACACTATTTGATAGTGGTTCTCAAGCTAATTTGATTTCTGAAGACTTAGTTAAAAGGTTAAATCTAGAAATTGTTACACATCCAAGACCTTATCCTTTATGTTGGATATGCAAGAATGAAAACTTGCAGGTAACAAGGAAGTGCATCCTAAGGTTTGCAATCAATTCAAACTTTCTTGACGAAGTTAAACTTGATGTAGTTTTGCTTGAGATTTTAGGCATTGTTTTGGGAATTCCTTATCTTTATGATAGGAGGGAAGTATTTCATCGCCATGAGAACAAGTTGTTGGGGTTCCCATGTTTTGGCTAGATTGGCAAGACCAAAAGATGAGACAACATCAGAACCACTTTTGGGCCCTAGGATCTAGCCCTCCTGGACTCGGAGAGGGATCTCTCCAAATAGAGCATAGAATGGTATATCCTTGAAGCTCAAGATGAGGTATTAGGCTAGGTATGAAGCACCAAGGGGGTTTTTAAATAATTTGGTTGGTTGGTTGCTGGGTTGGTCATGAGATCACAAACTGAGAAAGTAATGGGAGAAAAGGAACAAAGCAGCAGGAAGCTTCAGCAAAGGGGATAGGTCAAGAAAGTGCCATCCATTGGGCTATGGAGTCATGAAAGGAGAATTATTTGCAGCAACTAGCCAAGGCTTCCAAAGGGAAAGTCATCTATACAAAAGGATCTTTTAGATAGATGATGGAATGGAACATTAAGGAAAGAAGGTGAAAGAAGGAAAGCAACCCAATTTCTGTCTATAGATCAGGTCAGAGGTCATTTAACTCCAGACCTGCTTGGACATACTCAAAGGCAGCTCTCAAAGAGGGACAAAGGGGCTGCTTGTAGATTGGACCAGAGGTCATTTAACTCTAGGTCTGCTTTAGCAACTCCAAGGGAAAACAGAGATAAGATTAACAGAAGGGATCTTAGAAAGGCCAGCTAGTCGCGCAAGGATCCTAGTGGACAGGGCTAACTCTAATCCCCATTGTTCCCAAACCTTCCAGCTTAAACCCAACAAGAACATCTAAGAAATTATCCATCCAATTCATACATCATAGAGCAGGCAATAACATCCACTACACTGGTTAAATCAACTGAAATCAATTCTCAGATAGCACATAAAGCAGAAAATATTAAAGGTAGGGAGAGCAGGGAACATAGGGCACCTAACAAGGGTGAATCCTATGTTATATTTCTGTTGCCTACCAGAAGAACATGAAACAGTATGAAAATTTAATAAACAGAGTTAGGAAAAACATCACCGATAGCAATAGACCAGGATCCTGTGAAATGTGCTTTGATTAATTGATGCAAAACCAGTCATGTACAATATAGCTCAATGGCTAATACAATCAAAACTTTCTCCTCCCAGCCTATTACATACAAACTACTCTGTAACTCCCTCCCAAGACTGTTCTAACAGTCCGATTGAATCCCTCTAACAGCAACAGCCGAACAACTGAACAACAACCAACCCTTTACAATATGTTCTTCTGGATTCTTATAGGAGAAACAGAGTAGAAGAGGTAGGTGAAGAATTAAATGAAGAATTTACGCTCAGAAGAGGAGGAGAACTGCGAACCACACTGCTTTACATTTGTGCATTTACTTCTGGCACTCTGGCTGCAGTATTAATGCCATTCTCTGTTGACTGGAAAAACTGGAGAAATAATGATGCTAGGGTCTCCATACCGTGTAACAAATGCTTTTGATGGTGTAGGATTGCTGAAAGGGCATAAATCTTTATTTGGGCACAATGTATACTGAGAAAATGATGTGTACCATGTCCTTTCATGGAAGAATGCTCTGCTGATACGGAAACCCTGATAATATCATCTCTCTGTGCATTGGATCTCTTGTTCGATCCTCGGGATCTTCTAATTGTACCTTTGCCTTCTAAACATCCCTGCAGAAACTCAAAAGTCTTCTATTTCTTGCCTCGAGCTCTCTACTGTTCCCATACTGTCTCTGCCTGTGAATTTCGAGCTTCAATGGCGCCAGAGGGTTGGTAGAGTTTTAAACTCTGCCCTTTGATGAATTTATGGTGCAACACCCCTCCAGACACTTCTTGTAACATCAGGCTCTAAATGTAGCCTCTGAAAACGCGCCCGAAATGGATTAAATGCGGACCATTGATCTGCGGCTTTAAAACGGACGGTGGAGATGCGGCCACAGGTGATGAATGGGGAAAACGACACAGGCTGCAGGGGCGGCGATCGTCGTCCGATCTGCGCAGATCGACGGCTGTAATCACGCCCGATGAAACACTGGGGCAAGCGCCTTTGGGGTTAGCACGTGGGTCACGGCGCTGGGTTACATGGGAGAAAAAGGTGCGGGGGCTTAACGAGAAAGGGGCTAGGCTTATCAATATGTGAAAAATGGGTTCTTAAGCCATTTTAATGCATTTCGAAGCCTCTAAAGGGTAACGATAGTGAGATGGAGGGGGGAATTTGGGAAAACAAAGGGTATAGGGATTTTTAGAGGGGATTTAGGGGGTTAATAGTGAAAATAAAAAAGGGGAAAAAGAGGGACTTTTGTGAAGGAGGAAAAAGGGAAAAAAAGGGGACATTTTGCGGGGGTACAAGGGGTAAATACGGGCCTTTGGAAAGGAACCGGCCGAGATGGGACTTGTATAAGTCAAAGCACAGAGAGACCTCAAGGATGATGTGTCTTCAGGGGAGATGCATTCCTTGAAGGTCTCCAAAATGACATAGCCCCCAGCTTGCTTGTCAAGAATTTCATAGGGGGGCTAACAGTGGCTCCACATGGGGATGGCTTCTTCTTGAAGGAGGCAAGAAACCAGAGATGATCTTTGGAGTAGGCCAGTTGCCTGCTGCTTGGCACATCCCTTTCTTTGATCAGCTGCCAAAATATGAATATGTTACATCAACAGAAACATTTTTCCCATCCAGTCTACCTACCCGTACTACAATCCTAACAATTTTCTCTTCAGGGTGCATTTGAGCTAGCAGACCCTTTACATCATTTTATTTTACAAACAGAAAATAAACCTATTCTACATCTACCCTTATTACTCCATGAGACCAGATTAAACAGTTGGCCTCATATGTTTCTCTACCTACACTACTACCTGCTAGGATTAGACTGTCTAGCAGATTTCTTCTCTACATTCTAAGACAGAAATTGAAACAACTAACTACATGCTCATAGACTGAGCTTTATTGAGCTTTTCCTACCTACCCTACTCTACTGAAATATTTACAAGTCTAGCTTACAAAAATTGTCTTCCAATGTAACCAATCCATCAAATGATCCCATGGCTGGCCCTTCTTGCTCAACTCCTTGAGCATGCTGGATAGGCAGGGCAGCTCCCACTCTTTTTGTTCAATAAGAGCAACCTTGAAAAATTTTCTCTCTGTCTGCAACATGCTGCTCAACAAGACCTTTGATCCTTCTTCAAATGTATGCAAGAAATGTGCATAAGGATCATGAAAAGATACCTGGCTATGACTATTTGACAGGCTGGCTTCGACCAGGATCTCTTCTTCTTCCACTGGATCAAGAATGAGACTCCCTTGAGAAAGAGTGTCTCCTTCATCTTCTGAACTAGAGGACTCATCATATATGGCAGTGTTGTCCTTCTGGAGCTCTGATATATTCTGCTCTGGTGGGCTGAGCTCTGTGAAAAGACCAATGTATTCTTGAGCAAGGGCATGTTCCTTTGCTTTCTCCTTTTCATGAGAAAGCTCCTTATTTTCAACCTGCTCAAAAATCTCTTCTTTGCTTAACTCATCATCTTTTGAAAAAGAAAATTGTTGGCTTTCAATCTCACTGATGATCTATGGTAAATCAGAATGAAGATTCAAATAATCTTCATCTTCTATTATACTATCATAGCTCTCCCCATAAGTGTCATAGATAGGCTGATTGTTTTCATTACTTCTTCGGAGTTGTTGGTCTTGATCTTCCTCCCACGGATCTAAGGATGATGGTCCTGCAAGCTCAGCTTCCCTTTGAAAGCAATCATCATCAAATAGATCATAAAAAGGAAGATCATAACTGTAAGTAATGTCACCCTTCAAGCCTATCAGATTCTCAGCAGGTCTTTCTTCATTCTGGTCCACAGAGGAGTATTCTGAAACAAAATCATCAAACTCATAATATGAATGAGCAAGAGTGTGTGTTCTATAGAAGATCTCTCGGGTGGACTGTTGGTTTAATATCTGATCAATCTCTTCTTCTGTCAAAAGAGGGGTTTCCCTCTCATCATGGAAAGAAGCACAGCAGTCCTCTTTCTCTTGTATTGGCTGATTTGGAGGCTGGATGTTTTCTTGAACCTCTTCTTCCATATCATATTCTGCCTCTTCTATGTGGTCCCTTATTTCCTCAGGGCAGCATTCCCTATTATCTTTTGCTATTAGGTCCTAATATTCTCTGGTCAGCGTAACACAAGACATAGGTAAGCAATCAGGCAGTCCTTGATCACTCTCCTCTCCATCTTCTACAGATTCTTGAGTATCATACATGTCTTGCTCATCATCTTGGTCTTGAGTTTTTTCTTGCTCTGGGAGATGCACGAGCTGTTCTAAATAATCCTCATTTGCATTCAGATTAGCCATATACATCTCCATCACCTTACCAAACATTTCTGTTAGTTCACATAATTGATCATACAAAGCATCATACTTTGTATCCCTGTCCATGCTTGGATTCATGCTTTTGTAAAGAAGGCTACTTCTTCTTCTCAACCAATTCAGTGTCCTTCACCAGTGGAGTCATTTGGTCTTTGGATCATAGGGAGTGTGGAGTTGCTAGGTGGATGTATATGAATGTTCGAAGCAGGATGTTGTCCACCATCAGCAATGAAAAGCCAATCTAAAGGAAAAGTGGTCTAGTCCCCAGTGGAGTCGCCATTATGTTGGGGTTCCCATGTTTTGGCCAGATTGGCAAGACCAAAAGATGAGACAACATCAGAACCACTTTTGGGCCCTAGGATCTAGCCCTCCTAGACCCGGAGAGGGATCTCTCCAAATAGAGAAAATAATGGTATATCCTTGAAGCTCAATATGAGGTATTAGGCTAGGTATGAAGCACTAAGGGGGGTTTTAAATGATTTGGTTGGTTGGTTGTTGGGTTGGTCATGAGATCACAAACTGAGAAAGTATGGGAGAAAAGGAACAAAGCAGTAGGAAGCTTCAGCAAAGGGGATAGGTCAAGAAAGTGCCATCCATTGGGCTATGGAGTCATGAAAGGAGAATTACTTGCAGCAACTAGCCAAGGCTTCCAAAGGGCAAGTCATCTATACCAAAGGATCTTTTAGATAGATGATGGAATGGAACATTAAGGAAAGAAGGTGAAAGAAGGAAAGCAACCCAATTTCTGTCTATAGATCAATTCAGAGGTCATTTAACTCCAGACCTGCTTGGACATACTCAAACGCAGCTCTCAAAGAGGGACAAAGGGGTTGCTTGTAGATCGGACCAGAGGTCATTTAACTCCAGGTCTGCTTTAGCAACTCCAAGGGAAAACAGAGATAAGATTAACAGAAGGGATCTTAGAAAGGCCAGCTGGTCGCGCAAGGATCCTAGTGGACAGGGCTAACTCTAATCCCCATTGTTCCCAAACCTTCCAGCTTAAACCCAACAAGAACATCTAAGAAATGATCCATCCAATTCATACATCAGAGAGCAGGCAATAACATCCACTACACTAGTTAAATCGACTAAAATCAATTCTCAGATAGCACATAAAGCAAGAAATATTAAAGGTAGGGAGAGCAGGGAACATAGGGCACCTAACAAGGGTGAATCCTATGCTATATTTCTGTTGCCTACCAGAAGAACATGAAACAGTATGAAAATGTAATAAACAGAGTTAGGAAAAACATCACCGATAGCAATAGACCAGGATCCTGTGAAATGTGCTTTGATTAATTGATGCAAAACTAGTAATGTACAATATAGCTCAATGGCTAATACAATCCAAACTTTCTCCTCCTAGCCTATTACATACAAACTACTCTGTAACTCCCTCCCAAGACTGTTCTAACAGTCCGACTGAATCCCTCTAACAGCAACAACCAAACAATTGAACAACAACCAACCCTTTATAATATGTTCTTCTGGATTCTTATAGGAGAAACAGAGCAGAAAGGTGAAGAATTAAATGAAGAATTTACGCTCAGAAGAGGAGGAGAACTGCGAACCACACTGCTTTACATTTTTGCATTTACTTCTGGCACTCTGGCTGCAGTATTAATGCCATTCTCTGTTGACTGGACAAACTGGAGAAATAATGATGCTAGGGTCTCCATACCGTGTAACAAATGCTTTTGATGGTGTAGGATTGCTGAAAGGGCATAAATCTTTATTTGGGCACAATGTAGACTGAGAAAATGATGTGTACCATGTCCTTTCATGGAAGAATGCTCTGCTGATACGGAAACCCTGATAATATTATCTCTCTGTGCATTGGATCTCCTGTTCGATCCTCGGGATCTTCTAATTGTACCTTTGCCTTCTAAACATCCCTGCAGAAACTCAAAAGTCTTCTATTTCTTGCCTCGAGCTCTCTAATGTTCCCGTACTGTCTCTGCCTATGAATTTCGAGCTTCAATGGCGCCGGAGGGTTGGTAGAGTTTTTAACTCTTCCCTTTGATGAATTTATGGTGCAAGCACCCCTCCAGACACTTCCTGTAACATCAGGCTCTAAATGTAGCCTCTGCGCATGATCTTCTTCGATCCCTCTGTCACTGTAACAGAGGACACGCATCATGGTGGTCATTCCCTATTGAAAACCCTGCAAAATGGGTAAAATGGTGGAGAAAACATACATGGGGGTGGCGGACACGATGGAGACGATGGGGACAGCCATGCAGAACGAACAGACGGCGGAAATGTGCAGGAACACGATGGAAACATTCATGGCGTGAGGCAAGGTGGCAGAATGCAGTCGCAGGCGGAGAAAATGAAATTTCAACGAAAGACATTGAAAACGGCCCTTTTGGACGAATAAATATGAATGGACGGGAAGATTGTACGGAGGGTACACGTGGGGATGACGTGGCGAGACTGGGAGTAGTGGAAAAGTCAGTGGCGGGCGAATAAATCTGGACCGTTGATCATGGTGGAGATCAACGGTGGAGGACGACGGACGGCGGGCCAGGACATGGATTATCGCCCGCGCAACTTCATTAAACATCGGGCACCTTCGACGAGCGATAGCCGTCGGATGGGCCGCTCCAGATCTGATGGTTGTCGTGGATTTCACTCGGCATTCATGGTCGAAGGATAACGCGCGAGGGATGACTTTAACGGGCGGGGCTGGTGGTTTTGAAAATGTACAGGAGGACAGGTGGCAAGTAATGAGTGGAATCGCTGGGCGATGGAGAAAAACCGCCCATGGCCTTAAGGCGGTGTGAAATAAACCGACGGATTTGGAAAAGGGAAAGCGGATGGGGACCACCGTTTTGGGTGAATTCCGCACCATTAGATCTGGAACAGATCAACGGCTGAAAATGTGCCCGAAATGGATTAAATGCGGGTCATTGATCTGCGGCTTTAAAACGGACGGTGGAGATGTGGCGACAAGTGATGAACGGGGAAAACGACAGAGGCTGCGGGGGCGGCGATCGCCGTCCAATCTGTGCAGATCGACGGCTGTAATCACGCCCGATGAAACACTAGGGCAAGTGCCTTTGGGGTTAGCGCATGGGTCACGGCGCTGGGTTACATGGGAGAAAAAGGTGCGGGGGCTTAGCGAGAAAGGGGCTAGGCTTATCAATATGTGAAAAATGGGTTCTTAAGCCATTTTAATGCATTTCGAATCCTCTAAAGGGTAACGATAGGGAGATGGAGGGGGGAATTTGGGAAAACAAAGGGTGTAGGAATTTTTAGAGGGGATTTAGGGGGTTAATAGGGAAAATAAAAAGGGGAAAAGAGGGACTTTGACAGAAGGAGGAAAAGGGGGAAAAAGGGGACATTTTGCAGGGGTACAAGGGGTAAATGCAGACCTTTAGGGAAAGGAACCAGCAGAGGGGACTTGTATAAGGCAAAGCACAGAGAGACCTCAAGGATGATGTGTCTTCAGGGGAGATGCATTCCTTGAAGGTCTCCAAAATGACATAGCCCCCAGCTTGCTTGTCAAGAATTTCATAGGGGGGCTAACACAAGTAAAACTTATTCAAGAATGGAATTAAGTACATATTTAGAGCGCATAAGAAGAAGAGGATTTTGTCTCTTATACATGCAGGAGAAATGAAGAGAATAGTGAATGCAAGTCAAAATTTGGCTTTGTTAATGTTCAAGCATCATGATGTTTTGAATGAGATATTTCAAAAATATGCATCAAATGAACAAGATTATTTCTTTGAAGTTTCTAATTTTTTTAATAATATGTTTTAGGGCTCTAACATGTTGCCTTTGAAAAGAGGTAAACATGATGTGAAATATTTGCAGCAGTTCACATCAGTGTTGAACAGTGATGGAAACAAGATGGCAGTGCTGAATGGTGAAAAAATCAAAGAACAAGCGCCAAATAAAGATGACAAAGAAGTCATAGGTTCCACAAGTACTTATTTTTTGTTTCAAAATGGTACATAGAAATGGTGAAAAAACTTGGTCAAAAGTCAACACAAGTACAAGGCAAAACAAACTAAAAATCGCCATGTTGACAGTACTCGAGGTGAGAAAGCTTTCAAGTTTCCTTTGATTGGAGACCGAGGTGGGAACAAGTTTGTTTCTTCAAGGACATCTTGATGTTCTATAAATTCTAGGAAATTGCAGCATGACAATGTCTACAACAGCAGGACAAGGTCTCTAGAATCAAGGAAAAAGATTAATTTTTTGGAAAAGATCAAATTGTTGCATCTAGGAAAATTCCAATGGATTGAGACTGGAAGGGTGAGGGAAATGTACCCTCATACACATGTTTAGTAATGAAAGATATTTTGGGGTCCAAAAGCTTTCGATGGGGAGGAATCACCAGTTTCTCATAATTATGCTCAAAAATTAAAGTTCTCAGAATGACATGAAACTTGAACTACCATGTAGTGTTCGTCATTCTGAATCTGACGCAACCTGTTTCATGTGAAATAGAATCCTTATGGCTTCATAAATGAGTTATGTCTGTTTTCATAAACATGCAAATTTTGGAAAAAAATGCAGACAGGGAGCCCAGTCAAAATTTCGTACTGTTGATGTGCCATGCTGACTGGGCAAGTCAAATTTTGGTCAACTATCCTCCAGCGAATGGGTGACTGCCAAGTGGCAGAGTCTGGTTGGCGTAATTGAGGGTGTGTTGGCAATATTTCATTGGCTACAGATGGTCCAATGAGGAGGGGGCACGTGGCCCATCCTGGGGCTGCCATGTGTCGTCCTCATGGCGTGATAAAAGTTTTTTATGGACCGGAAGGAGCGAGCGGGGGTCGAGCACGAGACCTCCGCCCCACTAACAAGATGTGCCACCACTCCGCCTACACCAAGTTTCTTAACCATATACTTCACCGAATATATTTGAAGTTTAATGGACGCACCGACGGGGGGTGTGGGGGCTAGCCCCAAGACACATGACCAAGACCTGTGACCACGACGGAAGAGCAGAGGTGCTTATTCATGAGCACAATTTACTTAACCTTAGCCCAAGTTATTTAACCTTAATCCACATTCAATTAACGTTAATCCAGATTTGTTAAACAAGCGACGATTTAACCACTAACCCAGTTTAACTAGCGCTAACATGGATTTATTAAGTTAATCCAGATTTAACTGGTAGTTCCGCCAAATTCGACGAGATTTGCTCATTTTAGTGCCAGATAGCCCAATTTAGTGCCAGTTAGCTAAATTTCGGGAGGAAATTGTGGAGCAGACTTGTAGAGGTCATAACTCAGTCAATTTTCGACCAAAAGAGGAGCATAAAGAGGATAAGGTACCTTTTTTTGAGTGTTCTGAACTCATTGGTGCAGGTTTCTAAAACATAAAAGCATTGTAAATAGATCATTTTTCAAATTTGAGCATAATATAGAGGCCCAAGCCATGGAAGATGGACCAAGGAGATATAGCCCAAGAGGGGTGAACTCCTTCATCAAATCCCTAGGTTGATGTGTTGTAGGGTGATGTACTGTACTTTTATTTTTTTATGCTCAGTATTTTGTTTATGTTAAATTGTTCATAAAAATAACATAAAAATCACTCTGGATACTTAGTAACTTACAAGAGAACTTGAACCCTTAAGCACATATAAAATATTTGTATCAAAATCTGAAAAAGGAATTAGCACAACATTACTAACATACCTTAATTAGATCACCCAAGGACCTTGCTTTCCAGTAATAATGAAGGATGATTTGAAGTGGTGAGAAATAGAAACAAAGAAACTCTAACTCCAAAGACAAAAATTTTGGAAATTCTTGTGGGTATAAAGTCAATCCTAGGTTAATTTCTAGCCTTGAATGTGGGGAAATTAATTTTGATGTTACTTCTTCTTAAAGAGGGCACATATTCTCTTATGGATGGTTGATGAAATATTATATAATCATTAGTTTTCACGTGGGGAGTTCAACATCATAGATACCTATTATGACAAGGAATGAATGCACTTTATTTGGATCCCACTAGGAAAGAAAGCTACCTAAATTAACTTTAAGGAAAATTAGGCTTGTGTGATCCCAATAAATTTGAAAGGAAAGACTACTTGGATTTATGGTTTACATGACCATATTATTTAAAGGTGATGATAAAGTGCTAAAGTCTCCTTATAAAACCATGATCTAAAACAAAAAACACTCTTTGTTTTGATTGTGGTAGGGGTAAACTAGTCCAAGTACTAATAGAATGTCCCTTTTTAACCATTAACCCATTATTATTTCCATTTTATCGGGGTTTTAGGAACACAAATGTAAAAAACTTGTCCTCGTGATAAATGTTTCACACCTTTAACACCCTAAATTTATGCAATTTATCAAAATAGATTGAAACATACTACAAATATGAAGGGAGGTTGAGGGATGAATTACTAGGTAGAGAGGTTTTATAAATTGGGACACAAACTTATTGCATATTTATAACAATAATATCAGTACCATCGTAAAAAATGTCATGAAGTGATTAAATATGAACAACATTGACTCATTCCAAGGCTTTAACTCAACCCTTTTTTATAAAGAAAACCAATCATCATTTCTACAACGCAATGGTCTAGCATCATTGATGAGTTATCAAACTTGGTTGAGAAGGTTTCTCTAGCACACATCATAAATTTTTTTTATCCCGTGCATCATGTTTTCATCATACCATAATGTAAAACTTTCCATGTGAAAACATATTTCACTTATTTTCATCATTATTTCATATTCAACCAACAAATTTTGTGATGTAATTGCATTGACTGCAACCTGGTATAGCAAGAAACATGACATAATATATATGATTGCATTGCTAATTAAAGAATATAGATCATATATTTATGTATTAAAACATGATGCTCAATAAATCCTTTAACAATAAAACTTAACAACAAATTCAATATAAATTATAAAATATTTAAGATAATTTATTAAAATTATCATTAATTTTCAATGAGTAAGTTCAATTTATTTATCCATTAGGAATGTATACTTATTAAACATCATTTCATAATTGGTAACAGATTATAAAAGCTTAAAACTGTAGAAATTATATGCACTAAGCATGCATATGTCCTAGATCCACCTGATCTCACACTATTTAACTTTATGCAAGATACTGAATCTATTCCACTTGTTATTCTTTTGGAAAATTTAATCAACAATTGAAAAACACATGAAGCAATAAAAACACACATAACACAGTTGTTTAACGGGAAAGCCTGAAGCTAAAAACCCCAACTATCATATATTGTGTATCATGGAGATCATGTAACAATCTCATACAAATCTTAGTACATCAAGCTCTCAGTACAATACAATCGTCACACACTAACATAGAAGAAATCTGCAAATCCATGCACCAATCTCTGCCCTCTTGCTAGCCTGCCTCCACTGTGCAATCCAAGATGATTACAAAGACCAATTCGATGTAATTCCACTCTCCTTGACTGTGTTATTATCATTGGCAACTCCAATGTATATGTAGATGAAATTCATGCATCACTAGTAGTCACAACAGATATTCCATCTTGCCCTTTCACCTATCTCTTCACTGGGTCTCCACTGGATCTGACATGCACTGTAGTTAACTGTTGTATTGTTCAGTTGATTAATGAGTTATTATTTGTGAATTAATTAACTAATTAATTCACTCCACTCTCACTAGTGTATTATTCAGTTAGATTAGATACAACTAACTCAACTGAGTCTAACTAAGTTAAACTGAATACAACTCCATGAACTACTCTTCCAACTCTGTCATAACTTTGCCACTTCAGTTCTAACTGAGTCCTCCATGCATGAACTCTAGTAAACCCTTAGGAATTGCATAATTCCTTCAGCCCACTGGTTTGACAAATCTGTATACTGAAATTCAGTGCTTCAAGAGAATAATTTGATATTTAGAGTCTGATTATTATTAAGGGCAAATAATAATCGACATGCATCTATTTTTATATCGATGATCTATAAATAGACTTCGCCCAATATTCTAAAAATAGAATCTCATCTATTTTTCACATTTGACCAACCATCTAAAAATAGTCTCCTGCTACATATAGAATATGCTCACCATGTCTAAAAATAGACATACACCTAAAAATAGCATGTGTGGGCCCCACCTAGTTTAGGTGATTATTTTCCAACTATGATCAAGGATGATGTTTCAGGATGCCTCCTTCACTATTTCTTGTTGCAAACTTAAACACTCCCTCTCAACAAGAATGGACTTTCTTTGCATGCAACATGCAACTCCATGCATTTTCCCTTCAACCTTTGTAAGCGCCCTGCAACTCCATGCATCCGCTCTGCAACACTTCTAAAACTAAATAGCCTCCAAAAAATTGAATCACTATAATGCATCTATCATCAAAGTCTTTGACTTTTGCTGGTACCAATTTCACATGTCTTCAGGAACCACTACGCTGTTGAACTTTGACCCATGCACTCTGCATTTGTTGTCAACTCTGAATCGCGCTCCAGTATCTAACACTGTCACTTTGATCTCACTGCATCAATCCAAATGATCATGCTATTGCTGCTTTGTGGGCACCTTGTAGCCAGGTTCAATTCATGATATTCACACCATCTCATTGAATCCTACCTAGAAATTTCTTCTTAGGATTACTCATGCATGCCGCCCCACCTCTTACCTGGTGGTATAGCTACATGCACTCCCTCTGCCCATCTGGCACGAAATTTATCTGCATGAGTGGTTGCTCCCACTCCATGATCCTCATCTTGTGGTTGCTCCACATCCTGAGTTTCATTCTTACCTGCATGAAAATCGTGCTCCCTCTCAAGCTTCAATTGCATGTCTTTCTTCCACTTCCCAATAGTAGGAAGCTCCATAGAAATCCCATCTACATCAAATCTATAAAGATTCTTCTGCATCTCTAGTTGTGGCTGCTCCACAACCTTCTGAGACTACTTCTCAGGCTACATGTTGAGAGGCTCCCTCTCAACCACCAAGTCACTAACCTCTGCTTTTCTCCTCAAAGCTTTGCATGCATCTTGTACCTCAGTGCATGTAGATTCTTGGCTTGCGCACATTGTAATTGTCCCGCCGTCACAAAAATTTCTAACAAAAGAGCTGATTTTAAATCGAAAATATCTCCCTCATCCGAGCTCCGATTCAACTGATTTTGAATTTTAATTTGGGTGTTTTTTCGCAAGGAATCCAAATATTCTTTTTTTTTTTAATATTTCACCAAAAATTTCAGATATTCTCTTCAAACTCGCGTGCCCAAAAATTCCTGCACGCATTCCATGTAGAAACTATATAACTCAACTTTGATACCATGTAGAAATTATATGCACTAAGCATGCATATGTCCTAGATCCACCTGATCTCACACTATTTAAATTTATGCAAGATACTGAATCTATTCCACTTGTTAATCTTTTGCAAAAATTTAATCAACAATTGCAAAACACATGAAGCAATAAAAACACACATAAGACAGTTGTTTAACGGGAAAGCCTAAAGCTAAAAACCCAAACTATCATATATTATGTATCATGGAGATCATGTAACAATCTCATACAAATATTATTACATCAATATCTCAGTACAATACAATCGTCACACACTAGCATAGAAGAAATATGCAAATCCATGCACCAATCTCTTCCCTCTTGCTACTCTTGCCTCCATTGCGCAATCCAAGTCGATTAAAAGACCACCTAATGTAATGCCACTCTCTTGGGATCGTGTTATTATCATTGCAACTGAATTTATATGGTAGATGCAATTCATGCATCACTAGTAGTCACAACGGATAGTCCATCTTGCCCTTTCACCTATCTCTCCACTGGGTCTCCACTGGATCTGACATGCACTATAGTTAACTGTTGTATTGTTCAGTTGGTTAATGAGTTATTATTTGTGAATTAATTAACTAATTAATTCACTCCACTCTCACTAGTGTATCATTCAGTTAGATTAGATACGACTAACTCAACTGAGTCTAACTAAGTTAAACTGAATACAACTCCATGAACTACTCTTCCAACTCTGTCATAACTTTGCCACTTCAGTTCTAACTGAGTCCTCCATGCATGAACTCTAGTAAACCCTTAGGAGTTGCATAATTCCTTCAGCCCACTGATTTGAAAAATCTATATATTGAAATTAAGTGCTCCAAGATAATAAGTTGATATTTAGAGTCTGATTATTATTAAGGGCTAATAATAATCGACATGCATCTATTTTTAGATCGATGATCTATAAATAGACTTCGCCCAATATTCTAAAAATATAATCTCATCTATTTTTCACATTTGACCAACCATCTACAAATAGCCTCCTGCTACATATAGAATATGCTCACCATGTCTAAAAATAGACATACACCTAAAAATAACATGTGTGGGCCCCACCTAGTTTAGGTGATTATTTTCCAACTAGGATCAAGGATGATGTTTCAGGATGCCTCCTTCACTATTTCTTGTTGCAAACTTCAACAAAAACTATATTAATAATAAAAATTTTAAGAAACCAACAAATTGGTCAACATAGTTACCAAAAAGGGTTGTCTTTAAAAAAAAAAAACACATAACTATCAAGGAGTATGAATCTAAAGCATAAGTATGTATTATTCCTCACATATGATTTTAAAAATTTTATATTAGAATAAACTCTAGAATTACACTTACACTTAGAACTACTTTAAATAATATAAGATAAATCGATAGTAATAAAATACATGCTTGTTGTGTGCCTCATCTTGACCAATATTAGTCAATTGTGTTTTTTGGTTTTCCAAATCTATATCTTCTAGCATTTGATGGAGTGCTTTCTCTTCTTTAGGTTAAGCAGTGATGAAGCTCACTGACATTATACATCTAGAGACAACAAATTGAGAATCCTTACTACAATTTCAAACCATATTCCTTAGCATTGAACATTCTACTTCCATGACCTAAATTTTCTATTTTTGTTGTAGGAGGTTTCCATGGTCAACACATTTTTAGAATTGGATTGATGTTCATTTCATGGACTTTAGTTGTCGCTAAGAATATGGATTTCTTGTTGTCATTAATGAAGTCTTCATGCATGCACAATATTTTTTGTATTTCTTATATTTACCTTAGGTGATTCCCATGGTTCATGGGGAAATTCATAGCATAAAGCCTCCAAAAGTGCTTAACCAAAATATACATAACTAAATTTGGAAGTAAATATAATGCACCTAAATGGAAACTCAAAGTTATCAGACACAAAGGAGAAAACAAAGCCATTGTAAGCTTGAAGAGGACGAATGCATAGAGTATTCCTTAAATTCCAATTCATGATCAACTCAAAATAGAAAACATTTCCCAACATACTTAGTTATAACTAAAGAGTGATAATTATAGTCATCCCATAAAGGAAAACTATCTAAAATAAAGAGAATGAGAGATCCAACCTCTCTACCACTAATGCAATGGAATACAAAAATGACCCCATAGCTAAAAACACACAAAAAAACACTATATATTAATTCTCTAACTCTTAAAATGGTAGGTTTAAAGTAGCCCCAAAGATTTAGTATAAATCTAATGCAAAGGGATACCAATAGGATCAAACCAAATTTTAAAGTTCGAAATATTGCTTAAACAATGACTTGGCCAACATGTCAAATATTCCACAGAGTTATGACAACTAAGATGGATATGAAAACCACATAGACCACCCCATAGATATGAACTCCAATCCCCACCTCAAACTTCATACTCCTACATACAACTTGTATTATGTTTCCCCTTGATTAAAAGTGCTAGTGATGAGCTAAGTATGGCATGTGTGAGGGTATTGTGTGGGTGATGCACATAGTGTACCTCCTCCAACTATATGCAGTCCCCATGCTTTAAAATAGTGACGTAAATGTCCTAAGTCACTTGGAACATGATGACATGCATTCAATGATGGAATTCATGACCTTAGGGGACAACTTGCGAAAACATTTCCCTACCTTTTCTTAGAATTTCTTCACTTGATCTCAAGATCCTATTAGCATGGTTGTATGCATGTTAATTTGTTTTACCCTCAACAACCCCATTAAGTTTTGAGTAAAACTTGCATCCCCTCTATATTATTTTTGGGATCTATACTGACCTAATCTCCTCATTGCCTTACAACCTTATTTATTTCAATACTTTTAAAATGAATAATTTAGATAAGCCTCCATATTTTACTCTGTTAATTATGACTTAGATTCATTCATTTAAATCAATTTGATTCTTTCCATTAATAAGTATTTAAATTTCTTACTATTTAAAATCTGTTTCAATTTTGCAAATATTCCCCTAGCTCTCATATTTTTATTATTTTCTTTTAGTTTGAGCTTCCATTTTTATTAATTGAAGTTTCTTCAATTTTGAAACAAAGTTTTTTTTTTTGCAAACACTTATTGTAAATTTTCCCCTTTGATTTCCAATTTGGGCCTAAATATCAAAACAAACCCCTCTTCATTTTAGTCATGTTCTCCTTGCCTGAGTTCAACATCAAGCCAACCCTTGTATTCTTCACTCAAGTGTGTTGGGTGCATAGCCTAATTATCTTCCTGATTGTTCAAAGTTTTTTTTTTCTTAATCGTGGTTGGATCCCAGTCCCTGATGGGGGGGTGTGGGGGGACTTTACCCCCCACCATTGCTTCCTAGGGGGTCCGTGAAAGGGGGAGGGGTGTGTGGGTGGTGTGAAATTATTTGGAGTCCCCCTGGTGAGGATTCGTGGGCAGTGCCCCATAAGCAAAAACTAGATGAGAATTTTCCTTATGAAATATTGCAATTTCGTATTCAATGCGGGTCGTTCATTAGGCAGAAGACATGATGGTATAAGTTATGTTAATTTAGAAAACCCTCGGGTTATATGAGGGAATTGTATTGCAGATGTGTATTATTATTTTTTTTTAGGAAAAGAGAGGAGACTATGTGAGAGAAGTGGAAATTGCAATAGATTTGGTGTAGGTTGTATCACTTCATTTTGCTAGATAATATAAAAGGAAGGGCTAGTTGTTTCTTCGTGGACGTAGCCCAAATTGGGTGAACCACATATATCCGTATCTTATGTTTTATGTTTTTTTGTGTTTGTGTTTCCGTAATATTTTATTCGTTATGTTTCTTTGTTAATTAATTTCTAATAGAGTGACAATTTATTTTATTCATCATCCCTACTATCATCATTCAAACTATTCAAACTTTTGATTTTGATCAATGATTATTTTTTATAAATCCTTAAATTGTTCCACTTAAGAACTTTTTATCTATTCTATTCTTACTACGTGCATGCACACACAAAAAATAAAAATAAATAAATAAATAAAATAAAATTAATCCACTAACAATTTATTTTATATAATTAAAAAAATTGATAGTAATTCTATATTTAATTATGATTTTATTTGATTGATGACAATCTTGATATAAAATTTTTCTTCTCAATATATATATATATATATATAAGATCCAGGTGGATATTGGTGGCCACCCACCTATTCCACTTGGGGCCCCACCATTGTCTCTTTCAGTTTTTCAGTTTCGGCACAACTTACTATTTTTGACAGTTTTTCGGGTCCTAAACTTCCGGAGCCGTTTTGAGGCCTAAATGACGTTTTTCGGAAAACCAAAATCAAAATTTGTAGTCCTCGGATAGATATTTCTAACCAGGTATGGTGCACGTCAAACAGAGATCGTAGGCAAAATTTACGTCCCCGGGAATTTGAAACACCAATTTACCCAAACGGGGCCCATAGTTTTGGCGCTTCATCTCCTAGAGTTAGGGTTTTCGATGTTTAGGGTTTTCCATTGTTTATAATAATAAATAGGCTCTCAAACCTCATAGTAACTTAGTTCAGAGGCCTGTAGCCACCACATCTCTTCTCAGAGATAAGCTACCAGCGCCTTAGCTAGTTTATTTCTATTCTGTCTGTAAGCAAATTTCAGTTCTTTGATATTAATGAAATGAAGTGTTATTTCCACTGCATACTTGTATTTATGGTTACATGTGTATTCTGTTGCGTTCCTGCATAAATCTGGATCAATGGTATTAGAGCAGTTTTATTTTTCTCGATCCTTCTTTGCATGTCCCCAACGAGGTCGGGTTATAAGGAGTTGGGGCTCGATCTAGTTGAACCTTTGCAAGATTAGCCTCGCAAACCCCTACGGATGCCCATGGGGGACGAAAAGAAATATGAGGGAGCAGGAGATCCTATCAAAATATTTCTTGAGGAGGCCCTCGAAAAAAAAAGGAATGTGATGATGGATAACTTTTTCCAGATCCTTCAATGACTGCCCACCGACGGCGCATCTACATCCAACAAACACTCTGGAGGTGTGACTCCCTTTAAGGTACAAGTAAACTTTGACATTCCCATATTTGAGGGTCAAATAGATGCAGATGTCGTACATAGATGGTTGAATCTATTAGAAGGATATTTCTTGGTTCATGACTTTTCCGACCGGGAGAAGATTATTTTTGCACTCCTCAAAGCTACCCCCCATGTTAAGGATTGGTGGGAAACCTACTGTGAGAAAAAGGATGAGACATAACCCTTTCTATTCTCAGTCGTACCCACTTGGAATTATTTCTGAGATGCCATCAAGGAAAAATAATATCCTGTGGGGAGCTATGAGGACAAGTACACATAATGTACCATGCTCCGGTAGCAAAGGGATCAATATGTGCATGAGCTAACGAATCTATTCCATACCCTGTGCACAAATTTGGGTATCAAAAATTCAGAGAAAAATTTGGTGCTAAAGTATCGAATTTGTATACACAGATAAATTTAGGAGGAAATGGATTTCCTCAACATCTCCTCGCTTGGTACGGCATACCGATATGCTGCCAAGATTAAGCAGAAATTCAAGCAGAAGAAGCGAGACTTTGTATTTGTGGATCAAAATCAAGGGAAAGGTGCCCCCAAACCATAGAACAAAGGACAAAGCCAAGGCATGGTGGCCCAAGAAAACCTGCCAAAGCCACAATCAAATAACAACACCGCCAAGCCAAAGAAGGACACACGAAAGTGGTGTGAGTTCCATAAGAGCTCCACTCACAACACAATTGAGTGTCGGGCCAAGTAGTCGCTCATGGCTGAGATGAGGGCTTCTGAATCAGATGCATGCTCTGACTCTGAATCAAAACCTGACAAGGGGAATGACAAAGGGAAACAGATTATTGATGCAGAGCCCAACGCCACTGTTGCCATTGCGAATATTCAGAAGGAGGAACCAGAAGATCTAGAGGAGGAAGAACGTCTCTTCCACTCCTAGATGTGGGTAAAGGGCTCCCCGCCACAATTCATTATCGATAATGGGAGCCAAAAGAACCTCATTTCAACAGATGTCATGAAGCAGTTTGGCTTTCCAACCACAGCATACCCACAACCATACACCATCGGGTGGCTTCACTAAGGACAGGATCTTCGTGTCAGCCAACAGTGTCACCTTTCCTATAGCATCAAGCCCTTCATGAATGAGGTATTATGTCACATTTCTCCTATTGGTGTTTCTGATGTATTATTAGGCCAACCATACTTGTCGAAGAAAAATTCTATGTATGAGTCACGACCTCGCACTGTTTTTAATACCTTGGGAAATAAGTTGTACAGGATACCAGAGGTACCACCACCTACCACTATCTCTTTGGTTACTACAAAAAAATGCAGTAAGCTCATTTCCCAAACCAGGAATTTTTTTCCCCAGATGATTTGCCCCCAGGGCAAGAAGAAGATTGTGGCCACGACCTCCAGACATGGTTCCTCTGCACGATAACAACAAATGGACAAGGTTGTGGAGGAGTACGGGGACATTTTCACCTCACCCACAGCGGTGCCTCTGCACTGTCAGGTCAAGCACCCCATTGATCTGACCCTAGGTGCGCAGCTACCCAACGGACTGATCTATCGGCGCTCTGTTCTGGAGAACGATGAAATCAAGAGGCAAATTCAGGAGCTACTACAGAAAGGTCACATCCGGCCAAGTTCATCGCCCTGTGGGAGCCCAATCATGTTATTATAGAAGAAGGATGGGACTTGGAGTCATTGTATTGACTATCGGGTGCTGAACAAGATCACTGTCTGGAATAGGTACTCGATCCCACGGATTGATGACCTTCTAGACCAATTCAAAGGGATGAAATACTTCAACAAGATCGACTTGAATTCTGGGTATCACTAGGTACCCATCGAACCCTCTAATGTGTGAAAGACTACCTTAAAAGACAAGGAGGGCCTTTTCGAATGGTTGGTCATGACTTTCAGGTTGACGAATGCTCCCGCAACCTTCATGAGGTTGATGGACGACATCTTGAGGCCATTCACCAACTTATTTGTAGTAGTGTGCTTGTATGACATTCTGATCTTCAGCCAGACTTGGGAAGAGAACCTCCATAACATTCGACAAGTCCTCCAAACACTACGGCAACACAAGTTGTGTGCTAATTTGGAGAAGTGCTCTTTTGGCATGACCCAGGTTCAATATCTGGGATACATTATTGATGAAAGGGGGGTCCATGTGGATCCAACCAAGATCCAAGTCATTCAAGACTAGCCAGCCCCAACCACTCTAACAGAGCTTCACAACTTTCTGGGTCTTGCTAATTTCTACCACAGGTTCGTGTTGGGATTCTCTCATATCACTTGGCCCTTGAGTCAAGTCACCAAGGGAGGAGCGAGAGAAAAAATATTTTGGTCGGAATCTCAACAAATGATGTTCATAGAATTGAAACATTGCCTATGTTCTACCCCAATGCTCACATTAAAAGACTTGCAACAACCATTTGAGATCAAGATAGATGCTTGTGACTATGCTATTGGGGAAGTTCTTACTTAATAGGGGCATCCAGTGGCATATCACAGTGAGACAATGTCCGACACAGTTCGCAAGTATCCCACTTATGACAAAGAAATGTATTCCAATGTGCAGGCTTGTCAACAATGGAAGCATTACAGTTTGGGGAAGGAAACAATCATCCACACAGACCACCGACCCCTGTAGTTCATACAGATAGAAGGGATGTTACAAAATGATCGCCATCAGAAATGGTCCACATATCTGCAACAGTTTCATTTGAACATCAAGTACAAGAAGGGTAGCAGAAATAATGTTGCAGACTGCCTCAGCCAACCACCGATTGTGGAACTAACCACCATTCTCAACTCTTGTGGGCACGAGACTTTTGATTGGCCACTTCTCTACAAGAGTGATCTAGAATTTGGCCACACATACAAGGCACTCTTGGGGGCTACGCAAGTTCCAAATTTTCACCTCCAAGATGCACTGTTATGTCACCTGGGACACCTTTGTGTTCCTTCAAGAAAGCGTGTGAAGATGATATGGGAAGCACACTATAGTCGAGTCGCTGGGCATTTCCGGGTCGAGAAAACAGTGGCAGTACTGCAGAAGTATTTCTATTGGCCAAACCTTCGACGGGATGTCGGGAAGTACATCAAATCCTGCACTGCTTACACCATTGCCAAACCGACCATCAAGAAGCAAGGCCTCTATACTCCACTACCTACCCCTAGTCGACCTTGGGAATCCATCTCCATGGATTACATGTCAGGACTTCCTTCTACTAAGCATGGAAACGACTGTGTTTTCGTGGTCGTCGACAAATTCTTGAAAATGGCCATTATGGTGGCCTGCAAGAAGAATATCACAGCATAAGCCACTGCTAAACTATTCTTTGAATGAGTCTGGGTGCACTTTGGGATCCCACAGTCTATCATATCAGATCGTGACAGCAGGTTCCTTAGCACGTTTTGGTCCAGCCTCTGGTCAATGTTGGACACCAAGCTCACCAATTCCATAGCTTTCAATCCCCGAAATGATGGCCAAACAGAGGTCCTCAACAAGATGATTGTACACATTTTTCACATGTACAATTCAAAGCATCCATGCACATGGGATGAGAGCCTCCCCTATGTACAACATAGTTACAATCGGGCTCTCCACAGCTCAACCGACCACAACCCCTTTCAGGTGGGCTTGGGATTCCAGCCATTATGTCCCATTGATGTAGCCATGCCATTTGTGGCTACTTAGGATGATTTGGCTCATGTCTAGTCTGAAGCTGACAAAGCGAACAGCTTCATTGAGCACATTAAACACATCCACCAATAAGTTCATGACATATTGGATAGAGCCAATGCTAAGTACAAGCAACGACATGATCAACATCAGGTACCATACAGCTTCCAGGTGAGCGACAAAGTGTGGCTACATTTGCAGAAGGAGTGCCTCATCGGACCCCACCGTAAGCTTTGCCCGCTTCAATATGGGTCGTACACCATCACCAAGGAATTAGGGGAAAATTCCTTCAAGCTCAGTATTCCACCATTCCTTGGTTTGCAGCTAGTATTCAATGTGGACCGCCTTCGTCCCTACTTCCCACCTCTACTGGACACCTATGACATTGCATAACAACTCACAAGTCACAAAAATAGAGTTAAACCCAGACTGCATGGAACATGATACCAAATATTGTATCATGGACATGCAAATCAAGAACACTCGCCAACATAATATCCAACTGTATCGGGTTGTCAAAGCTGGCCAACTCTTGTACCAAGGCAAGTGGTACACCAGGGACCAAATTCAGCAGAAGTTTCCTCAGCTCATGGAGGAAATCAATGCAATGGGGACCATTGCTTCCTAAGGGGGGACAAATGATCTAGGTGGATATTGGTGGCAACCCACCTATTCCACTTGGGGCCCCACCATTGTCTCTTTTAGTTTTTCAGTTTCGGCACAACTTACTATTTTTGACATTTTTTCAGGTCCTAAACTTCCGAAGCTGTTTTGAGGCCCTAAACAACATTTTTGGGAAAAACGAAATCGAAATTTGTAGTCCTCGGATAGATATTTATAACAAGGTATGGTGCACTTCAAACGGAGATAGTATGCCAAAGCTACATCCCCGGGAAGCTGAAACACCAATTTACCCAAATGGGGCCCATAGTTTTGGCGCTTCATCTCCTAGGTTTAGGGTTTTGGATGTTTAGGTTTTTCCATTGTTTCTAAATAATAAATAGGCCCTTGAGCCTCATTAAAACTCAGTTCAGAGGCCTGTAGCTTCCACATCTCTTCTCATAAATAAGCAACCAGCGCCCTAGCTAGTTTATTTGTATTCTATCTGTAAGCAAATTTCAACTCTTTGATATTAATGAAATGAAGTTTTATTTCCGTTGCATATTTGTATTTATGGTTACATGTGTATTCTGTTGCATTCCTGCATAAATCTGGATCAATGGTATCAGAGCAGTCTGCTTTTTCTCGATCCTTCTTTGCATGTCCCCAACGAGGTCGGGGTATAAGGAGTTCGGGCTCGATCTGGTTGAACCTTTGCAAGGTCAACCTCGCAAACCCCGACGACTGCCCATGGGGGACGAAAAGAAAGATGAGGGAGCAGGAGACCCTATCAAAATATTTCTTGAGGAGACCCTCGAAAAACAAAGGAACACAATGATTGATAACATTGCCCAGATCCTTCAACGACTTCCCACCGACAGTGCATTTGCATCCAATAGCCACTCTGGAGGCGCAGCTCCCTTTAAGGTAGAAGTAAACTTTGACATTCCCATATTTGAGGGTAAAATAAATGCAAATGTCATAGATAGATGGTTGAATCTATTAGAAGGATATTTCTCAGTTCATGACTTTTTTGACCGGGAGAATATAACTTCTGCACTCCTCAAAGCTACCCCCCATGTCAAGGATTGGTGGGAAACCTACTATGAGAAAAAAGATGAGACAGAACCCTCTCTATTCGCAGTCGTACCCACATGGAATTCTTTCTGAGATGCCATCAAGGAACAATACTATCCCGTGGGGAGCTATGAGGACAAGTACATACAATGGACCACGCAACGGCAACAAAGGGATCAAGATGTGATTGAGATGACGAATCTGTTCCATACCCTACGCACAAATTTGGGTATCAAAGATTCAGAGAAGCATTTGGTGCTAAAGTATCGCATTTTTCTACATAGATACATTCAGGAGGAAATGGAGTTCCTCAACATCTCCTCGCTTGGTATGACATACCGATATGCTACCAAGATTGAGCAGAAATTCAAGCAGAAGAAGTGAGACTTTGGATCTGCGAATAAAAATTAAGGGAAATGTGCCCCAAAACCACAGAATAAAGGATAAATCCAAGGCATGGCAGCCCAAGACAACCTGCCAAAGCCACAAGCAAATAAAAACACCGTGAAGCCAAAGAAGGACATGGGAAAGTGGTGTGAGTTCCATAAGAGCTCCACTCACAACACAAGTGAGTTTCGGGCCAAGCAGTTGCTTATGGTTGAGATGAGGGCTTCTGAATTAGATGCATGCTACACTCTGAATCAAAACCTGACAAGGGGAATGAAAAAGGAAATAGATTATTGATGCAAAGCCCAACGCCATTGTTTCCACTGCAAAGATCCAGAAGGAGGAACCAGAAGATCCAGAGGAGGCGGAACGCCTCTTCCACTCCAAGATGTGGCTAAAGGGTTCCCCGCTACAGTTCATTTTCGAAAATGGGAGCCAAAAGAACCTCATTTCAGCAGATGTCATGAAGTAGTTGGGCTTGCCAACCACAACACACCCACAACCATACACCATCGGGTGGCTTCACCAAGGATGGGATCTTCATGTCAACCAACAGTGTCACCTTTCCTATAGCATCAAGCCCTTCACGAATGAGGTATTCTGTGACATTTCTCCTATTGATGTTTCTAATGTATTATTAGGCCAACCATACTTGTCGAAGCGAAATTCTATGTATGATTCACGACCTCGTGCTGTTATTAATACCTTGGGAAATAAGTTGTACAAGATACCAGAGGTACCATCGCCTACCACTATCTCTTTGGTTACTACAAAACAATGCAGTAAGCTCATTTCCCAAAATAGGAAAAAAAATTTCCTGATGATCCGCCCCTAGGGCAAGAAGAAGATTGTGGCCACGACCTCCAGACATGGCTCCTCTGCACGACAAAAACAAATGGAAAATGTTGTGGAGGAGTACGGGGACATTTCAACCTCACCCACATCAGTACCTCTACACTGTCAGGTCAAGCACCCGACTAATCTAACTCCAGGTGTGCCACTACCCAACAAACTAATCTATCGGCTCTCTGTTCTGGAGAACGATGAAATCAAGAGGCAGATTCAGGAGCTGTTGCAGGAAGTTCAAATCTGGCCAATTTCATCGCCCTCTGGGAGCCCAATCGTGTTATTATAGAAGAATTATGGGACTTGGAGACTTTTTATTGACTATCGGGAACTGAACAAGATCACTGTCTAGAATAGGTACCCGGTCCCATGGATTGATGACCTTCTAAACCAACTCAAAGGGGGAAATACTTCAGCAAGATTGACTTGAAGTCTGGGTATCACAAGGTACCCATCGAAGCCTCGGATGTGTGGAAGAATGCCTTCAAAGACAAGGAGGGCCTTTTAGAATGGTTATTCATGCCTTTCAAGTTGACGAATGCTTCCAAAACCTTCATGAGGTTGATGGACAACATCTTGAGGCCATTCACCAACTCATTTGTAGTAGTGTACTTGGATGAAATTATAATCTTCAGCCAGACTTGGGAAGAGCACCTCCACCACATCTGACAAGTCCTCCAAACACTACAGCATCACAAGTTGTGTGCCAATTTGGAGAAGTACACTTTTGGCATGGTCGAGGTTCAATATCTAGGATACATTATTGATGAAAGGGGGGTGCATGTGGATCCAACCATGATCCAAGTCATTCGAGACTGGCGAGCCCCAACCACTCTAAAAGAGCTTCACAGATTTCTGGGTCTTGCTAATTTCTACCGCAGGTTTGTGTTGGGATTCTCTCATATCACTTAGCCCTTGAGTCAAGTCACCAAGGGAGGAGCGAGAGAAAAATTATTTTGTTCGAAATCTCAACAAAAGGCATTCATAGAATTGAAACATCGCCTCTGTTCTGCCCCAGTTCTCACATTACCAGACTTGCAAATACCATTTGAGATCGAGATAGATGCCTCTGACTATGCTATTGGGGCAGTTCTTAGTCAACAGGGGCATCTAGTGGCATATCATAGTGAGACATTTTCCGACACAGTTCGCAAGTATCCCACTTATGACAAAGATATGTATTGCATCGTGCAGGCTTGTCGACAATGGAAGCATTACATTTTGTGGAAGGAAACAATCATCCACAGAGACCACCGACCCCTACAGTTCATACAGAAAAAAGGGAAGTTACAAAACAATCGCCATCAGAAGTGGTCCACATATCTGCAACAGTTTCATTTGAACATCAAGTAAAAAAAGGGTAGCACCAATAATGTTGTAGATTGCCTCAGCTTACCACCGATCGTGGCACTAACCACCATTCTCAACTCTTGTGGGCATGAGACTTTTGATTGGTCGCTTCTCTACAAGAGCGATCCAGAATTTGGCCACACATACAAGGCACTCTTGGGTGGTACGCAAGTTCCAAATTTTCACCTCCAAGATGCACTGTTATTTCACCTAGGACACCTTTGTGTTCCTTCAAGCGAGCGTGTGAAGATGATATGGGAAGCACACTACAGTCGATTCGCTAGACATTTCAAGGTCAAGAAAATAGTGGCAATACTACAGAAGTATTTCTGTTGGCCAAACCTTCGACAGGATGTCGGGAAGTACATCAGATCTTGCACTGCTTATGCCATTGCAAAACCGACTATCAAAAAGCAATGCCTCTATAATCCAATACCTACCCCTAGTTGACCTTGGGAATCCATCTCCATGGATTACATGTCAGGCCTTCCTTATACTAAGCATGGAAACGACTATGTTTTTGTGGTCATCGACAGATTCTCAAAGATGTCCATTATGGCGGCCGGCAAGAAGAATATCACAGCAAAAGCCACTACTAAACTCTTATGTGAATGAGTCTGGGTTCACTTTGGGATCCTAAAGTTTATCATATCAGATCATGACAGCAGGTTCCTCGGCACATTTTGGTCCAGCCTCTGGTCAATGTTGGACACCAAGCTCACCAATTCCACAGCTTTCAATCTCCGAAATGATGGCCAGACAGAGGTCGTCAACAGGATGATTGTACACATTCTTTGCATGTACGATTCAAAGCATCCACGCACATGGGATGAGAGCCTCCCCTATGTACAACATAGTTATAATCGGCCTCTCCACAGCTCAACTAGCTACAACCCCTTTCAGGTGGGCTTGGGATTCCACCCACTATGTCCCATTGACGTAGCCATGCCATTTGTGGCCACTCAGACTAATTCGGCTTATGTCTTGTCTGAAGCTGACAAAGTAAACAGCTTCATCGAGTGCATTCAACACATTCGCCAACAAGTTCATGACATATTGGACAGAGCGAATGCTAAGTACAAGAAACGACATGATCAACATCGGGTACCACACAACTTCCAGGTGGGCAACAAAGTGTGGCTACATTTGCAGAAGGAGCACCTCATTGGACCCCACCGCAAGCTTCACCCGCTCTGATATGGGCCTTACACCATCACCAAGGCAGTAGGGAACAATTCCTTTGAGCTCAGTATTCCACCATTCCTTGGTCTACACCTAGTATTCAATGTGGACTGCCTTCATCCCTACTTCCCACCTCTACTGGACACCTCTGACATTGTAGAACAACTCACAACAACAGAGTTAAACCCAGACTACATGGAACAGGCCACCACAGATTGTATCATGGACATACAAATCAAGAGCGCTCACCAACAGAATATCCAACTGTGTCGGGTTATCAAAGCTAGATAACTCCTGCACCAAGGCAAGTGGTTCACCAGGGACCAAGTTCAACAGAAGTTTCATCATCTCATGGAGGAACTCAAAGCAATGGGGACCAATTATTCCTAAGGGAGGAGGAATGATCCAGGTGGGTATTGGTGGCCACCCACCTATTCCACATGGGGCCCCACCATTGTCTCTTTCAGTTTTTCAGTTTCGACACAACTTACTATTTTTGACAGTTTTTCGGGTCCTGAACTTCTAGAGCCGTTTTTAGGCCCTAAACAATGTTTTTTGGGAAAACTGAAATCAAAAATTTTAGTCCTCAGATAGATATTTCTAACGAGGTATGGTGCACGTCAAACGGATATCTTATGCCAAAGTTACTTCCCCGGGAAGTTGAAACACCAATTTACCCAAATGGGGCCCATAGTTTTGGCACTTCATCTCCTAGGGTTAGGGTTTTGGATGTTTATGGTTTTCCATTGTTTCTAAATAATAAATAGGCCCTTGAGCCTCATTGTAACTCAGTTAAAAGGCTTGTAGCTGCCCCATCTCTTCTCAGCGAGAAGCTACTAGCGCCCTAGCTATTTTATTTCTATTCTGTCTGTAAGAAAATTTTAGTTCTTTGATATTAATGAAATGAAGTGTTATTTCCGTTGCATATTTGTATTTATGGTTACATGTGTATTCTGTTGCGTTCCTGCATAAATCTGGATCAGTGTTATCAAAGTGGTCTAATTTTTCTTGATCCTTCTTTGCATGTCCCCAACGAGGTCGGGGTATAAGGAGTTGGGGCTCAATTTGGTTGAACCTTTGCAAGATCAGCCTTGCAAACCCCAATGGCCGCCCATTGGGGATGAAAATAAAGATGAGGGAGTAGGAGATCCTATCAAAATATTGCTTGAGGAGGCCCTCGAAAAACAAAGGAATGCGATGATGGATAACTTTTCCCAATTCCTTCAACAACTACCCACCGACGGCACATCTGCATCCAACAGCCACTCTGGAGGCGTGACTCCCTTTAAGGTAAAAGTAAAATTTGAAATTCCCATATTTGAGGGTCAAATAGATGCAAATGTCGTAGATAGATGGTTGAATCTATTAGAAGAATATTTCTTGGTTTATGACTTTTCCGACCGGGAGAAGATTATTTTTTCACTCCTCAAAGCTACCCTTTATATCAAGGACTGGTGGGAAACCTACTATGAGAAAAAGGGTGAGACATAACCCTCTCTATTCTCAGCCATACCCACTGGGAATTCTTTTCGAGATGCCATCAAGGAAAAATAATATCCCATGGGGAGCTATGAGGACAAGTACATACAATAGACCACGCTGCGGCAACAAATGGATCAAGATGTGCATGAGCTCACGAATCTGTTCCACACCCTGCGCACAAAGTTAGGTATCAAATATTCAGAGAAACATTTGGTGCTAAAGTATCGAATTTTTCTACACAGATACATTCAAGAGGAAATGGATTTTCTCGACATCTCCTCGCTTGGTACGACATATCAATATGTTGCCAAGATTGAGCATAAATTCAAGCAGAAGAAGCGAGGCTTTTGATCTGCGAATCAAAATCAAGGGAAAGGTGCCCCCAAACCACAAAACAAAGGACAAATCCAAGGCATGGTGGCCTAATACAACCTGCCAAAGCCACAAGAAAAGAAAAACACCGCCAAGCCAAAGAAGGACACATGAAAGTGGTGTGAGTTCCATAAGAGCTCCACTCACAACACAAGTGAGTGTCGGGCGAAGCAATCGCTCATGGCCGAGATGAGGGCTTCTGAATCAGATGCATGCTACGACTCTGAATCAGAACCTGACAAGGGTAATGAGAAAGGGAAACATATTATTGATGCAGAGCTCAACGCCATTGTTGCCACTATGAAGATCTAGAAGGAGGAACCAGAAGATCCAGAGGAGGTGGAACGTCTCTTCCACTCCCAGATGTGGGTAAAGGGTTCCCTGATATAGTTCATTGTCGACAATGGGATCCAAAAGAACCTCATTTCAACAGATGTCATGAAGTGGTTGGGCTTGCCGACCACAGCACACCCACAACCATACACCATCGGGTGGCTTCACCGAGGACGGGATCTCCGTGTCAGCCAACAGTGTCACCTTCCCTATAGCATCAAGCCCTTCATAGATGAGGTATTATGTGAAATTGCTCCTATTGATGTTTCTGATGTATTATTAGGCCAACCATACTTGTGGAAGCGACATCCTATGTATGAGTCACGGCCTCGCGCTGTTATTATTACCTTGGGAAATAATATGTATAGGATACCAGAGGTACCACCACCTACCACTCTTTCTTTGGTTACTTCAAAACAATGCAGTAAGCTCATTTCCCAAACTAGGAAATTTGTTTTCTTGATGATCCGCCCCCAGTGCAAGAAGAATATTACGGCCACGACCTCCATACATGGCTCCTCTACATGACAACAACAAATGGAAAAGGTTTTGGAGGAGTGCGGGGACATTTTCAAATCACCCATAGGGGTGCCTCTACCCTGTTAGGTCAAGTACCCCATTGATCTGACCCTAGGTGCACCGCTACCCAATGGACCGATCTATCGGCACTCTGTTCTGGAGAACGATGAAATCAAGAGGCAGATTCAGGAGCTGCTACAGAAAGGTCACATCCAGCCAAGTTCATCACCTTGTGGGAGCCCAATCATGTTAGTACAAAAGAAGGATGGGACTTGGAGACTTTGTATTAACTATCGAGCGCTGAACAAGATCACTGTCCAGAATAGGTACCCGATCCCGTGGATTGATGACCTTCTCGACCAACTCAAAGGGTCGAAATACTTCAACAAGATCGACTTGAAGTCTGGGTATCACCAGGTACCCATCGAACCCTCTGATGTGTGGAAGACTGCCTTCAAAGCCAAGGAGGGCCTTTTCGAATGGTTGGTCATGCCTTTCGGGTTGACAAATGCTCCCGAAAACTTCATGAGGTTGATGGACAAAATATTGAGGCCATTTACCAACTCATTTGTAGTAGTGTACATGGATGACATTCTGATCTTCAGCCAGACTTGGGAAGATCACCTCCACAACATTTTACAAGTCCTCCAAACACTACCGCAACACAAGTTGTGTGCCAATTTGGAGAAGTGCACTTTTGGCATGACCTAGGTTCAATATCTGTGATACATTATTGATGAATGGGGGTCGCATGTGGATCCAACCAAGATCCAAGTCATTCGGGACTGGCCAGCCCCAACCACTCTAACAAAGCTTTGCAGCTTTCCGGGTCTTACTAATTTCTACCACAGGTTCGTGTTGGGATTCTCTCATATCACTTGGTCCTTGAGTCAAGTCACCAAGGGAGGAGCGAGAGAAAAATTCTTTTGGTCGGAATCTCAACAAAAGGCATTCATAGAATTGAAACATCGTCTTTGGTCTGCCCTAGTGCTCACATTACTAGACTTGCAACATCCATTTGAGATCAAGATAGATGCCTCTAATTATGTTATTGGGGCAGTTCTTACTCAACAAGGGCATCCAGTGGCATATCACAGTGAGACATTGTCCGACACAGTTCGCAAGTATCCCACTTATGACAAAGAAATGTATTCCATTGTGCAGGCTTGTCAACAATGGAAGCATTACATTTTGGGGAAGGAAACAATCATCCACACCAACCACCGACCCCTGCAGTTCATACAGACAGAAGGGAAGTTATCGAACGATCGCCATGAGAAGTGGTCCACATATCTGCAACGGTTTCATTGGAACATCAACTACAAGAAGGGTAGCACCAATAATGTTGCAGACTGCCTCATCCAACCACCGATCATGGCACTAACCACTGTTCTCAACTCTTGTGGGCACGAGACTTTTGATTGGCCACTTCTCTACAAGAGCAATCCAGAATTTGACCACACATACAAGGCACTCTTGGGGGATACGCAAGTTCCAAATTTTCACCTCCAAGATGCACTGTTATGTCACCTGGGACACCTTTGTGTTCCTTCAAGCGAGCGTGCGAAGATGATATGGGAAGCACACTATAATCGAGTCACTGGGAATTTTGGGGTCGAGAAAACAATGGCAGTACTACAGAAGTATTTCTATTGGCCGAACCTTCGATAGGATGTCGGGAAGTACATCATATCCTGCACTGCTTGTGCCATTTCCAAACTAACCATCAAGAAGAAAGGCCCCTATACTCCGTTACCTACCCCTAGTCAACCTTGGGAATCCATCTCCATGGATTACATGTCAGGCCTTCCTTCTACTAAGCATGGAAATGATTGTGTTTTCGTGGTCGTCGACAGATTGTCGAAGATGGCCATTATGGCGGCCTGCAAGAAGAATATCACAGCAAAAGCCACTGCTAAACTCTTCTTTGAACGAGTCTGGGTGCACTTTGGGATCCCACAGTCTATCACATCAGATCATGACAGCAAGTTCCTCAGTACATTTTGGTCCAGCCTTCGGTCAATGTTGGACACCAAGCTCACCAAGTCCACAGCTTTCCATCCCCAAACTGATGGCCAGACAGAGATCGTCAACAGGATGATTGTACACATTCTGCGCATGTACAATTCAAAGCATCCACGCACATGGGATGAGAGCCTCCCCTATTTACAACATAGTTATAATCAGGCTCTCCATAGCTCAACCGGCCACAACCCCTTTCAGGTGGGCTTGGGATTCCAGCCACTATGTCCCATTAACGTAGCCATGCCATTTGTGGCTACTCAGGTAGATTCGGCTCTTGTCCAGTCTGAAGCTAACAAAGCGAACAGCTTCAGCGAGTGCATTCAACACATATTCCAACAAGTTCATGACATATTGGATAGATCCAATGCTAAGTACAAGCAACTACATGATGAACATCGGGTACCACACAACTTCCAGGTGGACGAAAAAGTGTGGCTTCATTTGCAGAAGGAGCACCTCATTGGACCCCACTGCAAGCTTCGCCCACTCTGATATGGGTCGTACAAAATCACAAAGGTGGTAGGGAACAATGCCTTCAATTTCAGTATTCCACCATTCCTTGGTTTACACCCAGTATTCAATGTGGACTGCCTTCATCCCTACTTCCCACCTCTATTGGACACCTCTGACATTGCAGAACAACTCACAACAACAGAGTTAAACCCATGCTACATGGAACAGGCCACCACAGATTGTATCATGGACATTAAAATCAAGAACACTCACCAACAGAATATACAACTGTACGGTTTTTCAACACTGGCCAACTCCTGCATCAAGGCAAGTGGTTCACCAGGGACCAAGTTGAGAAGAAGTTTCCTCATCTCATGGAAGAACTCAATGTAATCGAGACCATTGCTTCCTAAGGGGGGAGGAATGATCCAAGTGGATATTGGTGGCCACCCACCTATTCCACTTGGGGCCCCACCATTGTCTCTTTCATTTTTTCAGTTTCGACACAACTTACTATTTTTGACAGTTTTTCGCATCCTAAACTTCTGGAGCCGTTTTGAGGCTCTAAATGACATTTTTTGGGAAAACCAAAATTGAAATTTGGATTCCTCAGATAGATCTTTCTAACTTGGTATGGTGCACGTCAAATGGAGATCGTATGCCAAAGTTATGTCCCCGGGAAGTTGAAACACCAATTTACCCAAACGGGGCCCATAGTTTTGGCGCTTCATCTCCTAGGGTTAGGGTTTTCGATGTTTAGAGTTTTCCATTGTTTCTAAATAATAAATAGGCCCTCGAGCCTCATTGTAACTCAATTTAGAGGCCTATAGCCACCACATCTCTTCTCATAGATAAGCTACCAACGCCCTAACTAGTTTATTTCTATTTGATCTGTAAGCAAATTTCAGTTCTTTGATATTAATGAAATGAAGTGTTATTTCCGCTGCATATTTGTATTTATGGTTACATGTGTATTCTGTTGCATTCCTGAATAAATCTGGATCAATATATATATATATATATATATACATACATAAACTTAATCTGCTGACAATTTATTTATGTAATTAAAAAAATTAATTGTAATTCTATAGTTAATTAGAATTTAATTTGATGGATGAAAATATTGATACAAAATTTGCTTCTAATAATTCTAGTTTATTTTAAATACTATTTATTTAGTTTTGTTTGTTAGTTGCTTCATGATTTGTAGGACTATCTTTTAGTTAAGGAACTACGACCTAAGACATCTAGGTTATCATAATCACCTAGGGATTGCACCCAACCTTGGCCACACCAATCCTTAACATGATTCGATTTTTTTTTCCCATGAGGTTTTGAATCAATGAACTTCACATAACGAGCACCTTAACATATTATGGGTAATTTATTTTAAATAAATTCAAAATAACTAAATTTTTATTTTTAAAAGATAATAAAAAAATTATAAACAATAACTAGGTTTAAACAATTATTTTTTTTAATGTGTGCTCTCCTAGACCCATAGGATTTATTACGATCTTCACATAAAGAGTGCCTTAACAATGCACTATATCACTGACTATTCTAGGTCCCATGGACTTGTTTTAAAATTTTCATTTTTATTAAAACACTCAATGTGTCACTTGGGGGAAATGAACATGAATGGAAAGGATAACTATAATTCTTCTCCACTACTCAAGCTAAACCCAATTGACATATATAATTGATTTATTTATCCATACTCTCTATGATATTTTAATGTATATCTCTTGCATTATAATAAAAATTATAAATTTTTAACCCCAATGGGGGTGGATGACTAAAGCATTACTTGGGTTTTAGGGGGTGGGGAGCTGCCATCCACCCCACTTAATCCCAAGGCCCATAAAGGCAAGGGAAAACATGGCATGCTCTCCCCATGCATCAAAAGTGTTCTAATAGCTCTTAACTCAATAAGGAACTCGCTTAATGTTTTGCAATTTTTCTCTATGGTTACTCGTTGATGTTGTTGATCTGGTGCAATGAGAGGTCGAGGGGTCGCTCACATGGAGGCCCTATAAGCTTGGGCTTAAATTTATGGGATGGATATTTCTTGCCAAATTGGCCATATTTCTTGTGAATCAATTCATGATGAAGGTTTGTTGGTAAATTTTAGGATCCTAGTTCTAGACAAACCTCAATGTCTAGGGAGTTGCTGAGTGCAAAGAGAGAGGGACACAAGATTCTCCAACTAGTGGCAGGCCTACAAAAGAGCTATTATATTTGAATTTAGCTAGTCCTAGAGGTAATTTGGGCTTCTTGGTTAGCTTAGTTTTTAATCTTCGTTATTGTGATACACTGGTTCACTTACGGGGGGTCCCCTCTTGTATTTTACCTTGGATGTTGGTCTTTGTGGTCTATTTGGCATATTGCAATTTATTTTGGGGGCCGATATATAGTTCACGCCTAGGGGTTACAACTAGGATCTCAACCTACTTGCTCTTGGTATCCCTACAATGATCAAGTAAACAACTAAGAGGAGGGGGTTTGTTATTGTCGTTCTTGTCGCACTAGTACTGGAATATGGGCCTACAACATTGGTCAATTATTTGGGACTCATGTTTCACTCTAAATGATGTTTTTTATGGTATGTTTCATTTACTACAAGTTTTTTTTAGGGTTAGTTTGTGGTTCACGCTTAAGGGTTATGACCAAGTTCTCAGTTCAATGGTCCCTGGAAATTTATGTTTTTGATATCCCATTTAGTGGTTGAGTACACACGTGCCAGGAGGGTGTTTTTTGTTCTTGTTTTGGTCGCATTGGTGGATTGGGATCCTACAACACTAGTTCATTCCCTAGGACCAAGGTCCCTGCTCTTTTCTAGGAACATGGGAATTTCCTTCTAGGCACTCTCTGGTAAATTATGTAACCTTGGATGCCATTGGTATTTAGTTATTTTTAGTAGGCCATGTCAGAATAGTTGCCCCTGTAGGGGCAATGGAGAAAGGGGATAGTCAAGTTGGCCTCTTCTTGAGGCTCCAACTCAAGTAGAGTTAACAACTTCTCAAGCGATAATTTCACACAACATGCAAGAAGCGAATACCTACTTGGAGGGGCTAGCACATTGAAACAAGCACTTCGTATTAGATTCCAACTTATTAAGAAAAATACTTACCATACACATGCAACAAAATACGTTAATGTAGCAACCCCTAAATGCAAGGCATGATGATTGAAATGCATTTTTTCCTTCATGAATGACCTCCAAAAGAGCCAATGACACATGTAGTATAACCTGGCCCATCTCTAACAAAACCAATGGCTTGCAGGAAAGCTTGGAACATATAGATGGTTGCTTAGGCCATATTGAAAAATATGTTCATTGCAAATTTCAATTGCCACCTCCTCCCGGTCCTAGACTAGAGAATCCTGCTCTGATAACTTTATCTGACTCCTAATGGCAATTTGTTTTGCCTTGATCTTGATGGTTTTCTAGTATTGTGTTCTTGAATCCTCTCTAGTTTTGGACAACAAAATGTTGTTGGCTCATGATAATCGATTTTGGAAATTTTCTACTGGGTAACAAATTTGGTAAGAGTAAGATCGATAAAATTTTGCTAATTAGTCAACAATAATATAATTTTTTATATAAATAAAAAATTAAGTTAAAAAATGTTACACTTTTGAAATTATGTGTTACCGTAATTATTTTTTAGTTAAAAGTGTAATTTAAACTATTAAATTGTTATATTTAATATACAAATCGATTAAATATTTTCAAATATTATTCTTATCATTAAATTATATAATATTTTCATTAAATATGTAAAATTTTATCAATTTAAAATCTTATTATCATTAAATTTTATAATATTTTCATTTAATATTTACAATTTTACTAATTTAAAATAAATTTCATTAAATTTAAAGTTAGAAATGTTGATTTTTATTATCATTTACATTTTCATGGTTAAAAGAAAAAAGAACAAAAAAAACACACTATTCCATAACGTGTTTAGACTATTACATAATGTATATTGTTAGGAATTCTGCTTCTGTGATCCATAAATTGTGATTAAAATGAAAATCACATCAAAATAGATTTGGTCAATGCGTTTTGAACTAGCCTGTGATTCATCATCAGGACAAGATGGAAAATCTGATCAAGTAATAGTTTGACTCAAATCAAAATAATAATAGTTTATTTATTATATAAAGAATAAATCAAATAATTAATGTTTATAATTTGAATTTCATATATTTATATTTATTTTTAATAAAAACAATAATTATTAATTTAATATATTTATGAAGAACAAAATAAATGTTTACTATTTATATATATTTATTTTTAGAATAATAATTATTTATTTGTTTTTATTTTTATTGAATAAATTAAATGTTAAAAATAATTAAATAATGATGATGATGATGGTTAACGTCCACTCAAACTAATCTTTGGTCTATCGGACCTAAAGAAAAGAGTTATTTAGTTTGATTTAAGATTTTATTCCTATGCTCAAAAAGCTTGGAGAGAAGCCTCCCGAGCTCACTATAATTTTGACATCTTAAAAGGCTAGGAAGGTCAGTATTGTAACAAAGATTATGAAATTGAGCTCTAATGTGGTTGTACGCAGGGCACTCTAAGAGGAAGTGATTTTCATCCTCGATGTTCATATTCTCACAAAGATGGCAAATCCTTTCCATCCATGGTGTTTTAGGAACTGTCCAACGACCTGTTTCACTATGGAGCTCATGAGAGTTCGTTCTAATATTGGCTATATTAATTTTCTTCTTTGAGCTAGTTAAAACAGAGAGATACTTTTGATCTTCTAGGGTGGGGTTGATGACCTCCTTATAATATCTTAATTTTCTTTTAGCTGCTAGATCTTTCTCACACCACATTATTTCTTTGAACTTAGAAGTAACAATTTTTTTAATGTTATTAATGTTTTGCAATGCAACATTCTTGTCGATATCCCAATGGTTTAACCAGGCCCTGGTGTCTTTATACCAACCTCGTTTAAGCCTTAGGTGGTTTGGCTGGAATTTAAAACTATCTTAGGAATTCTATGGTCTCCTCTGCTATTGAGCTTGTACAACAGAAGCCTAGTCATAGGTAGGCTCTCGATAGGGGAAAGACCTACTTCTATAAGGAGAATAGGATAGGGTGTATTGATTTTAATTTTAAGGTTATAAGTTATAAAACGCTTCTGGATTTTCTCAATCTTTCTCTAGGATTCTCTAGAGATGCTGCAACCCCAACCTCACATCCATATAAGATAATAGGAGTGACTAAAGTTTCAAAGAGGAACTTCTTTCTATCCCACATTACAAGGTTTGTCGTTTTACAATTATTTTCAAGACCAAAATAAGCTTTCCACCCCCCATTTATCCTTTTCTGAATGCTATAGTTCCAGTTGAGCTTGTGATGAATATCAATTCCTAGGTACTTGTAAGAAGACACTTCCTCCAAGTTACTATTGTCATACATAAAATTAGCATACGTGTCCTTCTTGATTTTGATAATCATAACTTTTGTTTTTTCAGTGTTAACAGACATACCCATGGTAGAGCAGAAATCCTTAAGAAGTCTAAGTTTCTTATCAAGGCCCTAGTGTCTTTATACCAACCTCGTTTAAGCCTTAGGTGGTTTTGGCTAGAATTTAAAGCTAGCTTAGTTAGTCTATGGTCTCATGTGCTATTGGGCTTGTGCTTGTACAACAAAAGCCTAGTCATAGCTAGGCTCTCGATAGGGGAAATACCCACTTCTATAAGGAGAATAGGATAGGGTGTATTACTTTTAATTTTAAGGTTGTAAGTTATAAAATGCTTCTAGATTTGGTCAATCTTTCTCGAGGATTATCTAGAGATGCTGCAACCCCAAACCTCACATCCATATAAGATAATAGGAGTGAATAAAGTTTCAAAGAGGAACTTATTTCTATCCCACATTATGAGGTTTGTTGTTTTACAATTATTTTCAAGACCAAAATAAACTTCCCACCCCCCATTAATCCTTTTCTGAATGTTATAGTTCCAGTTGAGCTTGTGATCAATATCAATTCCTAGGTACTTGTAAGAAGACAATTCCTCCAAGTTACTATTGTCATACATAAAATTAGCGTAAGTGTCCTTCTTAGATTTGATAATCATAACTTTTGTTTTGTCAGTGTTAACAGCATACCCATGGTAGAGCAATCCTTAAGAAGTCTAAGTTGCTTATCAAGATCAGAGTGGCACCTTGTGAGAAGAACACATCATTCAGCATAGAGAAGAAGGATGATGACTATCCTGTGCCTAAGATCGTGCCAAAGACATCCTACTTCCTCTAAACAACCTTCTAGCTTGTCAATGTAAATTCCAACAGGGTAGGGGAGAGGGGGCAACCTTGTTTAACTCGACATTACAACTTGATCAACGACCACCCCTCATTTCTTAACTTGGAAATTACATTCTCATATAACCTTATAGCAGCTGCTCTTAGTTCAAAAGGAACATTTAGCTCTTCTAATCTATTCCATAGGTTGTTTCTAGGAACCGTATCGAAAGCCTTTCTAAAGTCCAAAAAGCAATAGAAGAGATTGGATTTATCATTGCGGAATTCCTCCACAATGACCCTAAGCATAACGAGGTGGTCCGTTGTTGAGTGCTACCTTCTAAAACCCGCTTGGCCTTTAGCCCGCTTACCTTCACTTTCAAGCCAAATTCTCAATTTCGTTTCCAAAATAATACCACATAACTTGGCTAAGAGAGGGCTGATCATAATTGTCCGGTAATTAGAGGGGTTATTTGTATCCCCACTTTTAAAAATAGGAATAATGAGGCTCTGAGTCCAAGTTTTAGGGAACCCTTGCTTGACCACTTGGTTGAAAATCTTGTGGATGTGGGGGTTGAGGACAAGACCTCTAATTTTTAAGATTTTCGCCTGGTAACCTTCAATGTCTTTAGCTTTCCCATTTTCTAGGCGTTTAACCCCAAAATCAATGTCTTTTAATGAGAAAACTTATTTCGTTGTGAACAGGGTTTCAAAATCCCTGGCATTTGGAGATTCATAAAGCTTTTTAAGACAGGAATTCCAGTCGTGTAAAGAAATTTTATTATTATCTTTAGTTTTCCTAGTTAGAATCTGCCTCCAGAATTTCTTAGGAGCCACCTTAGAGAGGTGTAAGAGATTCTCTTGTCTTTTACGAATATATTGCATTTTTTTCCTTTTAGTTAGGGCTTTGTAAATTTTTATCTTGTCAATTTTGAGAGATTCATTAACAACTTCCTTAATTGCTCTCATTGCAGTTTTACAATCTTTGTCATACCATGGGTTGATTTTTCTATTTCTTTTATTACTTGAGACTTCAGTTGAGAACTTGTTAATAGAATATGAGAGGCTTGTAGTAAAAATATGATAAAGGTCATCTATGTTGTCTATACTAAATAAAGGAAGAAAATTAGTTTTTAATTCATTTAGAAACATATCATTTTTATTTCTATCAAAGATTAAGTTCTTTTGACTATAAGGATTATCTTATATGGGATCTCTATGCATCACTAAATTGAGAGTTATGAGTAAAGGCCTATGATCAAAGTCAGGCTCGTGGTCATCTAAGATGTCAAAACACACCCTCCGCTTCCACGCTTCTCCAAATATGGGAAAACCTGTGAGTCAACATTCTCCATCCCTAGTTGCTTCGACGATTTTCTATGCTGCTAGATATCCATTCCCAGTTATTTCATGTAATTATCCATTCCTAGTTATTTCATGTAATTATGTGAGTAATTATATGGAAGGAAGAAGATGGTTAGTTGAATCATATTTTACTCTGGAGTAGCTACCACTTGTTGCAAACTATCATCATGTCTGCCGACAACTGTGTCGTATACTTGTCTTTATAATAAAATGTTTAATGTCATGTCTAACATATGTTGTTGCATGGTAATTTTTTGCATGCAGGTCCACTTGAATAAGGAAACTACAATTGCTACATAGAGTACCCACAAAAATAGTCAGATAGGTTAATATTTCATTACCGGCAGGGACTCCCAACTACATGCCACCCTTGTTTATTTATAATGTTAATTTTTTTTTATCATATCTTTTTTGTATTTAATTTTTTTATCATAAGTTTTTAAATACACTATTTATATATGTAGTTTAGATTATATATATATATATATATATGTTTTGTATTATATTTACAATATATAATATATACAAGTTACTTGCATTAGGTGGTTTTTTAATATAAAATTGAATTAATAATAAATTAAATTAATAACTCATTTAATTAATAAAAATTAATTAAATAAATTAAAAATATATTTACAAACTTAAATAATTAAACTAATCAATTTTAAATTAATAAAAATATATTAATAAAAGAGATAATTTTATATTTAATAAATGCATATTAATCATTTAAAACCTCATAGATATATTTGCTATCCAATAGTAGAAAGAGAATTAAAGTAATACTTATTTCTTACATTTGGAGTTATTGTTTTAGAACGAGACAATTCAAGTATTTTCATTTTTAAGAGATTTTTTTTTTTTAATTTTGTCTTATGGGATCTGTGGAAATGACGTAATGTAGAAGGCAATTTTGAAAGCTTTTATTTCGACCTTTAGTAAATTTAACCTTGTTATTCTAAACTAGATATAATGGTTTCGTCCTTGTGTGTCTAATTGTTATGGCCATATCTCTTGTATTTTTTCAAACTTATTATGGGGTCTTTATATGAATTTTGTTAATATCGCTCCCTTGAATGCTTCATTTTGGTTTATTTTGTGAGATTTTATTTTGCTTGGATTTACATTTTGAGGATTTCATTGTTTTCATTTCGATGTTTTATCTCATTTTGACTTATGATTTAAAAAATATTTTAAGTCAAAAGCATAAAATATGTAAATATCTATTTTATTGTGTTTGTATAATTTGTAAATAAAATTATTTTTAATATCTCGACATTGTTTTGTTGCCAATAGACACATTTAATACCCTATGAAGTTGCTTTGATTCCATTTATGCATTAACCTGCTGCCAACAAGCTTGTTCAATACCTCGACGGGTTTGCATACACTTCTCACACTATTTTCTTTCAACTCTCTTATATGTCATCCTTTTGATTAACGTTTTTAATATAATTTTTAATTAATAAAATTTAAATTTATTTAATTAATGTATTTTAATATTAATAAATATTAAACTTATTAGAATAATTTAATAACTAATTCTTAATGGCTAATTCGTAATGACTAATTTATAATGGTTAACTCTGGACCGTGTATTCTTAACAGCTAATTCCTAATAACTAATTTATAACACCAACTCTAGACCTTGGTGCATCTTTGCTATTTATTCTGTAAGATTAATAGATTTTTTCACCTTTGTCTTCAAGATGAACCAAATGTTAATGATATGATTAATCCAAAAACATTATCTTTAGTTTTGTATAATTAATTAATTTTTTCATTTTTAGATTTTTTAATTTTAAGCAAAATTTCAATTTGATGATGAAGAGACACATCATACATCATACTTAGTTGTAGAGTATGCCTTTAGATGCAATTATTCACTCAAAGATCTTGCTCATAAAACACTGAGACATCGAAACTCAAACAATATCCAACTCTCCGCATTGAGGGTGGAAATGCAGATGTTAATGCCTTGAAAAATTTGAGATGAGTGCCGGAAATCAACAGTGAAACTTTGTGAGATGGAACTTAACTACTTGATTGTTGATTTCTTATGTAAACTTCCTCAACATCTAGAAACTTTGTGAGATGGAACGTAACTACTTGATTGTTGATTTCTTAGGTAAACTTCCTCAACATCTAGAGAACGATGGATATCCATCAAATCAATATTTGATCGATATAATGAGAGTCACCTTCACAGAATTGGAAACATTGTATTGGCATATGTGAACATCCCTGCCAGGGAAAATAGTAGGCCACCAATAAGTGAACACAATTCTCATATTGAGGGAGCAGGTTTACGTAGGTAGTTGCAATACAATGGACGTGGAACCCACGATATATAAGGTCGTTACAAGTTACGTGAATCACGAGTCAACTTGTCTAGGCAAAAAGGTTCTAAAGAAGTTGATGCAACCATCTTGGTCATGGGGTTAGATTCAAAGTAAGAGGAAGAATCACATGATATCGAGAGTTTATTGTTACCTGGATATCAAATGAAACTTGTAATTTCAGTGCTAATTCTTCCAAAGGATCGAAGTCGATGTCAGTTTGCCAAAAATTTAGACCATGTTTTAGGATTCTATGCACTAGATATCCTGGCCAAGAGCTGAGAACACAGTTTTAAAAGAAAAAAAGAAAAGAAAAGAAGATGTACTTTATTTAACAAATGTAAATGGGATAAATACATATGCACCAAATAATGAAGCTTTAAAAAAAGTTTAGATTATATATGAGATAGTTTTCCAAGTTCAATGAATGCAACTACTCAACATTAATCTCGATCATTTAAGGAAGATCGAAGTCATCTAACCACATGAAGAAAGCTATACAAAATGAGTAGCTACTTTGAACAGCATGTTCAAACCCAAATGTTGCCCAATTTGTGAATGAGGACCAATAGTGAGGTTTTCCCTTTTTATTCCCAGTGCCCTTTTTTGTGCATCGATCTCTGCTTGTATGCCGTCATTGCTAGTTTGCAGGTTTCTTTTCCAAGTGTTTCCTAGAATGTGAATACAAAGTTCTATTGGTGAAAAAAATATAAATCATTTATTTTGCATAAATTCCATTGTTATTATCATTTAAAAAAAAAATTAAGATATGGTCTTCTTGTTCTTTGTTGATTGATATAATTTGAATATGTATGACCTTCTCGTTTACGAACGTATTCCATCTTTCCAAATATGTACTTAGAGGTTGAAAGCGTAACAAAATAATTCATTTGCTAGTCAAATCTCGCCTCAACGATTATTCAAACATTTGAGCATATGTCCTTTTAATAATGTTGAAATTTACTTTATTGTTCAAACATTTGAGCATATGTCCTTTTAATAATGTTTAAATTTACTTTTATTGTTTTCGGTATAAATGTGTTATTTTCTTTTATATTTACTTTTATTGTTTTCTGTATAAATGTGTTATTTTCTTTTGTAGTCGTGAATCTCTGTATTTATATTTCTTTAAGTTATGATATGATGTAAATTTTGTCATTTTACTTTGTTTTATTTGCTTTTACTCCAACCTTACTTCTTGTTAATTGTTATACTAACTTTTGGATTGTTTGATATTTGTTTTTAGTTAGTAGTTTTTCTTTTATTTTATTTTTTTATTTTTGTAGATAGTCGTTTATGTTTTAATTTAAAAGTGTATATTGGCTATGATACTCCTTATTCCTTAATTGTTGTTTTCTTTTAAATAAATCTTATTCAATATGTATTTAATTGGATATTCTAATACGATGGGTTATGATTTATAATTTCACAAATTTCACAGCTTAAACAAGTAACAATTAAACTACATAATAAAGGAATCATTAATACTTAAAAGATGCCCTTACTTTTTTTACAATGTTTAATAGTTTTTTAATGGAATTATATTCATTATAACTTTTAAATATTATGTGTTTTATTAAATTGATTAAGATTTCAATTTTATGCTATAAATACATCTAACAACAATTAAGCTATACAAGAAATAATTAATGTTTAACATATGCTTCCACTTATATTAATCAATTCAAGTATTTGAATATTCCAGTTTAAAGTAGGAGGGGTATAATTTGTTTAATTTTTCTAGCATAAGAAACATGGTCAAATTATTTTCTTTAATTTATAAGTTAAACAAAACTGAGGCTCTACAGTACTTTAAGGTTAAAACCTTGGAGCACTGATTAGTTTGTTGCTTCTATAAATAATTTGCTTTTTAGGGAACTTAGTGTAATTAGTTAGTATTTTTTTTCTTTTGTCAAGATTGTGATCTGCAAGACTGTTACTATCCAGTTGTGACTCCTTTGACAAGAGATAACTTGGTTGAGTTACCCAACTCTTGGTGTGGATTCAACCCCTACTCGTATTTCTATGAACTCTGGGATATTGTTCTCGTTACTTCTCGTCAGTTACCGAGAAGTTTTAGATGTTGATGTAGTGTTGGAGAAACACTTTAATTTCAAAACCATCAACATATTCTGGCAACTCCACCAGGGAATGAATTTGTTTCACTCTCTTAAATTTTTGTTTCATAAAGCATGTGCAACCCTTTCCAAGTCTTGGTTGATTACTTGCTTTGGCATCTTTGCCCTAATTTTTTCAGTCTTCCTTCAAAGTATTCCCACGACCATGTTAACAAATTCATTTGTTTTTTCCAATTAGTATGTGTCTATGACATCCATACTGCCTCCTGCTTGTTTCATCTTTCACTCTTTAGATAGGCAGAAGATTGGTTCCCTAATATTGTTGGGTCTGCTCCCTTTGAGAAATTCATTAGTGATTTTCCTCATTTTCTACACTTTCGACTCTGGTGTGGTTTCTATGAAAATCCTCATGACCCTGAAACTTGTGAAATAATCTCTAAGGCCAAGAGGTATTACAAGCTAGAGAAGGAAAACCTTGTCACTTCCTACAGATGGGATTTTACAATTTTTTAACTTGTGACTCCTAGTTTATGCAAAGAGATTGTTTCTAATCCATACTAGATTGAACAGGAAACCCTATGCCATGTCTATCCATTTGATGACCTTCTCTTTCAAGAAGATTCTAACCTTGCATATGCCATGATGATCTTGACCCTTTAAAGTTAGTTTCGACCTTATTTATCCTATTGAAAATGTTATTTATGATGCTTATGATGAATATGGGTAAAACTTCGATTATTAGGAGTGTTTTCATGATATTGAAGGTAATAGATCCTTTAATGAACTCCCTAAGGAACTTAATTCTTGTGAAGAGACATGTCTTAGTGATGAAAAATCCTGTCGTGAAATGGAGGATGATAAATTATTCTTTAACAAACTTGAAAGATAAGTCTTCTCTTTAAATCTTGGAAATGCTTCCTACTCTCACAATATAGACGATGAGACATTCTTTAATGAACTCGAGAAGGAAGATTGTGTTTTTGGTTTTGTGGATGCTTCTTTAGTTTGATCAGTTGAATGTGAAATGTTCAAGTTTGAAACATGTCATGCATTCACACCCCCTTTTGTTTGTGATGAAAAGTATGACCAATATTTCATCAATAAATCTCTTGACATGAGCCTTGAGCTCATTGTGCATGAATATTTTTTTATGTCTAGTATGGTATGTGAATGTAAGTGCATGATTTTTAGTTGGGACAATATCATGTCTTGCAACCAATATTACTTTTGCCTTCTTGTTAAGGCAGTTTTTGTGTCACACACGCTTGTTGTTTGGCATGGTGTTTACCCTTGCCTAATTTGCATCCAACAAGTCACATCTCGCATGTAAGATTCAAGACTCATTCCTTTATGCTCAGATTCATCCTATATGATTACATGAAAGTATTGAAGTATTAACCTTGTACATAAATAAACTTTCTTTTTAAAAAAAGTATATAACATAAAAAACATAAAAAATATTTATGTTACTTTCTCATATTTGTTTTTGTTATCTTTCGACATCAATTTTGGGCTTTGTTTTCATCTTATGTTATGTTTGTTGCTTTTGATATGTAATTTTGAGTTTATTTCTTGCTAGTTTGGTTAGGCTTTTATCACATGGTTTTCTTTGTTTTTGTGTCTCTTGCAGTTAGCCTTTCTTTTATTCGCTTTTATCTCACATTTTCCTTATGCCTATAATCGTTGGCTATATCCTACCCCTAATACTCATTCCTTGTTGTTACAAAGAAAGGTGAACCCGGACGAGTTTGGATGAGTCAAAAGGTGAGAAAGAAGATATATTTGTGCATTACTTATCACTGATGTACCAAGTTTCTTTTATGAGAACAGGGAAAACAACAAAAATTTATATGTCTCTTGTGTTAATATTTACAAATCTCATTGGAATTGACTTTGATCCACTCATGTGAAGGCTCCCGCTTGAAAGAAATTCCAATTACGATGGTGGATTCTCTCTGCCTCCCTCTTCCTTCATTTTGAGTGCACTAGCTTGCCCTATTTTCCCCCCTAAAGACTTGTCTTCTACCACACTGACGACCTCTTGTTCGCATCATTGATGTTTCATACTTTGTCCTGCTTCCTTCATCCCCTCTACATTCTTGACATTACACCTCTTCAGTTTCATGTAATCTTTCACTTGTGCACCCTTGGAACTAGCACACTTTATTGGTTGGCATATGTTGATGACACTTTCATCCACATTTGATATTTCAAGCTTGAGTAACATCTCTTACCTCACCATGATCAAATTTTGTGCCTCAATTTTGCAATATACCCCCCACACCTCATAACATCCTTCCCATTTTGTCTCCTAGTCCTATTGGTGTAATGTGGAATGGACTCTCTTGTTGATTCCTCATGGGTTTCAAGACAAAAGAAGAAAAAGGAACTAGGAATTTAACCCCTATTTTAAATAAGATTACAATATGTGTTGATTCTCCTTTATTTCGATATGTAAGTTCCAGTTATCAAATGATATGGGCAGAAAAGGGGTCCTCTTCTTTAAAATGTTTTAATTATGAAACTCATCATGATCAAAGTCTGCTCATAAAGGTCTCCCTCTCCCATATTTATCACCATAATGATGCAGGAGCATTCTTCAAAACTTATAAGACCCATGAGTCTTATTTCTCATTTACTAAAGGGAGTGGGTTCCCTTAATAATTTTATTTATTTTCCTGAGTTTAGTTGAGTTTGAGGAAATTTAATTGTAAATTTATTTATGGAGAATATCTCATGAGTTGTAAAATCTTAGGGATGAGTAAGGAATCCTAAGAATAGTGAGGATTTGAGGGATTTTTAAAAATCTAATCTAAGGTTCTGTTGAATAAAGAGAGGAGCTGAAGAGATACTTTAGGAGACAATGAGAGATTTTTGGATTTGAACTAAATTGGTTCATGAATCCTTTTCTTTTATAAATTGTGAGCTTTTGAAGCATTAAAAAAAACAACAGAGAGAGATATGAGAAGAGTAAGAGTGTGATGAATGAATGAAGAGTGTGATGGAAGAAAGAGAGTGGTAGAAGAGCGCAAGAGTTAGAGTTTAGATAAAGCGAGAGGTTAGAGAGAGGCAGAGCTGATGGTCCAAAACCAATAGCTGGGTCTCATAGAGGAGGTTTTGATAGTACTCAAACATAATGTATTTTTTCTTGTAAATATTTTATGGAAAATACCAAAAACAGTGTGGATTTGTACATATCGTGTATCTGTATAACCTTATGGTTTATTTATTGTGTTCAATCTGAGAAATATTTGGAATACTCTGTACAATTACTGTGTTTGATAATGGCTCGAATATGGATTATTTTTGCCGCTTGTTGATTGATTGTAAGTGATAATGGATGACCGAACTATTGTATACAAAATCTGTGGATAACCCATTTCTTGTGGATTTTGTTGAACCACATAAACGATCATAAAGTAAAGGTTTGATAAAATATGTGTATAGATGTGTAGAGGGGTTGAATCATGTGATGGTTCGTTTGGTGTGGAAGGTGAGTCGGGAAATTCTTAGCACAACGGATGAGTAAAGGTATGTGGAGTGGTTTTATAAAACCATTTGTGACATATCGCACCACTTTTGTGCCTTAAGTGGTAAATCTTCAAAGCACGTGATACAGTTGAGGATTCGACATGTCGCACCCTCAAACCAATTTTATCACACGGTATTTTTCGCGTAAGTTGTAGAGGGTTGGAGTGCGAACATCGTCCGATCGGAAACAAAATCAATCTGACGACAGAGAATGAAGTATGGATATAAGGTTTTTTATGGGGATTCAAGATGAGAGGTCCCACCGAGTTAATTGAGGAATGATATTATGCACTAGTCATTGGATCAATTATGGAGATCAACGGCGCAGCTTTGAGATATTAAATTATTCATTTTTATATGTGCATAATCGAAGAAAGGTAAATGTTTACATGGGTTAAGTTATATTAAGCAGTTATATGGTTATGATTGGTTTTTAACCAAAGGTTTAGGAACCTTTATAGATTATTTTGAGAATTAAATAAGAGGGGATTCAAACCGTGGGGTATTTAATTTAAATCACCCAATTGAGAGTATTGTCCTGGATAAGGGCAAGGTTAGTATTAACCTTACGGGATGGTTGTGTTAGCCACTAGCTCTGCATCATTTGTGGTATCAGAGGGAGAATAATGCTCTGCAGAGTTATCAAGAGATTGTATTTTATTCTTAGCATGTATATAATTTAAAGTGTAATGGATCCAATAATGAGGGAAAACAGGACACCAAAGATTTTGTGCAAAGAGGATTCTGAGATATTGAAGGTAATAAAAACTTCAGCATTTCATCAAAGGAAGATTGTGGAAAATATTTGAGAAAGAAAGGATCAAGTAAAAGCTTTGCAGAATTTTAATGATATGTGTATATGATGAAACCAGCAACAGAAGTTTCAGCCAAGTAGCTATTACAAAGTAGTGAAGGAAGAAATTGCAGCAGAGATACTGTAAGGAAGTAAATATGGATGTACTTAGCAAGAAAAAATTCTAATTGACAAAAGAAATAGAGTGCAGGAAGCATGTGTATTGTCTAAACCAATGGAAGCTCAAAGAGATCGATCATTTGAATATCTCTCAGGTATGAGCCATATTTTGTTTGGTTCCATTTGAATTATTTCTATAAGAAATAAAGTGATAGCAACAACACATAGTAGCAGACTGTGTAATGAGAGAGAAGAGTTGTGTTAGTAGCAGTGAACCTAAATATTCCAACTAGAAGTTGGACAGGGAGAACAATTGAAGTGTTCTCAAGAGAAGGTGAGTGGAGGATATAAGCATAGGAAGAGCAGAAGAATAATGCTCAAGAGGTTCCAGAAATAGAGAACCAATGCTTACCAAAAGACCAAGTCCAGAGAGGGGATTGGTGAGGTAAGTGGCAGCAGGGAGGACTTGTTGTTGCATAGGCTTAGTGCAGCTCATAGTGAATGAGGATCTCATAGGGATGAAGGAGAAATTGATTGTTGATAGTCATAACAGGGGTTCAGAGAGAAGCCATGACAAAAGAAAAAAAATCCCAAGGAAAATGGCAAAGGTAAGGAGATGAGTCGAGAGGTATTTGACAGAGAAATTGCAGAATTGAAAGAAAGTATTGATGCAATAATAGTGCTGCTAGAGAAGAGTGTGAAGGACCAAAGTTATGGTTGGACTATGGGAAGAAAGAAGATAAAGTGGAAGTTGTTGCAGAAATAGATAAAGAGGATAATGTATATCAGATTAAGAGAGGAACTCATAGCAGCTGAGTTAGAGATGGAAGATGACTATTATAGACTTGAGCAAGAAGATTACCTTGCTGAGGAAGGAATCATTGATGAGTTTCTGAACTGTTGGACACATTTGGATTAGCAAAAATATGTGATGATTGAGACATCAAAGAAAGAGGAGCCTAGTATTTTTGAAACTGATGATTTGTGTATGTATGCAGGCGATGAACAATATTTACAAGATATTTTTATGCAGATTGTTGAAGAAATGAAGATTTTAGACGAGCTGGGTGTAATGGAGTAGTTCTTGATTGAACATGTGTTCAAAGACACTAAAGAAGGGAAAATATTGAAAACTACCATGAAAGCTGGAGGTGATGAATCTAGCGAGACTTGGAAAAGGAATGACAAACAGTCTGAAGATAAAATGAAATTGCATATTTCAAGAGAAGAAGTAAGAAAGAGGTATGAAGATATCCTTGTGACAGGGACGAACAAGAGTTTGTGTACAGTGCAAACATTTGAGGTAATGGGATTACCTCTTTCTTTTTTACTCAAAAATTATGGACTTGTATTGATAGTTAATGGACAAGAAATTGTCTTGGAAGAACATAATGGAGCATTAACGGAAAAGGATATTACTAAATATTATACTATGGAAGATGTTAGAACAGGGATTTATAAAGAGAATTCAGTCCAAGGAGGTATAGCTAGTCCAGAAAAGGCTATAAAGAGGAGAGAAAAAGAAGGCAGTCAAGAACGTAAGGATTAGTTGGCAAAGTTTGATGCACAATAGAAATTTGGAGACATTGTTATTTGTACAAATTTCAAACAGAGAAAAGAGGAATATAATCAGCAAAATAGAAAGAGACAGGTAGTCCCAGAGGATGGAGGCAAGGATGCTTTCATGAATGATGCATTTGCAGTGAGCAGCAAATGGTTTCAATGGAATGTGATATTTATGATATTGACAGTAATTTTCATTGTAAAAGGAACTTTATCATGGAAGGAAAAATATGTGCATATGATTTTATTTCATGTAAAGAAACAAAGAGAATTAGATATTGGTAGATTTTGATTGGAAAGGAAGAGGCATGGAAAAGACAATTTAATGGCTTACAAATTTATAAGGAAGAAGAAGGACGAATGAAAAGAAGTATGAAAGGAAGGAAGGCTAAAGAGAAGAGTAGGAAACAGAGTTTTGAAACTAGACAACATTTAGTGAAAAGTGAAGACAAAGAAGATTTTTTCGAGACAAGGAAATATGGAGGAAGATATGACAATTTTGACATGTCATATGCACATCAAGAGGATGACAAGTCAGAGAAATTATGGAATGGATTTGGTGGAAAATGTAATGCATTTTCCAAGTTTGAATTATTAATTGTTGAATGTGTTTTTCAGGATGAAGGACAAACTACTCTTGGAGACATGTTTGTTCATGCAAACATGAAGAAGTATGTAAATTCTAGAAATGTAGAAAGTCAATTTCACTTATGGGAACAAGAGGATGATAGTAAGCAACTAGTTGATCTAAAAGTTTGGGATAAAGGAAGAAGATTTCGCATAACTCTTAAACAAATCATTTCAGAAGAGAAAGAAGGTTGTAGAAGATGTAAAAGTACAGTCCACAGACAGATTTTGTTTTTAATTCAAAGGAGGTTTGAATGTCAAGATTTTATCTTGAGTTTACAATTAAAACTTTGGATGAACAATTCAGTCATATTTTATGTGGATATGGAGGTATTTGAACCAAGTTCAATAACTGAATTATTTGCAGTTGATGGACAATATGTAGTTGGGAAGTTATATGTTCTTGTATCAAACAAGAAACAATATTCTTTTGAGATTGGGAAGATGCTACTTAAATTGCTGAATAGGTGGATGGTGGAAATTACAAAGATGATGAGCATAAGAATTTTTCAAAATTAGCAAGTTAATGAAAGATGGAAGAATATACAGGACAAAATAAAGGAATTGATTTGGGGACAGAAGATAATGCTGGTGATCAGGTCAAGAATTAGAATGAACAGTCAAGTACACGACAGGAAAAAATACATAAAGTTGGAACTCAATTTTATTGAGACAATGGCAAGACAGCAGCAGACAGAGGAGCAGAAATTTATGTTGATTGAGAATTTTTTATGCGGGACATCAGCATCCAAACATTATGTATAGGAGATGATCATGACAATAGAACAAAAGGACATCCACAACATAGATTTTGGCATCCACGAGAAAGAGAGAAGGCAACAAATGCACCTGCAATTGAAAGAGGACAGATAGCCAGTGGGAAGATGAAATTTGATAAAGTTTACAGCAGAAGCAGTTGGTGACTCATGAATAGGAGTCCATGAATTTTTTCAACCTAGGGATTCTGACGCAGGAGCATTATTTGAAACTTATAAGACCCATGAGTCTTATTTCTCATTTACTAAAGGGAGTGGGTTCCCTTGTTCATTTTATTTATTTTCCTAAGTTTAGTTGAGTTTGAGGAAATTTAATTGTAAATTTATTTATGGAGAATATCTCGTGAGTTGTAAAATCTTAGGGATGAGTAAGGAATCCTAAGAATAGTGAGGATTTGAGGGATTTAAAAAAATATAATCTAGGATTCTGTTGAATAAAGAGAGGAGCTGAAGAGATAATTTAGGATATAGTGAGAGATTTTTGGATTTGAACTAAATTGATTCATGGATCCTTTTCTTTTATAGATTGAGAGCTTTTGAAGCATTAAAAAAAACAACAGAGAGAGATATGAGAAGAGTAAGAGTGTGATGGAAGAAAGAGAGTGGTAGAAGAGCTCAAGAGTTAGAGTTTAGAGAAAGCGAGAGGTTAGATAGAGGCAGAGCTGATGGTCCGAATCCAGTAGCTGGGTCTCATAGAGGAGGTTTTGATAATAGTCAAACAGAATGTATTTTCTCTTGTAAATATTTTATGGAAAATACCAAAAAAAGTGTGGATTTGTACATATCATGTATCTGTATGACCGTATGGTTTATTTAATATGAATCTAAGAAAAATTTGGAATACTCTGTGCAATTACTATGTTTGATAATTGTTGGAATATGGATTATTGTTGCCGCTTGTTGATTGATTGTAAGTGATAACGGATGAACGAACTATTGTATACAAAATCTATGGATAACCCATTTCTTGTGGATTTTGTTGAACCACATAAACGATCATAAAGTAAAGGTTTGATAAAATCTGTGTATAGATGTGCAGAGGGGTTGACTCATGTGGTTGGGTATGTGTTATATTATTTCCATGACTAAGCACGCGCAGGGGGGTAGGAGGGGGGGGCGATAACCCCCCCTTTGTGCTGGGCGCAAGGGGTCCGGGGCAGCGCCTTGGCGAAAATTTTTTGGTCCTTAATTTTCGGTGGGTAGTCCACACCCATGGTTTTGTGCATGGTTTTGCACATGGTTTTGGGGTACGATGGTTTTTGGCCCCTCGTATTTTTGTAGATCCGGTCGAGGGAACTATGGTTATGTTCTAATCCAGGGTTAATGGATTAGGGTTCATGTATGCTTCGGCATGTATATATATGTGTTGTAACACTAAAAGGAATATAATGAAAAATCAAGCTGGTCGTCTCGATTTGGGATCTAGGGGAAAATCTTTGTGTTTATCTATTTTATGTTTTATGCTCTAGCTATTGTTTATTTTATGTTATAAGATTCATGTGTAGATAATTTCTGTTCAAGGTTTAAACCTACATTTGGTATCAGAGCTGTTTCGGCTTCAAGGGGACGCCTTTGCTGCTGAGGGTTTTTTTCTCGGGCCTAAGGTAGACCCTGTTCAGTGGGAGATCTGCGAGATCGATTCTTGCGGTGAAAGAAGATGGCGAGCGGCGGGAAGATAGAGATAGAGAAATTTAATGGTTAGAGTTTTGAGTTATGGAAGCTCAAGTTGGAGGATCTGTTGGTGGATAAAGATCAGTGGATCGCGGTAGATCCAGGTACTAAACCAACGGCAATGTTAGATGAAGAATGGAAGAAATTGGATCAGAAGGCTAAGAGCACAATACGGTTGTGTGTCTCAGATTCAGTATTGTTAAATGTATCTGGGGAAGCTACAGCGAAGAATTTGTGGGAAAAACTTGGGACTTTGTACCAATCTAAGTCTCTGGTGAATAAGTTGTTCCTGCGGAAAAAGTTGTATAACCTGAGGATGAAGGATGGAGACCCTCGTGACAAAGCATCCAACGCTTCAATACTATGGTAAGTCAATGAGCCGTCCGTTGATATTAAAATCTCGCATGAAGATAAGCGGTGACCGCCTTGTTGTGCTCTCTACCGTACCTCGTGGGACACCGTGTTATTGCAATAGGTAGCAATACAACTACCTTGAATTTTGATGACATTGTCTCAGCCTTGTTGTCAGAGGAAATGAGACGGAGAAATATGGAGGGCCAGAATGGAGATGCCTTATCTGTACGAGGGAGGTCCCAAAACAGAAACAAGAATAAGGTTTCGAGTGGGAGATCCAAATCTAGAGGGAGATCTAAATATCCTGGAAAGTTTGTAAACGTATGATGGAAATGCAAAAAGGAAGGGCACTACAAAAAGGACTGCAGATCTAAAGCTCCTAAGAAAGGAAAGGGATCTGATGATGCTTCTTCTGCAGAGGAAAAAACCACCTCGGATGAAGGTGGGGATGTGTATTTGGCTTCTTCTTCAAATACACATGTAGATCATGATTCATGGTTGATTGACTCGGGTGCATCCTTTCACTTCACTCCCCATAGGGAGTGATTCTGTGAGTATGAGAAATATGATGGCAGCGATGTATTCCTAGGGGATGATAGGAAGGCCAGAATCGTCGAACGTTGAAAGGTCAAGCTGAAGCTGCAAGGTGGAAGGATTAGAACACTTCCTGGTGTTCTTCATATTCCTGCATTGGCTAGAAATTTGATTTCTGTAAGCAAGATGGATGATGCAGGTGTAAAAATAGTGTTCGAGAAAGATGCTTGCAAGATGGTTCGGGGAGCACTAGTATTGTCATGGTGAGTTCGGATCGGAACTCGGTCAGCTACAGCAGCACTCATGGCCGATGGGTGTACACGATGGTTTCGAAAGTGGAGAAAACCTAGCTGTCTCCGGAGAAAATACCATACAAGGGCATCAAAGGCTTGGACATATTGGAGAGAAGGGCCTTCGTATACGTACAGAAACGGTAAGGGTATGTATGTCTAATTTCTCTCCGGATTAATCTTCGTGAACATCGTGTAAATAGAAGCAGACCGGTGAGTTTGTATAAAAGAGGGCGAACAAGATATTAGAACTTGTGCACAGTGATGTGTTTGGACCTGTGTCAGTTCCATCACTGGGAAAGTCTGTGTACTATATTTCATTCATAGATGACTTCTCAAGGAATACATGGATATATTTCTTGAGGAAGAAATCTGAAGTCTTTGACAAATTTAAAGAATTTAAGGCTCTGGTGGAAAACCAAATAGAGAAGAAGATAAAGGCGTTGAGGACAGATAATGGTGGGGAGTTCTGCAAGAAGGAATTTGAAGAGTTCTGTAAGAAGTGTGGTATAGCACGGCAGAAGACTACTCCATACACACCTCAGCAAAATGGAGTTGCAGAAAGAATGAACATAACATTGATGGAAAAGGCAAGAAGCATGCTCAGTGGTACCGGGTTAGGACAAGAATTCTGGGCAGAGGCAGTGGAGACTGCATGTTACTTAGTTAACAGATCACCTTCATCAGCGTTGGAGGATAAGACTCCACATGAGTTATGGACTGGTAAGAAACCCTATCTTTCACATCTAAGGGTATTTGGATGTGATGCATATGTACATGTTCCAAAGCAGAAAAGGACCAAGTTGGATAATAAATCTGAAAGGTGCATCTTTATTGGGTATAAGGATGGTTTAAAGGGTTACAAGCTTTGGAACCCAGAAACAAGGAATGTTGTGTACAACCGAGATGTGGTATTTAGAGAGGTGAAATATGTTGTTAAACATGAATTCATACCAAAGGAACCTGAGAAGATAGAGTTTGAGCTAAAGGAGGATGAATCAGACTCTACAACAGAAGAAGACTCAGAAGGGGAAGAGCCACAAACTCCAACTGTGAGAAGATCAGCTCGGGAAAGAAGACAACCAGAAAGGTATAGTCCATCTGCTTTCTGTTCAAATTTTTCCTTAACTATAATTGATGATGATCCCAGAACTGTCAGGGAGGCAGTAGATTCAGAGGATGGAAAACTCTGGAAGGAGGCCATGGTTGATGAAATGGCATCCTTGCACAAAAACGATGCATGGGATCCGGTGGAGTTGCCGGCTGGAAGGAAGCCCATTGGGAGCAAATGGGTGTTTAAGAAGAAGATGAATGTAGAAGGCAAGGTGGAGAAATACAAAGCTCGGTTGGTAGCGAAAGGTTATTCCCAGGTGCCGGGAATTGATTTTGGTGATATTTTTTCTCCCGTTGCCAAGGTTACTTCTATTAGATTACTTTTATCTGTTGCTGCTGCATTTGATTTTGAGATAGAACAGATGGATGTGAAGACAGCATTTCTTCACGGGGATCTAGAAGAGGAGATCTACATGAAGCAACCTAAAGGCTTTAGGGTGAAGGGTAAGAAAGAACTAGTATGTAGGTTGAATAAGTCTCTATATGGGTTTAAAAAGTCTGCCAGATGTAGTATGATTTGATATATATCACAAGGGACACCAGCTTCACAGAGAAAACAAGAGAGATCAACATGTTTATTTAAGTGTTGGTGGTAGTATTATTTATTTGGTATTGTATGTGGATGATATCTTGTTGATTGGAAATGACACAGAAATTATCCAAGATTTGAAGACCCAGCTGTTCTCCAAATTCGACATGAAGGATCTTGGTGCGAAACTATATTTTGAGCATAGAAATTAAGAAGAGATTGAGCAAAGAAGAAGCTACCAATTAAACCAAAAGTATGTTGGAATTATATTACGGAGGGTTCAATATGTAGGATAGTAAACGAGTGTTCCTATTCATGTGGGTGTAAAAGCTATCTATTTGACAGTGTCTGAAAACACGAAAGAAAGAGGAGGATGTGTCACATGTTCATATACAGAGTTCGGTGGTGGCACGATGTATGCAATAATTATAATAGACCAAGAAGTACACATCTTGGACATTGAGAGTATTCGGCAGTTTATGTCAAACCCGAGAGGAAAGAACGTTGGACAACGGTGAAAAGCGAGTTGCACCAGGACTTTACGTGGCAGTGATTGTGGCTTGTGTGCTGGGGAAGAACCGAGTTGGGGAAAATTTTGGACATTCATGGTTTTTTTGATGCAGACTGGGCTGGAGATCTGGACCAAAGAAGATCTACAAGTGGGTACGTGTTTAGCCTATTTGGAGGCGCAGTCAGTTGGATGAGTAAAAGACAGTCTGTAGTGGCTCTTTCAACTACAGAGGCAGAATACATAGCAGCCACTCATGCAAGCAAGGAAGCAGTTTGGTTGCAAAGATTGTGTTCAAGTATGGGGTTGGTACAGCAAGCTATAAGGATAGACTGTGATAGCCAAAGTGCGATTTTCTTGGCTAAGAACCTTGCTTATCATTCAAAGACAAAGCACATTGATGTTCAATATCACTTTGTTAGAGATATAGTTGAGGCTAAAGGGTGTTGCTGGTAAAGGTGGACACTTTGAAGAATGTTGCAGATGCATTGACAAAGTCTGTGAGCACTCAAAAGTTCTCTTGGTGTAGAGAAACAATGGGTGTTGAAGAATTGGGCCAATGACTAAGCTCTCCTGTGGCCCCCTGCGGAAAGAAAACAAGAAGTGGGAGAATGTTGGGTATGTGTTATATTCTTTCCACGACTAAGCACGCGCAGGGTGGTAAGATGGGGGGCGATAGCCCCCCCTTTGCGCTGGGTGCAAGGGGTCCGGGGTAGTGCCTCGGCGAAAATTTTTTGGTCCTTAATTTTCGGTGGGTAGTCCACGCCCATGGTTTTGTGCATGCTTTTGCACATGGTTTTGGGGTACGATGGTTTTCAGCCCCTTGTATTTTTTTAGATCCGGTCAAGGGAACTAAGGTTATGTTCTAATCCAGGGTTAATGGATTAGGGTTCATGTATGCTTCGGCATGTATATATATATATATATGTGTGTTGTAACACTAAAAGGAATATAATGAAAAATCAAGCTGGTCGTGCTGATTTGGGATCCAGAGGAAATCTCTGTGTTTATCTGTTTTATGTTTTATGCTCTCGCTATTGTTTATTTTCTGTTATAAGATTCGTGTGTAGATAATTTATGTTCAGGGTTAAAACCTACAATGTGATGGTTCGTTTGGTGTGGAAGGCGAGTCGGGAAAGTTTTAGCATAGAGTATGAGTAAAGGTATGTGGAGTGGTTTTATAAAACCATTAGTGACATATCGCACCACTTTTGTGCCTTAAGTGGTAAATCTTCAAAGCACGCGATACAGTTGAGGAGTCAACATGTCGCACCCTCAAACCGCTTTTATCGCATGGTATTGTTCGCGTAAGTTGCAGAGGGTTGGAGTGCGAACATCATCTGATCGGAAACAAAATCAATCCGACGACGGAGAATGAAGTATGGATATAAGGTTTGCTATGGGGATTCAAGATGAGAGGTCCCACCGAGTTAATTGAGGAACGATATTACGCACTGGTCATTGGATCAATTATGGAGATCAACGGCACAGCTTTGAGATATTAAATTATTCATTGATATATGTGCATAATCGGAGAAAGGTAAATTTTTACATGGGTTAAGTTATATTAAGAAGTTATATGGTTATGATTGGTTTTTAACCAAAGTTTTAAGAACTTTTATAGATTCTTTTGAGAATTAAATAATAGGGGATTTAAACCATGGGGTATTTAATTTAAATCACTCGATTGAGAGTATTGTCCTGGATAAGGGCGGGGTTAGTATTAACCTTACGTGATGGTTGGGTTAGCCACTAGCCCTGCATCACATAAACACTTCATTAATATTGAATGAAAAATGGGGGGTTCATTATAAGAAAATAATTATGCCTCTATTAGCCCTCTTAGTATTATTAAAGCATGATATGTACTCCCTACACCATGGTCCTCTATGCATGAAGAGATTCATTCCAAACCCAAGATCACCCACAAGGCCTTGTCATCATCAAGTTAATTAAGTGTTAATCGAGTTATATGAATAGTGTATTAGAGTTTCCCATGATATATGTGGGATATGTTTCTATATGGGTAGAAAAGGGGTCCTCTTCTTTAAAATGTTGTAATTATGAAACTCACCATGATCAAATTATACTCATAAAGGTCTCCCTCTTCCATATTTATCACCATAAACACTTCAATAGTATTGAACGAAATGGTGGGTTCATTATAAGAAAATAATTATGCCTCTCTCTTAACCCTCTTGGTATTAAGAGAGCACGATATGTACTCCCTACCATGGTCCTATGTGCATGAAGAGATTCATTCCAAACCCAAGATCAACAACTAGGCCTTGTCATCATCAAGTTAATTAAACATTAATCGAGTTATATGAATAGTGTATTATATTTTCCCATGATAGATGTGGGATATGTTTTTTTAATTATTTTTTCACTAACCAAAAATAAATTGTGTGCATCTATTAGTGTGGATGCACACATCAATGCCCAATTGCCAACACATTGCCAAGAATAACCTTGTTTGACTAAATGGATAGATAAGAACAATGGTATATATATATATATATATATATATATATATATATATATATATATATTATTTTAGTTGCACACGATGCATGTGGGAGATGTGAACTTTATATGTGAAGGCAAGAGATTGTGTTGTCATCGTGGAAGAAGCTCTAGTTAAAGAAGAAGAAAGAGCCAATATTTATAAAATTGATGCTCAAGCTAGAGTCAAGGAGGTCATAGAAAATAAAATGATGACACTTAATTCTAAAGAGGAAGCTTTGAAGGTCTAAACTTCAAGCATAACTCTGAATACCATGTCCAAATGTAGAGATGTTGGAGAAAATCACAAATCAAAAAATATTGTCATGTCCACCTTTTGATTTCAACTATCAAATGGAAGCATTGGAACGATTCCCACATGAGATTTATACTTTTAACAAAATATTGGAAACATAGTAATTTGTAGTATTTTTGTTAAATATGCATGGTGAACATGTAAGATAATTGTTCTTCCTCACAAATTGAGGCTTTCCTACATTAATTATTATATATGGAAAGTTGATTGCTTTAGATGTTGGAGGAAATTTGTATGCAATTTTGGATAGTTTTCAAGCTTTTGACAAGATATCCAAAGAGCGCCTTGATGGAGTACGTCTAGTTGGTGATATAATGTACAATGCCTTCAATAATCAACTTCTTGCAGCTCTTAAAAGGCTATTGTTTGAGAAGCACCTTTTAATGGAAAATGTGAGGAAGCACATCATAAAGACAGATGGATATAAACCTCATTTGATATCCCTTAAACATGGATACAAACATCTGATGAAAATTCCTTGACCATTATCAAAGTTACCTCATTTGATAATGCTTGAGCAAGGATAAAAACATTTTATTGAAACTTCCTTTAGCACTATAAAAGGTCTTGTTGAGGCCACAATTGACGTGATACATTATGTGCTCAAGGATATTTCTCATAAAGTATTTATTAAGACAATGAAAGTCAAACAATACCCATATCTTCACATTTAGGGTGGAAATGCAGTTGTTGATGCCCTTGAAAAATTACAGGATGTGAGTTGGAAATCAACAAACAAACTTGCGGAGATGGAATGCAGCCTCTTGACTGTTGATTTTTTTCATAAACTTCCTCAAGATCTAGAGAAGGGTGAATATCCATGACAATCAATATTTGATCAATATAATGAGAGTTACCTTCACATATTTGGAAATAATGTACTGGCATATGTGAACATGCTTGTCAGGGAAAATCGTAGGCCACTAAGAAGTGAATGCAATTCTCGTCCTAAGGGAGAACTTTATGTAGGAAGTTTCACTAGAATGGATGTGGAAGCCATAATATATAAGGTCGTTAAACAGTACGTGAATCATGATTTGACTCATCCGAACAAAGAGGTTCTAAAGAAGTTGATGTGACCATTTTGGTAGTGTGGTTAGATCTAAAGTAAGAGGTGGAATCCCATGATATCAAGAGTCTATTATTACATGGATATCAAATGAAGCTTGTAATTTCAGTGGCTAATGCTTCCAAAGGATTAATTATAATGGTTATCACATGTGGAGGTAGATTCTATGTTAGTTTGCCAAAAAATTGACCAATTTTTAGGGATTTTATGCACTAGATATCTTGGCCAAGAGTGAGAATGTAGTTTTTAAAAAAATAAAAAATAAAATAATTGTGTATTTTATTTGACAAGCATGAATGGGAGAAATAGATATGCACTAAATAATGAAGCTTTAAATAAAATTTGGATTAATATGAGACAGTTTTCGAATGGGTAGTTCAACGAATTAAACCACCCAACACTCATCCGACAACCATTCAAGGAGTATCAGAGCCATCTAACCACATGAAGAAATCTATAAAAAGAGAGCAACTACTTTAAACAAGCAGTTCCCGCATTTTCATACCTAAATGTTTCCCAATTTGTGATAGATGAAATGATCAGTAGTGAGGTTTTTCCCTTTTTATTTCTAGTTCCTTCTTCATGCACTGATATTTGCTTGTATGACGTCATTGTTGGTTTGCAGGTTTCCTTTTAGAGTGCTTCCTAGAACATGATTGCAAAGTTATTGTTGAAAATGGCAACAAGAAATCTTGAAAATGGAATCAAGAAAGATTTTATTTTTAATTTTCCCTTAAATTAAATTAGAATAAAATTGTAATTCCAAATATCATGAAAACTTGTACGAGTTAACTAAGTTAATTTGACTTAGTTGGTTCAATTAATTTGATTTGAGAGTCTAACTAGAGGCATGTAGTGTCTCCTACATTATAGGAGCCCTTGGTTGAGCTTATTTTGAGTTGTAATTAATTAACTCAGTCTATCTGAGTTAGAGTCAGTTAAACTAGTTCCAACTGATGGAGGAACTCGTAGGACGTTAGAAAATGGGGTGTCGCTTCATGATTTAAACCAGTTAATTGATAATGCAACCACAAATAATGCATTCATGTCAGTTTTGAGAAATACCAAGTTGATATTGGAGTTAAAGGGCAGTGTACTATCAGTTGTATAATCATCCAAATTGTACAGGTTGTGCATGCAGTCAAAGGAAGGACCCTAATGGATTGTGCACTATTGGTTGGGAATTTCCCTAATTAATAGGGCATAATTATCCAAGGAAACAACACAAGGAAATAGAGATCCTAAAGGGTAGAAAATTGGTTGAGTTTTGGCCTAGGTTTGTCTAGGAATCAGTGAGACAAATAGAGATAGTGTAGAGGTTTCTCGGGCTTGAGAAAAGAATTGTAATATTCTCATATTTTATGACTTATGCAATATATAGATAAAGGGTTTTTTAGTTATGGCTTTACCCAGGAAATATTTGTGTAATGTGTGATTGAAATTCTTTCTCTTTCTTGCTTTGTAATTTCACGATCATTAATTGTTTCCTTAGTTGGTAGAGTATATTAAAGTATATTGTTTTAGTAAATTACAATTATCAGTTTGAATCTACGTGGATTTTCTACATGGTATTGGAGCATGAACCACTACAGAAGAGAAGAATATGAGTTTTTACTAAGCAGGTGAATAGAATTTCTAGATATACTCTTCAAGACCAGCAGCAGGATCATGATGTCTTTCTCTGGATTGAGACTCAAATATGCCCTTGATGGCAGTTTGAATTACGTAGCTTGGAAGGACAATATGGAAGCAGTGTTAGAAGGCAACGGGATGAAGGATTTCATAGACAGGGATATGCCTAAGCCTACAATAGCATATGCTCAATATCTAGCGGCTTGGAAGAAGAATGTAGAGAATACAAGAAGTATTCTATTGGAAGGTGTTCGAGATCATATTGTCTTGAACCTCCATGGAAAGGCAACTCCATATGACATGTGGAAGGAATTAACAGATTTTTTTCAAAACAAAAATGATCACAAAAAGATGGAACTGAAGGATAAGCTCCAAAAAATCAAGTTGGAGAAAGGCAACACAATACCAGAGTACTTGACCAAGTTCACCCAATGTCGGGATAAGCTTGGAAATTTTGTTGTTTCAGTTTTCGAGGATTATTTGGTGAGCCTAGAACTTCTAAGCCTTTCCAAGAGCTAGCACAACTATCAGTATTTATTAAATAGGAGAGAGAAGCTACCAGAGTGGGAGTGATTTTGTTCTGACTTAGTGCAGGAAGAGATTAGGAGCAACACCAGAGACGAGACCTCTTCCAAAGAAATGGAAGAGGAGTTTTAATTAGTCAACAAAGGAAAGAAAGCCAAGGGAAATCATTCCCAAGGTGAGGAGGGAAAGAATAAATACTTGTTCGACATTAAGTGCTTTCACTATCACGAGTTCGGGCACTATGCAACGAAATGTCCAAAGAAGAAGGCAAGCAAGATGGAGCTTGCAATTCCAGCAGCAAGTGAAACTCTAGCTTCACAATTCGAGCTTGATTTTACTCTCATTTATTTAAATTGGAAACAAGAAACATTGAAAATGGCATCCATAAATGGCACCATAGGGGGCTTCTGATTTAATTTTCCCTTAATTAAATTAGAAGAGAAATTGTATTTTCATCTCATGACAACTTGTATTAATTAACTAAGTCAGAAAGACTGAGTTAGTTTAGGAAATTTGAGTTGAGGGCCAGAGAGGAGCCATGTAGAGTTTTCCCCATGATTTAAGGGGGTCCGTTACAACTATTTGTGATTTGTAATTAGTTAACTCAATTATTTGAGTTAAAATCAGTTTAACTAGTTCTAATTGAGAGATGAGCTAGTGATAGGTCCAGTGAATTAAATATGATTTTATTCACAATTAATGATCAATAATTTAACTATAATTCACCATAAATATATATTTCATGTCAGTTCTAAGGAAGGCCCAATTGATACAAGAGTTAAACGGAATATAACTATTAGTTGTACTATTATAAAGTTGTACATGTCATGCATGAGGTCATGAGGAAGCCTTGGAAGGATTACAAAATAACTAATTGGTACTTACCTAATTAATAGGGGATCAAATAGCCCAATAATTCATAAGGAATGTAGGCTAGACAGAGGCAAGAAAAACGTTAAATATTGGACCAAACTTGATTTTATTACAAGCCAGATCCGAGCTAGATCAAAGTGAGACAATCAACAGAGTGCAGGAAGTTTCTCAGTGGAGAAAAAGCATTGTATTGTTTCATGACCTTGACCATATGAAATATATAGATAATGGGGTTTTGAGCAGTTTATTTCCCTAAGTACATCTTGTGTTGTGCAATTGATAATTTATTTCTCTTTCATGTTATGTGATTGTGCGATCATGTTTTGTTTCCGCAATTTATAAAAGGATTCAATATCTTGTTTTAGTAAATTATAAAATCAGATTGAATACCATTGATATAATTTCTACATTGTATTAGAGTGCCAAGAATCATAATAGAAGAGAAGAAATTGAGTTTGTATTGAACAGGTATTCAAATTTGCAAATTTGTTCTTCAAGATCCAACGGTAGATCAACATGTCTTTCAATGGCTTGAGACTCAAATATGCCCTTTAAGGAAATTAGAATTACATAGAATGGAAGGACATGATGGAAGCAGTGATCAAGGATAACGGGCTGAAGGAATTCATAGATAGTGATATTCCCTAGCCCATGACAGAAAATGCTCAACTTCTTGATGCATGAAGAAGAAGGTAGCAAAGGTGAGAAGGATCTTGTTAGAAGGAGTTCGAGATCTTATTGTCTTGAGTCTCCATGGAAAGGAAACTCCATATGATATGTGGAAGGCCTTAACATATATGTTTTAGAATAGCAGTGACCACATGAATTTTGCATTGAAATACAAGCTCATAAAGATCAAGTTTGAGGAAGGTGACACGATCCAAAAATACTTGACAAAGTTCAGTCAATGTTGAGATGAGCTTGGAAGTGTTGGTGTGACTATTGCCGATGATGATTTGGTGAGCCTAGCACTTCTAGGCCTTCCCAAGAGCTAGCATAGTTTCCAAGACTCGGTGAATGGGAGGGATAACTTACCAGACAGGGAACGATTATGGTCCAACTTGGTACAAGAAGAGATAAGGCAGAGCACCAAAGACAGGACCTCCTACAAAGAATAATATCTTGCATTGGCCGGAAAAGGAAAGAAAGGTAAGGGGAGAAAGCCCCAAGGTGAAGAGGGGAAGAGATACTTGTCCAAGATCAAATTTTTTCATTGTCACGAACATGGTAACTATGCCTCGAATTTTCCACAGAAGAAGGCAAGCAAGAAGGAGCCTACAGTTGTAGCAACGAGTGAAGCACTAGCTTCACAATTCGAGCTTGATTTTACTCTCATTTCATGCATGGCCAGCACTGTAATGGGATGCATGTGGTATCTCAATAGCGGTGTCTCGTTCCATATGACGGGGAATAGAGATATTTTCAGTGAATTGGAGGAGAAGTACCTCCAGCAAAACATAGAGTTTAGAGATGCCGGGAGGTATAACACGATCGACATAGGTACAATTACCTTTCAGAGGGAGTATGGCTCCCCTCTTAGACTGACATATGTTTGGTATTTTTCAGGACTAAAGAAGAATCTTGTCTCCATAGTGGTATTGGAATATCATCGTTATGATGTCATATTTAGAAAAGGAAAGGTGTTCCTTAGACACATCGCCACGAGACTGGTGAAATAGATTGGTGTAAGAGTCAAGAAATCATATGCTCTAGAGGTCAAATATGAATGAAAATATTTGAGGAGAAAATCAAAGGTTAGAGACTTGGTGGTTGAGAGGGAGCCTAGATTACCTCTCAACTTGCAGCCCCAGAAGTAGTTTGAGAAGATTGTGGAGCAACTATAATTGGAGAAGCGGAGAGGAGACCGAGTGCAGGTATCCACTCAAGTAGAGAACTCCAGTAGGGGGGAATTTCGAGCCATATGGGCAAAGGGAGCACATGCATCCATACCTCAAGGTGAGAGGTGGGGTGATGTGTAGACATAATACCAAGAGAAGAAATTTGTGTATGATCCATTAATATGGCTTGTCATGGATCAGACCTGGATACAGGGAGCCCACAGTACACAGTAGTAGGAAGGATCAGTAGTGATAATGCAGTCAAATGTCAGTAAGAAAAAAATAAGAGTGACATATGTTAGATACTGGAGTGCAAATCGGAGTTGGCAGCAATGCAAGAGTTTTCAGTAGACAGTGTAGTAACTAGTAGCATTTAGAGACTCTGATGACAGATGCATCATACTGATTTAGTTTTTTTTTAGGCTGTTCAGTTTCAGGAGTTGCATGAGAAAAAAAGACTAGAGAATTGTTGCATATAGAACATTCCAAAGGTACCAGATCATTATAGATTGAATTCCTTTCTTTTTGAGATGGAGTGTTGAAATTGGCAGCAAGAAACATTGAAAATGGCATCCATAAATGGCACCCAGAAAATGGCACCACAGGGGGCTTCTGATTTAATTTTCCCTTAGTTAAATTGGAAGAGAAATTGTAATTTCATGTCATGACAACTTGTATTAGTTAACTAAGTCAGAAATACTGACTTAGATTATGAAATTCGAGTTGAGGGACAAAGAGGAGGCATGTAGAGTTGTCCCCGTGATTTAAGGGGGTCTAGTTACAGTTATTTGTGAGCTGTAATTAGTTAACTCAATTATTTGAGTAAAAAATAGTTTAACTAGTTCTAACTGAGAGATGAGCTATTGATAGGTCCAGTGAATTAAATCCAATTTAATTCACAATGATTGATCAATTGATAATTCAAAATAGGTAGTTGTTGCATGTCATTTCTAAGAAAGACCCAGTTGATACAAGAGTTAAAGGGAAGAAAACTATCAATTGTAATACTAGAAATTTGTACAGGTCATGCATGAGGTCATCGAGAAGCCTTGGAAGGATTATGAAATCATTAATCGGTATTTTCCTAATTAATAGGGGCCCAATTAGCCAAATAATTCTTAAGGAAGGCAAGTCAGGTAGAGGCAAGCAAAAATTTAAATATTGGACCAAACTTGCTTTGATTTCAAGCCAGATTCAAGTTAGATCAGTGTGAGACAGTCAATAGAGTGTACGAATTTTCTCAGTGGAGAAAGAGCATTGTATTGTTTCATGATCTTGACCATATGCAATATACAGATAGTGAAGTTTTGAGAAATTTATTTCCCTAAGTGCATCTTTTGTTGTGTGATTGATAGTTTCTTTCTCTTTCATGTTATGTGATTGTGCGATCGTGTTTTGTTTCTGCAAATTGTAGAAGGATTCAGTTTCTTGTTTTAGTACAATATAAGATCAGATTGAATCCCATTGGTATGATTTCTACATCATTTCATGCATGGCAAGAACAATAATTATTAGCATGTGGTATCTTAACAACGATACCTCATTTCATATGACAGGGAATAGATATCTCTTCAGTGACTTGGAGGAGAAATACCTTAAGAAGAACATAGAGTTTGGAGATGACAAGAGGTATAGTTTGACTAGTATCAGTACAATTACTTTTCATATGGATTCAAGCTCCCCTCTCAAACTCACAGATGTGATGTTTGTTCCAGGACTAAAGAAGAATATTGTTTCCATTGCGGTATTGGAAGTTCGTGGCTATGATGTGATATTTAGCAAAGGAAAGGTTTGCCTTACACACATCGCCACAAGACAGCTGAAACATATCAGTGTGTGATTCAAGAACTTTTATGCACTTGAGGTACAAGATGCATGAAAAACATTGAGGAGCAAGGAAAAGGTTAGAAACATGGTGGTTGAGAGGGAGCATGAATTAACTCTCAACATGAAGCCTCATAAGAAGCCTCAGAAAGTTTTGGAGCAACCATAAATGGAGAAGCATATCAAAGGAATCGTGGAGACATCCACTAAAGCAAAGAGCTCTAGTAAGGGTAAATTTCAAGCCAAGTGGGCAGAGGGAGAACATGTAGCCACACCTCTTGGTGAGAGGTGGGGCGATGTGAAGCAATAGTCCCAAGTGTGCAAAAATTTGGGGCAGGGTCTATTAAGATGTTTTGTCTCATGGATCATTACCTTGCTACAGGGGCCCACAATATATAGTAGCATGATGGATCAATGACAGTTGATGCAGTCAGATGCCAAAATGACATATGCAGAGACTATTAGTAGTCAGATACTGCAAAGTGCAGTGCAGATTTGGAAGCAGTGCATATGGCACAATGCAGAGTCAACAACAACACAGAGTTTTCAATAGATAGTGCAGTAGCTAGCAGCAGTCAGAGACTCGAGTGACAGATGCGTCATACCAGACACAGTTGATTCACTTTATTTTTTGGGTGTTGTTGAGTTGCAGATGTTGTAGTCGCAACAACAACAAAGATAAGTGTTGCATGTTGAACATTCCAAATGTACCAGATTGGGATAGAGTTGAATACCTTTATTATTGAAAGGGAGTGTTGAAAATGGAAACAAGAAATATTGAAAATGGCATCAAGAAATATTTTAATTTAATTTTCCCTTAAATTAAATTAGAATAAAATTGTAATTCCACATCTCATGACAACTTGTACAAGTTAACTAATTTTATTTGACTTAGTTGGTTCAGTTAATTTGAGTTGTGAGTATAACTAGAGGCATATAGAGTGTCTCCTACATTATAGGAGCCCTAGTTGAGTTTATTTTGAGTTGTAATTAATTAACTCAGTTTATCTTAGTTAAATTCCATTAAAATAGTTCCAACTGATGGAGGAACTTGTAGGAGGCTAAACAGTGGGGTGTCGCTTCATGTGTTCAACTAGTTAGCTGATAATTCAACCATAAGTAACTCATGCATGCCAGTTCCAAGAAAGAACCGATTGAAATTGAAAATTTTGAGGGAAATTTAGTATCAGTTGTATAATCATCCAAATTTTACAGGTGGTGCATGTAGTCAGAGGAAGGCCCGTAATGGATTACGCAATATTGGTTGGGAATTTCCCTAATTAATAGGTCCTAATTATCCAAGGAAACATCACAAGGAAATAAAGGATCCTAGAGGGCAGATAATTAGTTAAGTATTGGCCTAGTATTGTTTAGGAATCAGTCAGATAGATAAATATAGTGCAGAGGTTTTTCAGGATTGAAAAAAGAATTGTAATCTTCTCATATTTTTTGACTTATACAATATACAGATAGCACAGTTTTCAGCTGTGGATTTCCCAGTAAATTACAATTAGCAGTTTGAATCTACATGGATTTTCTACAGTTCAATTGGTAACCAACAAGACAGAGGTATAGATCATTTATTTTTCATGACTTCCATTGATATTATCATTAAATTTGGTATTAATTACGTGACAATTTTGTAGGATATGATCTTCTAGTTCACTATTGATTGATTTAAAATTGACTATTTATCACCTTCTCTTTCACACGTATATTCCATCCTGCCAGAAATATACTTATATGTTGAAGGCATATAATAAAAAAAAATCATTTGCTAATCATATCCCTCTTTAATGATTATCCAAGATTTTGGGCTTATGTCCTTTTAATAATGCTTAAAATTACATTTTTATTTTTATTTTTTTTTGTATGAATGTGTTTTCTTTTAAAGTGGTTAATTTTTGTATTTATATTTCTTTAAGTTATGATGTGATTCAATTTTGGCATTTACTTTTACTTTGTTTTATTTTATGCTACTCCAACCCTATTTATTTTCAATAAGTTGTTAATTATTACACTAACACTTGGATTCTTTGATATTTTCTATTAACTAGCCGTTCTTGTTTTACTTTTTGTAAATAATTGTTTATGTTTTCATTTAAGATTGTATATTGGCTATGATACTCGTTATTGCTTAATTTTTGTTTTCTTTTAAATAAATCTCATTCAATATGTATTCAATACAACTTGAGTGGGCCTAATGTTTAAGAGCATGTGTTTCCTCCTAAGAGGTCACAAGTTCAAAACCAAAGGGGGGTAGAGTATCATATGCCTTCGTAGACTTAGCAGTCAAATCGCTGCGTGGAGGTACTTAGCAGTCAAATCGCTGCGTGGAGGTGGGTCCTTTTTCCCACAAACAAGGGGGTCTCATACACCAATTTCTAATTTCAAAGTTTAAATAAGTAAGCAACAATTAAATTATATAATAAAAGAATCATTAATATCTAAAATATGCCCTTAGTTTTTTCATAATATCTTATTGTTGTTTAATGAAATTTTATTCATTATAACTTAATTATGTGTTATGTGAAATTAATTAAGATTTCAATCTCATGATATAAATGCATCTAATAACAATTCAGCTATATAAGAAATAATTAATGTTTAAAATATTCTTCCACTTATATTAATCAGTTCAAGTATTTGAATATCCCACTTTAAAGTAGGAGGGTATAGTTTATTTAATTTTTTTTTGCATAAGAAACATGGTCAAATTATTTTATTTAATTTGTAAGTTAAACGCAACTGAAGCTCTACAATACTCTAAGGTCAAAACTTTATAGCGCGAATTAGTTTATTGCTTCTGTAAATAATTTGGTGTTTAAGGTTAGTGTAGTTAGTTGTTATTTTGTTTCTTTTGTTAGGGTTCTGAGCTGCAGGACTGTTACTAACCAGTTGCAACTACTATTAAGTAGGTAAATCCTCTCTGCGAACAGAGATGACCCCTCTAGCCCTAGAGTGGGTATAGAAACAAAGAGACATGCTCGAGTGTTGCTTCCTAATTATTGAATGAACAAAGGAAATGGTAGATCGACCTACCTGGAATCCAACATTGTCGTCTTTGCTGTAGTGGTAGTGGCCTCTCGCTCCTGCCTTGGCAAGTCACAATCCTTCCGCAGTTATGCTCGGATAGCTGCACCTAGAACAACATACAACATAATGGTTTCACTCATAACTACTAGCCAGTCAAAGAGGGCTAAGCATGTTGCAGTAAGCATCTAACATAATACAAAATGGGAACCAAACAATAGTCACGTATATATATTGATAGAAGGAAGAGTTACAACCAATGCTTTGACGTCACAGTCTCCTCCAGCGGGGTTCAGCGAAAGCGCATCTCAGATGCCCATCAAGGAATTTGGACGTGATGAAGGCATGGACTCAAGCTCTGTTAGAAGTCATGGACTCAAGCTTCCTCAATGTAATTCCTTCTTATTCTATCTTCTACATTAGTTCAGCTATAATATTTTCAATTCTCCAGGTTCAACTAGCTTGTTCTAAGAGAGATAGCTTCTTTTATAGAGGAAAAGGAGGAGGTTAGGATCCCTACAAAGGTGGGAGGGAGGCCTATCCTTTAGGAGGTTCTCATGGGAGGTAGAAACCATAAACTAAAGGAAGGATTCTATGGTTATTCTGTTAAACCACTCCCAATGACTCATCCTCGAAGTTGTTGAAGTGGAATCTTCGCCTCTATTTTTAAAAAACATTCCATAAACAGCTTGGCGCGGGTAGCTAACTGAGAAATAGCGCCAACTGGCACGGGTCCCAGTGTTAATCTTCCTCTTCGGCGTGAGGGCATAATTGACTACTCGCGCCAAGGCAAAAACAAGGGTTTTTGAGTCTCTGCTCAGGGAATTGTCAACAAAAGGAATATTACTCTCATGTAAAGGGACATAATGATGGTCTTTGCAAGGCATGAAACTGCTTATTGATCACAAAAATGACCCTCCAATGGGTGAGATGGGGATTGCAGGGATAGTGACAAAATGTTGTGTAACAGATGCCCATAAAGTGTGAGGTCTGAGGGAGAGGGAGGGACGAAATGCTTTATGAGAATGCGTTCGAACCAAACACCGCTGTCGGAAAACCTGCAATTACAACTGATATCTCTAATACTTGAACATGTGGTATGGACACAACCATCCATAATAGAGTACATAAAAATGGAGATCCGAGGTATGGATGCAGCCATCCAGCAGTAAGGATCAACAAATATACTCAAGCATGGTCACATCCACCCGTCATGAAATAATTCATAATAATCCACAAGAATTCACAACCTGGATTTTATCAGACAAAACCTAGGGTCTCGCGCTCCATCTCAACCTGAAAAAGTACAAATTCAGGCATGCGAGTATATGAATTGAAGTCGAACATGCAAGAAAATCACTTGATTACCAGCCAATGATAAAAGTTGTTAACAAACACGAGAGAAACCACCAATAATGACAATGGATATCAAGGTACAACTGGTACAATCCATGGAATGTGAACAGTGATCTGGCATCGAACATCCACAGAATCACTCTATTGAAGGCCAATGATGTGGCCCTTGCGTCGAATGCGAAAAACCTGCCATTAAGGCATGCAGGCTCCAAGGTACCAGAAGGGAGTCTCTAGATCAAATTCCTGGATAATGAGTTGAAGTCGACAGGAAGTGACCTGATTGAAGGTGGGCCATAATTTTTCCCACATCATCCATATGAGACATAGGAATATGATGATGAACAAGACCAACAAAGAATTAGAGGGAGGTTGAAAACTTCAGAGGAAAACTTCTCTTGAACATATCAGCAGCACAACATTGGATTTGGCAGTATTTTGACATCAAAGGATCTGAGGTCGTGATGGCGTGGCAAAGAGAAGATGAGAGGTCAAAAGAGATTACCCAAACCCATGGAGGAAAAAATGATGAAAAGAGATGTCCCCAACCTGACACGAATGCAGACAAGTGCCATGTTCAAGAGCGACATACTGCCAACATAATAAAAATTTGGTTCCATTTTCCCCAACCATTTCTGGCGAGTACCCAAATTATTTTTTAAAACAAGCTTGAAGGGGATAGCATATGCTTGTGCTGTAAGTTTGTCCTTCAGAAAAATCCATCCTAGTACATTTTACGAGCCCTAGGAAGGAGAAACTTGAATAACGTCATGGCAACGAAGTCTGATGTAATCAGATTTTAACGAGTCTAAAAAAGGGAGAACTCAACAACTTTTCATGTTTAGAGAGTTTGAAAAGAATCAGAAAAGAAAACTCCAACATTCCTCTTTTCGTAAATAGTCCCTTAGATCCGAAAAGGTAGAAAACAATATCTGAAAGAACCTCTTATTTGCGATAGGCTAAGGTGTTCCTTTTTCGTAAATAATCCATCCCAACCTGAAAAAGGGGTAAACCCATACTAGGTAGATATTATTTCGCAACCATTTAACGAGTTCAAAATGACAAGAGTCTCAACAATATTTTCATGTTTTAAGAGTCAGAAAAGAGCTGAAAGTTGACTCCTCCTGGAGGAATGAGTGGTATAAAGGGTAGCAACTGGTTCTAGTGATGGTGGAACTGCTCAGAACAAGAGGAGAGCGAACTAGCGGTTTAATCCCATCCTATTCCAATAACTATGGGAAATTCAAATTAGTTAGTAGGAGCCGGTGAACTACCTCCTTTGGACCAACTTCAATCCGACCTTCTGAAAACATAATTTGTTTTCCGTATCAGGGGTGCTCGTTAAGGGTTTAGGTGTAAAGGTAAAGAGGCAGGCTAACAAGACCACTCATTGCAACAGTTCCTCAGGAATCGGTAAAACAATCAAGTGAAGGCGTATGATCAAGAAATAAAATGGTCACGATGGAATGAGAAAACCAAGGTTCATCTGGAAAAACAGGCTGAGAAAAACAGGCTGATAAAATGGTAATCACGAGAGGTAAAATAACAATGGTTTCATTTTTACACAAGCTTGAAATCGTGAAAAAATATGCTTGAAGCCAGTTTCATTTTTACACAAGCTTGAAACGAGAAAAAACTATGCTTGAAAATTGGTTTCATATTTACACAAGCTTGAAATGGAGATAAACTATGCTTGAAATGTTTGCATGCCCCCAGCATGGTGACTCAAGTCGAGGTACATGCCCCCCAAGCTTCTGTGCATTCACCGGAGTAGACTACTAGTTACTAACAGGTGGATGGAATGAAGGTTCAATTATATGACCAAGAGAAAGACTCAACTGGGATTTTATGAGATCTAAAAAGACTCGAATTGAATGGGAACATGTTTCATTGTTTTAACGAGGTTGACACATTAAAATAACTACCCTTGTGAGCCAATTCATTTTTTAACGAGGTTGACATAGTAAAAGAACTATCCTCATAAGAGCTTGCTTCATTTTTTAAGGAGCTTGACACAAGAAAACGAACTGTGCTCCGACGACCTTGTTTCATTTTTTAAGGAGCTTGACACAAGAAAACGAACTATGCTCCGATGAGCTTTTACCATGAGGAATAAGAGGTCATGGATTCCAAGAGGTTCTCATCTGATGGGAGGGAAACATCTCGAAAGTCAAGACCCAATGCCCCCAACACACGATGCACAACGACACTATCACTGATTGCGGGCACGAGATAGGTAGCCAAATAATTAACCTTTGGTGGGGAAGATAAAACTGGCGGATAAAGACCCGAAAGGGACAATGGTGGACTAGATGTCACGTTAGGACCAAAGAATGAAAGTTGATCAATGGTCATGATCCGACCTTCATGTGGAAAACAAATCAAACGAAAGAGGGAAGAGACAAGCACTCCCATGACATAAGTATAGTCGTGCCCCAAGAGTAAATTGAAATCCAAGGGGCCTTGAACAATCATCACATCTATATAGACGTTTTTCCCTCCCAAAGTAACAGGAAACTTCGGAAGGATCCTTAACGGTTGACTGGTTCTTATGTTAAAAGCCAACAAATTCTGTGTAACAGGCACAAGCGGTGGAGAACCAAAATCTTGCCAATTAGTTGAATACAGAACACTAACATACGCACCTTCATCTATAATTGTGCTAGGTACGACCATATCGAAGGCCTGTACCGTGATCTAAAAAGGCACAAAAGAAGGAAGGCAGTATCCTGCAAATCGACTCCAATAGAAGGACGCGACCAAACTACTTAGAGGGGCTACCATAAAAACGAGATGGTCATCCCCTGGTGTTATAGGAGAAAGAGGAGCATCCTCCGAGACCTCCAGCATGGGAGGAGGAGGAGTAGCTTCTTGAAATATAGGGATGGTAGAATCTTTCTCCAAGTCCGCGGAATCTGAAGGAATAAGAAGAATGTGAGGGGGATGAGATCCACTCTCAACGGAAAAGACCTGATGAACCACGAGTGGGGTCAGATCGACCAATTCCTCAAACAATGGTTGGTCGGGAACGAATTCCTGAATTTGAATTTCTGAGGGAACGAGATCGACCAAAGATGACTCTTGACTAATCATTGAATCAACTAGCAGAGGAATCGAAGAAAGCTTCCAGTAACCAACCGGAAGGCAGGGTGAAGAAATAGTAGATTTGTCGAGCACTCTCGTGGCTTCATCCATGTATGGACAAAGTTGAATAGGATGATGCCCTTCACACAACTTACAGGTTTTGGTGATCTTACCCTGTTTCTTACAAGTCTTATCAGTACTAGTCGAAGATGTGTCACCAATATGACTTCCAGAAGCCAAAGGCAACGGTGGACGACCATTGGACCATACTTTAAGCAACTTGGGAATGCCAGGGAAATCTCGAATAAAATGGTCACCTTTGCATAGCATGCAAGGGAATTTGACTTTCCGTGGAAGGTTGGATGGTTTATCAATGGACGGTTTCTTAGGCTCAATAGCCACAGAGTTGGCCTCTTTCTTATCTGACTTCTTCTTCTTCATCTTATTCTTCTTCTTCTTAGCCAATTGGTTACTAGAATCCAGAATTTAACCAGGCGTAGTAGAAGAGGAGGACGAAGAAATAGGCGAAGAAGGGGAGAGGCCCACCTTAGAATCAACATGATGTTGTTCAGGCAGAGGAGACGGTTGAACATATGTCAGAGCACTCGGGACCACTGAGGTCGAAAATAGCCAAACAGGAAACCCAACAGTTAACCCAAGCAGGGACAATGTTGCCATATAAGGAGCACCAACATTCCCAAAGGAAGGAAAAGGACCAATATTCCCTTCAGAGGGGATTCCTTGGTTGGTAAACTTTGGAAAAGTTTCCATTGGAAACAATAATAAAACAAAATGCTAAGGAAGATAACTTTAACCAGAAATATTTCATGGGCAGTTAATTTTTTAAGACATTGAAACAAAACTCCACCATTTCATATTTTAAGAGTTGAGAAACAGGAAAAAGGTGACTCTATCACTTTTAGTTTGAAATGAGCGTGAAAGGATAAGAGCTTGATGATCTCTTCTCTTTTTTAAAGATTCATGAAAAGATCAAAATGACTACTCTGGTACTCTAAGTAAGAGGATATACCAGGTTTCTGTGAACTGCCATATACACCTTGGTGATCAAATGAAAGAGAAATGACCAAGGACTTGATGTACATGCAGGTAATCTCCTTGAATGTTGTGTTTGGTGTATCACGGTTACAAGGCGGCAGACTTGACTTACTATGGATAAAAGGATTGCAACCTAGAGGGGTCTCCCTTTATATACTCGACGGTACGGGGAGCACAAGTCCATACTAGCGTTGTCTAAAGCTAGATGGCGAACAACAACTACTAGGTTTTAAGACGCCGGAACACGTCTCTAGCTTAGACCACTAAAAATGTTTCGTTAGGTTTCAATTCTTCCTTAGGTTAATTAAATGAATTTTAAATTTGACCTTGGATTATGTTTCAGTTTTAGGGCCCTATCGAATTTAGATCTCAAAATTCCTAAATGCAAGCTATATGCGAATGAACATCATTTCCGATTCAATGAATGCTATTTACGAGAAGGATAGAAATATTTCAAAAGAAAACAATGACAATATGAGAAGAAATCCACTAATGCATCTAACAAAATCAAACGAAAATGAAACTCTTTCCTAGATAATTAGATGCTAGTTATGCAAAAGAGTATTTCACTTTCAATGCAAAGAAAGAATGCAAAAAGATGTTTTTTTTTTTCAAATGAAAGAAGCACGTGATGCACTAATTACATGAAAAAAATGAAAACAAACACTAGCTTGATTATTGTGTAAGGATCGAAATTGAATGACTCAATGCAATGCAAAACAAACACAAGAAAGCACTCAAACTAATGCTACAATTTTTCAAATCAAAAGAAAGTTTTCAAAACGACCCAAAACAAGCAATGTAATCTATGCTTGGAGCAATAAGGAAAAGAATCAATCGAAAAACGAAATGACTCTGCAACCAAAGCAATCACTAAAAAATGATCAATAAAACTAAGTGCAATCAATCCAAGAATGAGACTGACAACAATCAAACCGACTTGATTTTCAAACAGAAGGCTTAGTGCACTAAGACACCTAGAAACCCTAAGGCCTCAATTTACACCAACAAGAAGATGGACCAACAACTGAGAAAATCAAGTCAACAGCAGTCAAAACAATCCCAAACGAGTAATTACACATAAAAAACAACCCAGAAACAAGCACAATTGACCAAAAGACTCATTAAGGAGGTCAAACCAAACCATACAAGAGTCGGCGAGACTATAAGACTGTAATCTATGCCATACAGGGGTTGGCGTGACTACAAAAAGAGAAACCCGTGCCAATTGGTGCGACTGTTCAGAGGAAAACGCGCCAAGCCAGATAAATATGGGAAAAAGAGGAAAAACCAAAACCTAATGAGCAGAGGTCAATTGACACTCTGGAGCTGAACAGAGGATGTAAACTAAGCAAGAAAACTAGGCAAAGATAGATAACCAATTTTTTAATTGAAACTAACCCAACAAGATGAAATGACAAACTGACAGCATTCGCCACTTGAGTCGCCAATTTTTTAAGCAGGTAAATCCTCTCTATGGACAGAGACGATTCCTTTAGCCCTAGAGTGGGTCTAGAAACAAAGAGACATGCTAGAGTGTTGCTTCCTAATTATTGAATGAACAAAGGACACAGTAGATCGACCTACCTGGAATCCAACACTGTCATCATTGTTGTAGTGGTAGTGGCCTCTCAATCCTGCCTTGGCAAGTCACAATCCTTCCACAGTTACGCTTGGATACCTGCACATAGAAAAACATACGACATAATGGTTTCACTCATAACTACTAGCCAGTCAAAGAGGGCTAAGCATGTTGCATTAAGCATCTAACATAATAAAAAATGGGAACCAAACAATAGTCACGTATATATATTGATATAAGGAAGAGTTACAACCAATGCTTTGACGTCGCAGTCTCCTCCAGCGGGGTTCAGTCGAAGCATGTCTCTGATGCTCGTCGAGGAATTCAGATGGGATGAAGGCATGGACTCAAGCTCTCTCAGAATTCATGGACTCAAGCTTCCTCAACGTAGTTCCTTCTTATTCTATCTTCTCCAGTAATTCAGCTATAATATGTTCAATCCTCCAAGTTAAGCTAGCTTGATCTAAGAGAGATAGCTTCTTTTATAGAGGAAAAGGAGGAGGTTTGGATCCCTACAAAGGTGGGAGGGAGGCCTATCCTTTAGGAGGTTCTCGTGGGAGGTGGAAACCATAAACTAAAGGAAGGAGTCTGTGGTTATTTAGTTCAACCACACCCAATGACTAATCCTCGAAGTTGTTGAAGTGGAATCTTTGCCTCTATTTTTAAAAAACATTCCATAAACAGCTCGGCGTGGGTGGCTAACTGAGACAGAGCGCCAACTGGCGAGGGGCCCAATGTTAATCTTCCTCTTCAGCGTGAGGGCATAACTGACTATTCGCGCCAAGGAAAAAACAAGGGTTTTTGAGTCTCTGCTCAAGGAATTGTCAACAGAAGGAATATTACTCTCATGTAAAGGGACACAATGATGGTCTTTGCAAGGCATGACACTGCTTATTGATCACGGAAATGACGCTCCAATGGGCGAGATGGGGATTGCAGTTACAGTGAAAAAATGTTGTGTAACAACTACTTTGACAAGAAAGAGGGTTGAATTATGCCACTCTTGGTGTGGATTCAACATATACTCACACGACTATAAAATATAAGATAACATTCCCGTTACTTATTTCCAGCCACTAAGAAGTTCGAGATATTAATGTAGTGACATAGCAACACTTTAATCTCAAAACCATCAATATTGGATATTCCCTAGAACCAAATAACAAAGGAAATTAATGAATTGTGCTAAGCGGATCGAGCCCAATGGGTTCTGCTGGCTAGGCTGAGGTGGAAAGTTCCATGAAGGCCTAGTGAGACTATGTGGAAGCCACATTAGGATTATAGATGGACATGGATAATCTAATGTGGCATGTTATCGGTGTGACACATAGTAGGTAGGAACAACCTTTTGAGGTTTTAAAGATGTTGATTTTTGGATGAGATGTTGCACCATCAGAGGATACCATGTGGGAGGGTGATGTCACAATGACATTGTGACATCAACAACACATGGATGAAAGGGTGACCTGGAGATTAAGTGATGTGGATGTCATGTCGATGCCAAGGTGGCACCATGTATGACATGTACATGAATGTGGTGGGGACCATGGTCGCATAAACGATAAATAGAAGACCACACCCATTAGTTTTTGGGAAGGAAAGGGGCCTGTTATTAATATAGGTTGTCGATGTAAAGAGGTGGCCATGTGGAAAAGATAGGGTAGGGGGAAAATCTGAGGGGTTTAGTCTCAAAAGCGATAAATTGCGGACCCCCTTGTTAACTTTCAAAGAGTCAGGGAGGCTGTAATTAATATAGGTTGTTGGTTTATCCAGGTCGGTTGTGTGATAGATTAAAGCTATGAAGGGTTTAACCATTGGCCACGTTTGTGCCACATGGAACTACCTGATTGGTTAGAATTTGAAGGGAAATATCTCTTGATCGAGAGGTTGAATTGAGATAAAAATTATATCATTGGAAGGCTCTTAATGAGCTAGATGTAATGGTGTTATTCGAAGTTCATTTCACCAAATTTGGGAGAGGAAATTTTGCAACCCATTTCGATAATGATACCATGGGTGTTGGTTTAATTAAAAGTAACATCTCCCATCAACCTAGAAAAGTCCAAATGGGTGGGAGGGAGTGTTACATAAAGAAGTTTCTTTATTAATGTGATGCTCCTTGACCTTGCATGGAAGTGGAATTAGAAAGTTGGGTAGTGACCCCATATCCAAGCTTGCCAGCCTTCCTTTGACCTCCAACATAAGGTTATTTGGCATATCCAACCTGTGCACAAGATTATCTCGAGTTTGACACTGATATACTAGAACCTCGCCAAGAAATAACTTGACGCGCCAGTAGGGGTCCATTGTATGTAGGTAGTGATTTTTTCACCCATGAGAATTTCTTGTATTTAATACCCACAAGGTGACTCCTACCATGAAATTTGAGTCTGAGAATTCCTGCCTTTCTTGGCATATTTCCTCCTCCACTAATCAAATTTCTTCTTGATTGTTGGGAGGGGTGTTCTCTTGAAAACCACACATTGAGGAATTGACATGAAACCTCACCCTAGAGCTGCCCATTGTTCCATGCCCCCCCTCCTCTATAAAAACATGCACATTGACGCGTCATAATGACAATAGGAAACAATATATAACTTGTACTCAACTATTATAGAATCAAGAGTTGGAAGAGGCACTTGTTGAAAAATGTGGCAAAAAAATCATGCCAAGAGGGCTGTACTTCCATAGAAGACTGGATAAGACCATCACCTTCTCGAAAACCCACTAAAGATGAAGGGAAAGCTAGTGGAGAAGGATCAAACATCCATGCTTGAGATGTTGTGCTACGATTGAAGGACATGGCTAGCGTTGGGAGAAGCACGAGGGTACGACGGAGGAACAAGATTATAGTAAAGATAATATTGAGGAGTAATAAAATCTTGAAGGTTCCAAACAATGTCATCGACATCACAACTAATACTTGCTTGGGAGTCTCTACCACCTTCCTTGGAAGGTGAGGCCCCATTAATTTTTTCTTTCTCAGTGGGGTGAAGTGGGGTGAGGTGGTGGGGAACACCATCCTATCAACCTAGGTCCTCATTGATGTCATGCTAGCACACCCATTGGGTAAGGAATTACTTTGTAAACTTTAAAATTTTATTTTCATACTTAAAAATATTTTAGAGAAGTGTTGATATATCACCATCACTCTAAAGCTCATGAGACATTGTTCTTATTTTAACAATGTTGATTTTATTATTACACCATGATTTCTTCTTAAATTTAGATGTACTAATATTTTTAATATTATTGTTATTTTGCAAAGTGATCTCTTCCTTTATCACCTAATGTTTGAGTCAAGACTTGGCATCTTTATGCCACCTCTGCTTGAGTTGTGAATGCTTTTAATTAAAGTTTGAAGAAACAAGGGCAAGAGTGAGGGTCAATATAATGATATTCATAGGCACATAGCCATTACAACAATATTTCTAATCATCATGTCACTTGCGGGGAATCGAACCCAGTTGGGAGAGATAACAACCATTCTGCCCAACCACCCAAGATAACCCCATTTGACCAAAACACTTGCAAATTTATTTTATATTTCTCCATGTGTCATTTTTTTAACAAAAATGAGTATTTGTATTGCATTAAATATGTGCCTGGTCACAGCAAATACTAAGGGAATACATTGTATTTCATTCAACTTCCCCTTATTCTTATTATTACTATAGACTTCTATGACTTTTAATGGACTACATAGTTTCACAAAATTGGTTACATTCCTATATGGATATATTCGACAATAATTTCCTAATAACATAAATAAATGCAACATTACATAGATCATTTTAAATATTCACCTACTGCCTCCAATGTTTGGTTGAGGTTTAGACACTACTTCACTACCTTCCAACTTCTCGAGCTTGATTCGTTTAAGTTGGTATTCAAAAGTTGATTTTGTTCCTATAAATCTGCAATCTTTTGGCGAAGTGCCTCTACATAATCCATTTGCCTAGTTGTCTTGTCTTTGATACTTTGATCCCTTCCAACACATTCACACATGTTTCCATATACTTCTACTGTCTCATGTTCATCAACATCATTTCAATTTGGAGGGATTCTATTTTCTTCATCATATGAGTGATGCATTCCTTTCATCTAGAATTATTTGGCCTTTCTCAGTTGTTGTCATCATAAGCTTTCTCTTTACCTCACCTCATCTTTCCCTATCCTATTTGGAGAAACCAACCACCTTCTTCAATGTACCACACAATCATCCCCAAGTCTCCGTCCTTGGTGTACCACATAGCCTCCCCCACTTCTCCTCTAGTGCTACTACAAGCCAACAAACTTAGACTGCAATGCTCGGTGTTATCCAATCCAAATTTGTCAGGTTTTTCTTCTCCATTAGGTGCTAGTTATCCCAGGTAGAGTCAATTATGTGCTCACTAAGTCATTTAATGTTAATTCTCTGACTGAAAACAATGCCCTATAATCTATTCCTTTGTTTATTAAGCTAGGTCACAAAGAGGGCTCATAAGACAACCTAAGACTCCAAGAAAGGTAGGAAAGCTCCATCCTAAGCCTTGTGATGCCTCAACTCCTCTAGTTGTTGGGTCTGATGCCAGGCTCCATGGAGAGACCAAAGATTTGTTCATGCAATGAAATCCAAACCAATACAACCTTGAACACACCTATTCTTTCCCTAGACATGAATACAAGATATGCCAAGCAATAAACAAGGATGAAGATCAACCTTGAGGTAAAAATTTTTAATAGGAGAGGACGACGCACCGAGCAGGTTGTCACTCCATGGAACCTACCAGATTCGGTGACCTTTCCCCCAATTTCTTGTCACCGGAGTGCCTTGAGAATTGGAAACCTATGACATTCTATTAATCTACATCCATTGCAATTTGCATTACTTCCCCCAAATCCCACACAAGTGTAGAGTTATGGCTACATTCCTATTCATAATTGTCTCGCCTACAAAATTTTCCATCATTAGAGGTGGGGGTACAATAGCATAGCTATTCAATGTCCTTTGGCTTGCATACCCCTGATGAGAGAGGGTGTTGACGTCTTCCTGTTGCATGCATCGTTACTCGAGGGGCCACAACATCTGTCTGGCCTCCAACCTAATTTTTTATATTGAAGTTTGTCCCTTTCACCAATCTGAGCCATATAAATAATTTTTTTTAATAATTTCTATGCCATGCCATTTGGATAATGGTAGAGAACACCCTCCCAATGTGTCATTTACTTCTAGATGCCCGACTTGTAGTTAGCAGACATGGTTAACACATTTATCTGCTTCTTCATTTTGAATTCTAAAGATATGAAAGTACCATTTTTGAGGAATGTCTTCAAGGAGCATCTTTATTTTGTTTAATAGGTTCCCCAAGTGCTTATCACAAGATAATGTTCCTTTGAATAGGTGTTGTCTGGTGAGAAGGGAGTCTCCCAAAATTTTGATGTTGGACACCCGTGAAGCTCTAATCAAGATTAGACCTTGTAATAGGTCATGCATTTTTGCTTGATTATTTTCCATTGATCTAAGTCCCCATGCACACGTCTTGTCCAGATTTCCTTCGGGGCTATACAATACCCCTCCCACTCCTACCATCCCTATCTTTCTCCGTGTTTCTTTAAAAACATTTCAATCCCAAATTTCATAACCATATAAGAGTTTTATTTTTTTCCCCTCTTATTCCATAACATTAATAAAAAATTATTAAGTTATAATGGTTGCACTAAGAGACGCTCTCCAGTTGAGTGTGCAAGAGGTGTTGTAATGTCTTGTCGTGTTGCGTCCTATAGACTTGGTCAAATTACATAAAAATAAATAAAATAAAATTAATGATTAAAATAAATTTGAGGTAAAATAATCATTTGAAGTTAGCCTTTTTGAACTCCAAGTTTTGTCATCCCACGGTTTTTCCAATGGTATTCTTATGTAAGAAGAAATATTTGTGTGTATGTGTGTTAAATCAGCATAAACCCACCTTAACCTTGGATTAATCAAGCGTCCAGAGAGATCAAATCTTTTGAAGTACAAACCTCTTTTAAAGTGAAAATAATTTTGATCCCTATCAACAATTAGTAAATCTGAAATCAAAATAAATATATACTAATTTAATCTTAAATCAATATAATATTCTCTTTATATATTTCATATTATTATTATTTAAAAATTGAACTCCTTTTATTTTCAAGGTATTAAGGTATTTATAGTCTCATCATCATTTGACACCAGCGTTGAATCCGGCAATACAATACTTCAACATTGCTCAATGTCCTAATCTTCTAGAACTTTTCTACCTATAACCCTATTACCCTCAAGGCCATCCAACGTTTCTGTTTTGGAAACCCTTTTCTAGATTACCTCTTTTCTGGAACCGACATCCTTTACGGGTGTACCCTTTTCACACCGTTCATAAGTGGATATGTGCACACATCAAACAAAGAATTCTTTCAAAACATATATGAATAAAAACACATGTTTTCTAGAAGCTTCGATCCTGTTGTTCCTGTTGAAGCTTCTCGATCCTGTTGAAGACAGTGCTGCAGCTCCAGTGCCCCTAAGTCACCAAATGAATATCATGGTAATAAGAAGTGTACATTTAGATATACAGCGACATGTGATTTAACGGAAAGTTCTTACTGGATGTACCCTTTTTCTAGACATCCTTTACGGGTGTACCCTTTTCACACCGTTCATAAGTGGATATGTGCACACATCAAACAAAGAATTCTTTCAAAACATATATGAATAAAAACACATGTTTTCTAGAAGCTTCGATCCTGTTGAAAACACTGCCAGCCCCAGGGTGCTCTAAGTCACCAAAATGAATATCATGGTAATAAAGTGGTATGATATATAGTGACATGTGATTTAATAGTAAGTTTCATTGGGTGAAACCCACGAGAAAACTCACTCTCACCCATTACCGATTATCCTAGATTTTTGTGTGGTTCCAGGTTAGTTTAATTGCTCTAATCCTGAATTTGAGTTTTATGCCAACACCGTATCGCAATTCTCCTTCTATTTTTCCATGCCAGGTCATTTCAAAGTTACCGTTCAAAGAGTACCACGTGTGCTAGTTGATTCCATTCCCATATCCCTGTTCACACCTTAAAATGCCATTTTCCGACCTTATTTGCCATCCTCTGATTCAGATCTATGTCCAATGCGGCCCAGCGTGCCTTCTAATCTTTCGCGTTCATTTCGTGTGGCAACTATATTACAAGCCTCCTTATATAAACCCCTTACATCCTCTGTGATCCCTCGTGCCTTCCACTTTTTAGCTTCACCTGATACTAAACTATATTCACGCTTTTGTTCTCGGATCAAACCAGGAGTACCCTCTCAAGATCTTTGATATCTTCCGACTTCGGTTCTTTGCTAATTTTACAGCCATGACTGGGAGCTCATCAAAACAGTCTTCCTCTATCTATGACTTCACAGTCAAAGTAATTTATGTCTTCTGTTAATTTATCTCGTTGAATTGTTTCTCTGATAGTATTATCTATTAACCCATTTGCATTAGAGATTCTGAAACGAGTGTTAATTTTATGCAGGACATCAGGGGTAATGATTTGGATCTCAACATTTACAAGGGCAAGGTTTTGCTCATTGTCAACGTTGCCTCTCAATGGTAATTCCCTTTTTTCTTCAGTTTGGTTACAAGGATTTCATGGTGGACAGAATTTATGTGATTAAAGAGGGGAAACAGAGTTTTTAAGACCTCGCAGCACTGCAGTTTTGTCAAATCAGACCTTTCAAATTGATTTATTTTAAAAAATATATTCAAGGAACAAAATTATCTTCTGGGCTTCTTGGATTATGCATGGTTTTATGTTAGTGAAATTATACCCTTTTAGAAACTTCACTGAGCAGGTCCTGTATATTGTACTTCTATTTTGCAGTGGGTTGACTAATTCTAATTATACTGAGCTGAATGAAGTGTATACAAAGTACAAGGATCAAGGTATTATCCAAACTTATACTGTTCTAGAATCTGTTAGTTTCGACGATGTTTAAAGTCCTCTTCGTTGTGGCTGTATTTTTATTTTCGGGTGTTAATAATAGTCTGTATCTTATACCAGGAAGGTCAAACTTTTACAACTTTCTAGGTCCAGTTTTTGTTTCAAGCCTCTTAAAATCTTTGCATTAGTTTAAAATATATGCGGTAATGTTGTCGTAGAGTCCTATGTTACCGGAAACCTGACCGGAAGACTGGTTTTTGGTTATGTTCCCATGTCCACCCCTTTTCTGATTGTTGTCTTTACTTTTGGAGGAGATCCCCTGATCAGCATCTTGGCTCTGGGGTAGGTCTGTGAGGTGTCACCTATGAAGGGATACCATTGGCTTTACATCCACCATGCACATTTTCCAGATTTGAATGTAAAGGTGTTTCTCCAGGGCAAACATGATTCATCTCTTTATACATGTTTCTTCTCTTTCTATAGGATTTCTTTCTCATTTGATTTTACTTATTTTATTGGGCTTTTCTTTGATGGTTGTGATCATTTTATTGGGCTAATTGGGCCTTTTTTTATCTAGGCCAGGATTTCTTGCTTCTTTGTAATCCATGGAGTTGTCTTAGCACTCGGTCACTATAAGCCTGGAGTTGCCTTAGCACTTGGTCATTATAAGCCTTAAGGTGCGGTGTACTCCTTTGGGTTCCAGTCCCATGGTTCAGTTTTGGTCTCTAGTGGACATTAATTTTAAATTAAGTTAAATTAAACTACATTAGTAGGTAAGGATGCCTCTCATGAAAAGACCATATAACTTGGTGATAGAGCAGACCACCGGCTAGAGGCAGATCCTTGGGGTTTGATTCCTAGCCTGTGTTATTTTCACTAGTTTCCTAGCCTCCCCAATTTATAAAGGATTTTTTTATCTCATTGAGTTAGTTTATGTAGCCCACATTTTAGGTCACTTTCTTGGCGACCCAGTTATTTTCTTCTAGTGCACTCTGTTACTCTGTGACCGTTCAGCTCCAGAGGTAATTATTAGATTCTCAGTAATACCCTGTTATTTCTGTTACACAAGGACAACTCTGAATCTGCATACAGTAAAAGTAAAAAATTGATATTCAACATACTTAAGATATTGTTAACCAGTGTGTTGTTGAGCGAACCCTGAAGGCATGTAATAGTACCCCTAACAAGAACATACATGCCCCTTTTTATATTGGGGTACATTAGGCTAGATTCACTTCATGGGAAGTTAATTTCACCAAATCACTCTGCCCTTACAGTCAACCTGTATAAGAAGTTGCATGTTTTTTTATATTGAGAACTTAAATGATATCTTAATAAAACTTGAGAGTCAATATTATGTTGGGTGGCTCAATAAATCCCTTCAATTTTCATTCAACCAGTTTTCAGAACTTTATTTGATTTACAACTCTCGAAACTTTTCTGACAACTTAAGGAGTCTGGGAAACTGTTTGCAGGGTTAGAAATACTAGCTTTCCCATGCAATCAGTTTGGTGGACAAGAACCAGGTGATAATGCTCAAATTGCAGAAGTGGCCTGCACTCGCTTTAAAGCAGAGTTTCCCATATTCGACAAGGTCTTCATCTTCTGATCTTTATACCATCATGTATTTTTTCTCTCTTTATGCTAGAGGATTCATTTAAACATAACCAGTCCATCTGGTTGCTTCTTTGGAACCTTGGTGTTAAGTAGCAATTCTGTGATGTAGGTCGAAGTTAATGGTAGCAATGCAGCTCCTCTCTACAAGTTCTTGAAGTCAAGCAAAGGTGGGCTTTTTGGCGATGGAATAAAGTGGAACTTCACTAAGTTTCTGGTGGACAAAGATGGGAATGTTGTACAACGATATGCACCCACTACGTCTCCATTGAGTATCGAGGTATTGGGCAAACTCTCTCTGTTAGTTCCATGTATCATATATGAAGATCCTTGCTATCACTAGCTCACTATATAATTACTTTGCATGCAAACTTGTTTGACATTGAAAAGGTTTTTGAGTAAAAAATTCTAGTGTAGTATAATTGGATGCAAAGTTGAAAATAGCTGTTGATATTTTCAGTTTATTTTTTGCAGAAAGATGTCAAGAAGCAGTTAGGAATTGCTTGATTCTTTAAAGCAGCAACATATGCTACCCTTCTGTTGGTAAAATAAAATAATAAAATGAGCAGCAGTAATTAGCAAGACATTGCTCTAGTTGCTGCACAAGATTGAAGCAGACATTGTCATCAGTTTAGGCGTTCATTAAAGTGCACGTTGCTGTTGCATACCAGCAATATTTTATTTGTAATCTTTCAGGTGTTTTCATCATCATCATAATGATGAGTATATTTCAATGCAATTTAAACTTTTCTTGAAATCTTTATGGAATGAAAATGACTGATATGTATCTTCAATGTAAGTAACTTCTTGAAACCGTATTGAAGTTTTCTCTGTCAAAAACTTAGTTCAACTCAACACGTTACTTAATCGGGTTCTCTAGTGAAGAATTTTGGTATTAATAATTCTTCTATAGGGATGTGCTCATGTAGATATTGTATTTTGAAAGCTTATAAAGCATGACAACTACATCCTCCTTTAATCTTAGTATAAGCCGTAAATAATAATATATCTATTACTACGTATGAAATATAAAAGATATGCCGACAATATATATTCTACATCATTGTGTTTTAAGGATATAAAAATAAATCTTACATTTATGACTTAGCATATAACTCGAGTATATCAAGTTATTCGTACTTGTGAATGGGATATAAAACTATTATTTTAAAGTATTTATTATTTTTCTTTTAAAGCTAGAAAATTATAAATATTAAAATTTTCAGTAAAATAAGTTATAAGTTACTAAGTGGATTATGAAGATATAACTATGATGCTTTTAATTATGAAAAAAACAAATCTATATCTATTCAAAAATTAATAAAGAAGTTATGGAAGTTATGATATTATAAGGAAGTTATGAAAGTTCTGATATTATAATAGGATAAGAGAAAAAAATCCAAAAATTAATATTATAATATATTATTCATGCAATTTGGAGAAGTATTGAACATTTTTTTTTATAGTTCTTTGAAAATTTCATAAAAAATTTCTATACTCATAAATTCCTATATCTTTAGGAAGAGGTCATGTAGCCCCCTCGAGCAAAGAAAATATTTATTTTTGGTGTTTCTTTCATACTAATAATAATTTTCATATTGTTTCTTTTTGTGTTGAATTCCTTTATACTAATAATCATTTTCTCATTTTATCCCTTTGTGTTTGATGAGACTCTTCTCTCATTGTTTATGAAGTAGCATGTGTTAATTCCATGGCTCACACATAAGGCTATTGAGAAATTGAGATTGGTTAGAGACTATTATTGTCAAATAGAAGGAGAAATGGGTTGATTTTGAAGGGAGAACCATGGATGGAATGTCCACAATTGCTAGTGCAAATTGTAGACTTGCATGACTATGATTGTGCCAATAATTGTTCATAGCTCAATAAGCGATATATTGCTTTAGGATTCTCAAAGAACATTCAATGGATCATATTCATCCTGGTTGCACTAGAGCATGGCAAAAAGGGGCTTTTGAGTAAAAGAAGGGAAACACCCTCTCTTGTGTTGTTTTTTAATAAGAGAAAAATAGAAAAAATGTCTATGTCAAATCAATAGTGGATGAGATCTTTGAAGGAGTTTATTTAATGGATTTGAAGTTAAATTTCCAATTGGTTTAAATTGTTGGGCATAATGAGTCGGTTTGAGAGAGAGAGGGAGTTTTGTAGGAGTTACTTCTCCTTAGTGATATCTTTCCCTAGCTTAGAAATAGAATCCATAGTTGATTCTTATGGTTGGGTGGTGAATTGCTCTTTAGTGACTTCTTTGGTCAACAAGTAATTATCACACATAATTTTTTACATCTATTTTGATGTGAAATGATTTTATTTTGGTTATATTATTTATCATATAAATTCAATGGGAAATACGTTAAATTTGTGTAATGGAATTGACTAAGTGGATATTTTTTTTCGTATAAATCATGCATGTGGATTAAATAATGTTGAAAGGTTCATGGAATTGTTGTTGTCTGGCCATGAGGTAACTCCACAAGATGAATTGTGATTTTGCATTAAGGGTGAACATAAATATATACATGGAGGGAGACTCTTGGGATGCATCTCTTAGTGTCTCTTCATATTCCATCTCTCCTTATTTTCTATTTACATTGTTTTAAATTTTCACCCAATCCCAATGATTAGGTGTTAACATCCCCCCCCCTCCCCTTAATCTAAAGGGATGTTGGTGAGTCCAAGCATCATTGTAAATCTTTCAAACTTTTCTCTTACAAGCGCTTTGGTGAAGATTTATGCAATCTACTCATTTGTGGAACAATGACGTAGATAGATTGTCTTGTCCTCAACATGATGTCGAATTAGATGTTATTTTGTATTTATGTGCTTTGTTCAATCATGGAACTTTGGGTTATTGGCCAAGTTTATCGTAGAAGTATTGTCAATCATGAGTGGAGTTGACTGCACTTGTTTCTCCTGCAAATCTCCCAAAATTTTCCTAAGCCACAAGATTTCTTTTGTTGCTTCAGTTGTTGCCACATTCTACCTCAATTGTGGAATCTGCAGGAATTGATTGTTTGTGTGATCTCCATGAGACAACGCCTGATCCAGGACTCATAGCATAACCTAAAGTAGATACCCCAATTTCTTTGTCTCTATCAAAGTCTGAATCAGAGTATCCAATCAAGTTGAACTCTCCCACCTGTGTATACTTGAGTCCAAATTCTTGAGTCCCCTTCAAGTACTTTAGAACTCTTTTTGCAACATACCAATGTCCCTCACAAGGCTTTTGCATAAACCTGGAGAGGATTCCAACAACAAATGAAATGTACAGTTTGGTAGTAGTCAGGTAGTTGAGACTTTCTACAAGTTGTCTATACTTTGTTGCATCCTCAAATTCTTTTCCTTTGATGGATGTGAGCTTCAAGTTTTGTTCTATTGGAGTAGTCAAAGGATTGCTCTCAACCATGCCAAACTTGTTCAACAAATCTCCAATGTACTTCTTCTGAGAAAGGAATATAAACTTCAGATGTTGAGTTAATTCAATACCAAGATAGTAGTGAACATATCCCAAGTCAGTCATTTCAAAACCTTTCCTCAATTCCTTCTTTATGGATGCAATGTAGCTTTCATTGTTCCTTGTCATCAAAAGATCATCTACATACACCATAAGATATACAATTGCTTTTCCAACTTTCTTGACAAAAAAAGTTGCATCACCAAGATCATAATGTTTGAAGCTGAGTTTCAGAAGATGCTCAATTAACTTCTCATACTAGGCTCGCATTGCTTGCTTGAGGCCATACAAGGATTTTACAAGTTTGCATACTTTGTGTTATTGGCCCTTCACAAAAAATCCTTCTCGTTGGGACATAAAAACATTTTCTTTCATATCTCCATTCTAGAAAGCAGTTTTTACATCCATCTGATGAACTTTCCAACCGTTCTGAGCTACCAAGGCAAAGAGTATCTAGATGGTAGACCATTTTGCTGTGGGGGAAAAAGTATCCTCATAATTGACCCCTTCTTTCTGTGTAAAACCTTTTTCTACAAGACTGTCTTTGTGCTTGTCAAGTGAGCCATCAACTTTATACTTATTCTTGTAGACCCACTTGTAGCCAATTAGTTTGATCTTCAAGTAACTCCACAATATGAATTATGATTATGCATTAAGGGTGAACATAAATATATACATGGAGGAAGAGACTCTTGGGATTCATATCCTAGTGTCTCTTCATATTCTAGCTCTCTTTATTTTCTATTTACATTATTTTACATTTTCACCCAATCCAAAGGATTAGGCATCAACAATTGTGTATATGTGATGTTATTTAGGAAATTTATTGCATATAAATCTAATATGAGGTAAGGTTAAGTTAAGTTGACAACGAGGAAATGTAAGATGGAATGAAGAATATATCTGACATGGAGTACCCCTATGGGATGGAATTTGGGTATGTTATAGAGTGGTATCAAATCCTATCAAGGTATATCATTGCACTTTTATAGGTTGATAATTTAAGATGTATGCTAGATATTGGAATTGCATGCCAATGGTTTAAATAAACGTCTAAGTGGAAATTGTGTTAAATCCATCATATTGCATGCTCATGGTGATGAGTTGATCACCAAGATTCAAAGCCTAGATCAACATTACACCCTTTGTGAATTCATGGTAAATAATTTATTTTTATTATTTTAATCCAACTAGGCTGAACCTAGGTTGAGGCTAACCTTATTTTGGATGGAATAATGATCTTCCCATGTGTGAGATGTTGTCACAAGGATTCTGCAAGGCTTGGTTGAGCCTAGATGCACCAGGGACAATTTTTAATCCCCACAAGTGGCTCCCATCCTCAACCCCTACCCACGAGATTTTTTAGGTGATTTTAGGAAGTTCAAGATAAAATAATAAGTAAGGAAAACCTACAATTTTCCAAACATAGGAAAATTAGATAATAATAATTTTACGGGTTCATTGAAACTTAGGATGGACAAGAATAGGGGCTTGTTATATGACACATTCCTCCAAGGAACAAAATCTCGAAGATAAATTGCACTGCACCATTGTAATTAACCGAAGGATCATAGGGTTGAATTCATGGTTTACATTGGAGCATATAGTTAGAGGAATCTAAAAAAAAAGAGAGGTTATTTTTATAGAAACAAAGGCATGTCAAGTGTCCCTTAGCAGTTGGGATGAAAAATTTTGAGTTGTACAGGGAGATGGTATGTAAGTTAAACATATGGTATACTTTATTGGATGGGTCAAAGCTCCCATCTGTTACTCAAATGGGATGGTATTTAATGCATAGGGACATGTAGAAGGTAGGATGGGCTTGACTCATTGAGAAACTATAAAAAAATGATGAGGAGGGAGTGTGCCGAGTGGCTTCTAGTTATTGGAAGCCATAATTTTAAAGGGAAGCCATGGATTAGATGGTAGTGTAAGTGACTATTCTCAATTGGCAAGGTGGGGGGCCTACGCCATGAGATGGATGTGTGAGGTATGAAATCTAAGGAGGGGTCGAAGAGTCGTTGCCTATCATTAGGTCACCCCAAGAATCAATGATTGAGGCTAACGTGAAGGGTTAGAGTTTGTGAGGATCTTGCTTCTTGGGGCCTCAAGTTTGTAAAGAAAATATTTGCACTCAACATGGAAAAATATAATTAAAAAAATATTTATTACAACTACATAATTAATCCTTTTATGTTCTTTTCTACAACATATTTTAAAGGTATATAATTTGATTCATGGGGAAACTCAAATAATTTTGACAAATAACAAGAGAAATACTTGTTTGTATTGTGGTTTTTGCCTTGTGTGGTACTCCTAAGACCTCTGAAACTACTCAATTGTATATACCACCGGTTAAATTATGAATAACCTATTTATCTTCCTAACCAAGGGAACCTCCACAAGTTACCTAGTGCAGCGAGCTCAAGTCCAGATCCAAGTTGTAGTGTGTTTGAGTTCTTAGTTCCAAGACCTTCCTAATTTCCAAATCCAAAATCCTATTCATTGTCCAACTTCCCTCCAACCTTCTCTCAACCCTCCTTTCCAACACTTCTTCCCCCTCTTTGTGCCCAAAATGACTCCCCAATATAGACTCCCCCCAAAATAAAGTTCCTCCCTAAATTCTCTTCCCCTCACTTCCTCGTGTCCCTAATTCTCCACCTCATTAACGCCACCTAACTCAAATTAATGACTCTATAGCCATCCCTTATTAATGCAATGTAAAATATTATAAACTTTAAAACAGTTGGCCAAATTGATGGATACATAAAATTTCTAATTAATTTCAATATTACATTAATCATAATACAATCTAAATTATTAATCAAGCTTAACCATTAATCAATCATATAACATAATAGGTCATAGAATAATAACATATTCATGTGAGGTGTGTGCATGCAACTCACATTCATATACTCATAACACTAATAAGGATCTACAACATCAAGAAATCTCACAATAGGTAGGTTAACAACCTAACATAACATAATAGGATAAGGGTGTGTGCATTACATACATCCCTCCTTTAGAAAACTTTGTCTTGAGGTTGAAGTTAAAAGGATACAATGATCAAGGAATGATTTTAATTATAATCAAACATAATTGAAACAATGTGAAATGTGTAGTAGCCAAAATTGAGTAAATAGATAAGAAGAAATCACCTCCCTTATAGAGTTCATAGATAACCTATATCTTCCCATCCTCTCTATCATACTTCAAATCCCATCCTATCTGTCCTTTGTTGCAATATTCTATGGCATTTGCTATATTGATCTAACCATTGATAGAACCAAAATGGTGGAAGGATTTTCTATATCAACCTAAATTCCCCAACAATAAATTAACAATCCTTATCACATGTCTATTGGAGTGTGTGTCCATAATAGGCCTCCCATAATTCCAAGTTTGGAGGTTACATGGTGGGAAATGCCTCAACCCCTCCTCAAAGAACTAGGGTCAACACCATAACATGGACCACACTACGATGTTGGTTTTGATGCTTGCCATCAAATTATTTAGTCGTGAAGTTATGTTACTTGCAGATATATACCTTCCCCAATGTCATAACAATACATATCAATTAATACATAATATAACAGAACAATGTAGACCATATCATTACCCATTCAATGTCCCAACATCAACCAATTACTAGCCTGGATCTCTGTCTATCACATATCCTCCTTTCAATCCTATAAGTTAGTTCTCATCCAATCATATCCATAAAACAATACATACATACACACATATACAAAGGCATGTGTGTGTGTGTGTTTTTATCCTAATTATCATATTATTTAAACCAATATCCATGTACCAAAATATGTCAATTAACATCAACATGATGGAAGAAAATCATACATTAGATAAAATACATCCAATATTTTAATCAATAGAAACATAATTCATCGATTATTTTATATAAATAAATTCATTTGTCCAATTTTGATATGGAAAAATATTGCATAGCATTCATGAATAATACACCATAAAAATGAAAATAATGCCTCAATATAAGTAGCTATCTAGGTCAAAATGGGGCATCACTTGTGGTAAAAAAATGAGGGGTAGTCTCAATGGAAAGTATTTGCATTCTCCTAGGTAGTGTACCTTGGGCTACACTTATCCCTCTAGACCTTAACCAGGTCCACCACGTGATACTTGAGCTATTGAACTCTACGATCCAATATGCATAATGGTTCTCATGTTTGATGCATACAATCCCCTCCAATTGAGTTTGTGAGATTCACCAGAAACATAATGTTGTAGAACAAACACATGGAAAACATCATGAGTTTTATGAAAGTGGGAAGGAGGTACAAGATAATAGGAAATTAGCCTAATTATCTCATTTATCCTAAAAGGTCCTATAAATAAAGTGGAACATTTTGTCCCTTTCCCAAATTAAATGGTTCTCTTTTTGGGTCAAATACAAATAAATACTTGGTCCCCCACTTTATAAATTTTATTGGTATTATGAGCATTGGAATAACTCTTCTATCTATTTTGTGCTTCCTTTAACCTTTGTTGAATTTAAATCACTTGTACCCATTCATGCCATACAATCACCCTGTCCTCCAACCTTTCCCAACTAAATGCTGTCATGCATGGCCTCTAATATAGAGTTTGATAAGGATGTGGCCTTATTAAACTATACTAATTATTTTTGTAGTTGAACTCTACCAATGGTAGGTACTTCTCCCATTGAGTCTGGTTATCCATTACATGCATTCTAAGCATGTAGAACTTGATTTACTCTTTTATTTTTCCTATCTATTTCTAGATGATATGGAGTGCTCATGTTCAACTGTGTCCCTAACGATAACTACAAAAATTTCCAAAACCTGTATCTATCTGGAATAATATTTGTGGGTAACCCACTTAGCTAGATAACTTCACTTATAAACAATAATTCCACATCTTTGACATCATAATTGTCTCTAACTAAGATAAAATGGGTGCTTTTAGTAAACTTAGCAACAACAACAAGGATGGAATCGTGCCTTTGTGACATGAGTAGAAAACCTATAAAAAAATTGATAGAGATGACCTCTCATTTAGAAATGGATATGTTATGTGGTTGTAGGAGTCTTGATGGGTGGTGATGGTTAACCTTCACTTGTTGACATACAAAACACCTAACAACACACTAGATGACATCATGCTTCATTCCTACAAAACAGAAAATCTTCTTTGTTAGGTCCCTATATTACTAGTGTAGTCCCTTGTTATTATTATTATACCCTTGTAGTCCCCATATTGTTATTATTATGCCCCATAAAAGCCAACTATTGTTATTGTTGTGCCCTACATTATTATTGTTAGGTCAACTAGGATTATATTGTGACCTCGTGGACTCCTATATATAGAAAGGAGGTTTTTTCATTTGTATCATCCAATAATTGTTCATTTATGTAATATAAAGGAGTTTTTCCCCTTCAAGAGGCTGATTTATAAGGCATCAATCTCTCTTTTATTCTATTTGTGAGTTGGTTTCATAACATTTGGTATTAGAGCTTTGGATTCTAGGGTTTTGCTGCTACAAACAGGTCATCGTGGAATTGTTACTATAGCATTTTTTTTACGCAGGTTCAGAAGCTAAACAAAACCCATTTCATGTAAAAATTTTAGATCTTGGTTCTCAATATTTTTGGAGATATGATCAGTGGAAGTTAGGGTTTTGGCAAGATCTGAAATTTCATCTCAAGAAGGTGGCCGAGGGAAAATAATCATAACTTTTTTTTTCAGACATCAGATAGGGATTTTGTAAAGATTAGATGAAAGTGCACAGACTGTAGTTTCATTTTTATCGATTTTAGAACTGAAGATCGAAACAGTGACACATGGCACGCCATATAAGTTCGCTCTATTGAACCAACCCATAATTAGGTCATTGTGGGAGATCATGCATAACTTGATCTTGACGAATCCAAACTAGGCTTGACCTGTGGCACTGGAAAGAAGAATCAGAGGTCTACTATAGGATCGAATTTTAGATATTGAAGATCCAAACTCGTAGAGATAATTCAGGTTCAATATCAACCTCCTAAAAAGTAAGAAAAATGTGTGTATTTGTTTTTTAAAATTGCATAATGTTTGTTTGAAAAATAAAATTGAATTGATTCCAAGGGCATATTCAAGCATAGATATAAGTATTGGATTCTATAATGCCTCTTAAAAAGAAGTCCAAACCCATTAAGCCCTCAGAAATAAAGCTTCTGTGGTATATATATATATATATATATATATATACCATAGAAGCTTTATTCCTCTGTTCAAGTGCATACTTTTATTTAATCTTAATGCCTGGTTCAATGAATGAATTCGTTCTTCAGAAACCCGATGACAAGAAGATTGCTAGGCAAAAGAGATGGTCTTTTTTGAATAAATATCTGAAAAAATCAAGTAATGATGAATTGTATAATGAGAAAGTTTTAGTTCAAGAATTTGAACCTCGGCCTAATTGGACATTGCCAGAGATAGAAGTTGATAAGCTATATAAGATTCTTGCTTTTCAGTTTCGTGCTGCTCAGTTGTTTCGATTTACTTCTGTGAATATTCCTATTTCTACTGGTCAGTCTATATATCAAGTTCCTTTGATAAAGAAAGAAGATATAGAATGGGGTTTAGAGCATGGCTATAATTATATTCATATCAGAATGATTCAGTTTGGCATCAATTCTCTTGTTAGGCCAGGATTAAATACATCTTGTCTAAAATGTGTCCTAGACACTAGAATGAATAACTTCCATGATGCACTTTTGGGTGGATTTCAGAGTCCATTAAATAATGGTCTTGTCTGGTCCTCAGTCATTCCTCGCTATCAAGTAGCCTTGACAGATCCATACATTAATGAGTTCTTGAATGCTTATATTCAATTCCATGGGTTTGATGTAGCTCCACAAGCTTTAATAGCTCAACTTCATTCCTCTATTTGTCTTTGTTTTGTTTCTACTTCAATGCCTCCGTTAAATCCCAAGTTGTCTCAAAGAGCTTTGAAAGAAGGCGTGGTTGTCGGCCCTGGCAATACTGCACCTCTCCAAATTGGATTTGCTGAGTGTACCCTTCCTGAAGAATGGAATAGTACATATACTTCCTTGTCTCAAAAATATCCGCAACTTAAATCCTCCAAAGAGCCCCAACAATTGTCTCTAATACAACATCCTGATGGATCCAGTGGTCTTAAATTCACAACACCTTCTCTTACTCGATCTCTGTCCACCTTAGACAGATCTCCATTTTTGGGTGGTAGACATAGTTTATCCTCCATACCCTCTTAGCTTTTTATTCCCAGAAATCCTGTTTTGCAATCCTCTGTTCCTAGAAAATGCCACAAAAGATCTCAGTCCCATAAAACTGATGACTATCAGTTTTGTGTTCCGTCTTCAAGTTTCCAGACTGAAGAACATCATTCTCCTAACAAGGATTCACAGATCTTTATCCCAGATATAAAAAGATTTTCCCTTTCGAGAGCTCAACAAGAATTGTCTGCAAAGATAAATGAAAGACATCTAGAGCCCGGAAATGGTAGGAGAACATTCAGAAATGGAACAATGAAGGCAGATCTACAATGGTTACAAATGAAGAACCTTTCAGATCCAGAACAAAATGAGTCAGAAAATATGCATAACTATACAAATTATCAACTTGTTTGTATGTTAAAAAATATAGATGATATAGCCAGAGATGTGCTAGAAATAAAAGAACATATTAAGAAGATGCATACTAGTTATAATTAAGTATTGGGAACACAGAATGAGCATACACAGAAATTGAATGATATCCAGTCAAACATGGGTATTATCTCAATATCTCTTGATCATTTACGAGATGCTCTTCCTTCCCCTGCTTCTCCTCCCCATTATAGAGAAGTAGATACTTCTACTCCTAGACTGAAATTTAATTCTTATTCTACTACTTCACAAGGTGGATTACGAAGCATTCTTTTTAAAGGGGTAGAGAATTTGGATACAGTCAAGTATGAGAAAATTCAGAGAGGAATAAATTTAGCTAAAGAAAAAACCGAGTTAATGAAACAAAGGCTAAAGGAATTTCCTTCTCTTGAAAGCTTAAAGTTGCCAAAGAAGTATGTCAGCCTTAGAAGTTTGATAGAAAATGGCCAACCATCTACTACACAATTTCCCCAAATATTGGCCATGTCAGGTTTCACTGGTACTCAGAGAACCCCTGGTGAACCAACACAAGGTGAGCCAAGTTCTAAAAGAGATAGAGAAGAAACATTTTCCTTTACTCATAAAGAAAGAAAGAATCAAGATAATACCACTGCCATGAAGCATCTGCAACAAGTCCTTATGGTAGATATACAGAAACATTGCAGAACATCTAAGAAAAAATGGAAAATCCTTCTACAAGAGGATTTGGAAATTCTCTGCTTGTTAATATTGATTGCTTAAGTTATGATGAAGTTATCACTGCTTTTCACAATTTGCATGCTTGGTCATTACAAAGAAAAACAGAAACTAAGGTAGATTGGTCAGATATTGTCACTCAGATTATTTGGTATTTTACTGGTATTCTTAAGCAATGGTGGGATAAGCTGTCAGATGACGAAATGAATCAAATAGTTGAAAATGAAGATGATCCTTTAAAAGCTTTGTTTGATGCCTTAAAACATGAGTTTGTAGGGGCTGTACCGGAAAATTCAGCCCATCATTCCAAATTGTTTTTATCCCAGAGATTGTGCAATATAGATTATTTGCAAGAATATTTCTGTACTATGCAGAAATTACTGTATCAGTCAAATGATCCTCATAATGTTGCATATTTGAGGTACTACATAGCATCAATGCCAGGAAAGATTCCAGATCTAATAAATCAACATATTGATGAGCACAAAATCAAAATTGAAAACTCATCATTTGCTGTTGTTCAACAATTGATTGTTTCAGTTTTGCAGAAAGAATGTGCTGCTGAAAAGGCAAAAAAGAATTTCAAAAAGAAAATGCATTTTAGTACTAAAATCTGCAATAATTTCAAGGAAACTTATGACTTTGGTTGCCATTCTAAATCTAGGAATAAAGTCATTAAGAAAAAATACCAAAATTGTTCCTGCAAAGCAGATAAGTATTTTCCCAAAAAGAAGTATTATCCTTCTAAGAAAACTTTTCGGTGTAGAAGGACAATATTTAGGAAAAGGACAAAACCTTGAAAGAAAATTGTTTGTTTTATTTGTGGAAAAGAAGGTCATTATGCTAATGCTTGCAGAGAAAAGAAAGATAATATACAAATGAATATTATGGATATATTCTCATCAGTTCATGATCCAAAAGACTGGGATCTCATATCTCATTCTGATGGAGAATACTTTGAAGTATCCAGTTCTTCCTCAGAATCTGGAGAAGATAACTTGGCAGATATTAGGAAGCTCACATTAGAGTCTGATTTCTCTGAATCTGATGAAACATTTATTCTTGATATCAAAATGTTTCATTTTAACTCTTAAGATAATTTGCAGATAAAGAAGTCAAAGCTGAATTGGCACAGCTTGACCTAGTACAGTTCACAGCCAGAAGAAGGTTGACAGAAAAGCTTGAAAGCTTGGAGAATCAACTACCTTCTTCCAGAAGACTTAAAGGAAGTCTCTCAAATGAAGAATTCATTGAAAAAGAGTTTGATTCACTGTTAAAACCTTTGAAGATTGCAGAATTCTCACAAAATCTAGGTATGGACACAATCGCAACTCTTAAGAAGAAGATTGAGGATCTAGAATCATCTATTCATCATACTAGATCAGAAATGATTCAGTTATCATCTAAGCTTCAGTTATTAATTTCTGATTATGATGACTGTAATTCAAAATTGGCAAACTTGTTGATGAAAGATGTCCCAGAAGAAATTCCTTTAAAAACTATAAGTGTTGATGTGGTTAATATTATGGGAATTGGAGATAGAGTGGTTATTCCAATTAAGATCAAATTGCCTAAAGTCAAAGAATACACTCTTGATGCTCAGATTGATTCTGGAGCAATGAGTAGTTGCTGCAAATTTGGTGCCATTCCTGCATATTACTGGCAGCCTACTAAATTACAGTTTAGGGCTATTACAAAAGATTTGATGGAGATTAATCACATAGCCCCTGATTTTCCTATTCAACTTCATTATTTTCAAGTCTTTGTAACTTTGTACAGTTTTGATACTGGTTCAGATTTTTTGTTAGGACAAGATTTTCTGAAGAAATTCCTTCCTGTTACTTTTGGAAAAGAATCTGTTATTTTTACTACCACTGAAGGCCCAGTTACAGTACCTACTTCAAATGACTACAAAATCAATGTTCAACCAATTGAAGAAGATTAGATTCAATGTAGTCTACAATATTTGTCTAAGATCCACAAAATTGTGAAAAATGCTGAGATTCATGGCCCTAAAAATTTGCAGAATATTTCAGATAAACTTCGCAAAAAATGTATAGCAAACAGGCCAGATGCTTTCTGGACACGTGAAAAATATTTTGTGGCACTTCCTTACAAATAAGGATACATTTCTAGACCACAAAAAGCCAGTGCTAATCACATGAGTCCACAAGAACAAGCTTTATGCAAAGAAGAAATCTCTCAGCTATTGCAGAAAAAGCTTATTGAGCCCTGTAAAATTCCCTGGGCTTGTCCAGATTTTTATGTGAATAAACACAGTGAGCAGAAAAGAGGAAAGAAACGGCTTGTTATCAATTACAAGGTTTTAAATGATGCATTGCTTCCTATCAGGTATCCTCTACCTAATAAAGAGCTCCTTCTTGCTAAAATTGCTAATGCTAATGTTTTCAGCAAATTTGATTTGAAAAGTGGTTTATGGAAAATCAGCATCATTCCAGCAGACAGGTACAAAACAACTTTTACAGTCCCCCATGGTCAATATCAATGGACTGTTATGCCTTTTGGACTAAAAAATGCTCCATCTGAATTCCAAAAGTAGATGGAAGACATCTTTGGAGGGGTAGAGTTTATAATTGTGTATATAGATGATTTACTTGTTTTCAGTAAAGATGTAAATAGCCATCAGTTGCATTTAGAGAAGTTCTATGAAATGGTGTATAAACATGGACTTGTTCTTTCTGACTCTGATGAGAATTTTCAAGCAGGAAAAGTCAGAATTGATTTTGTAGGTCTGCACATAGAACAAGGTCACATTGAGCTGCAATCACATATTTTGACTCACTTACTGAAGTTTCCAGATTTTATCCCAGATGTCAAGAGTTTGCAGAAGTTTCTTCATTTTTTGAATTATATCAGACAATTTTATGAAAAACAATCAGAAGATACTAAAACCTTGCAGAAAAGATTGAGAAAGGAAGCAGTGGGATGGACTAAAGAAATGACATAAGAAGTTAGAAATATTAAAGCCAAAGTCAATGAATTGCCAAAGCTTAAACTTCCTGATACTAATCTTCCTTTCATTCTTGAAACAGGTGCTTCAAATCATACATGGGCTGCATTATTACTACAGAAGCATGGAAGGAAAGAGTTAGTTTGTGCATATGCTTCAGGGACATTCGATGACACAGAAACTAAGTATCCTTCTTCTCATAAGGAAATACTTGCTGTGAAACGGGGAATTAAGAGATTTAGATTATTTCTTAAAAGTGTCAAGTTCATTGTCCACACAGATCTAAAACATATGAAAGGTATTTTGGCAAACAAAAGATTGTTAGAACAAGGGAACACTAGAGTTTTGAGATGGGCATTATGGCTTGAAGGATTTTATTTTGATATAGTATACAAGTCTGGTGCAGAAAATTATCTTGCAGATATGCTGACAAGAGAAGGAGCCGAAGTCAAGGAGATTAAGATGTTCAGACCACTTCATCAGCATGAAGCTTCATCAAGTAACAGTTCAGTACAGTCTAGTAGAGTCAGTCCAGTCGTTATTTGCAGTTAGTGTCATTATGAATTTTGTTGGGATTGTTTTGTAAAAAGAGTCAAGTCTTTGCCTTTGAGTCTCCAAGAAATTATTTTGCAGAAATGGTTTGATTCAGAAGATGCTATGTGGTCATACGGTAGAGAGTTACCATTTAGGAGTAGGCCTTGGCGTGTATATTATGCATTGTCTAGAGATTTAGATCCAATATATTTTGGTTTTGTTCAAAATACTGATTGGACATGGAACAATTATTTTACTATCCATCAGAGAGCTAGAATCCATGGGTCTGTTAGAGTCATTTTTTATGCTATCAATGTCAATAGTGCTGTAAATTGGTGGAGTCCTTGGTTCAACTTGTTTTTGTATAAGTATATGCCTAGAGTATGTTGGATTCTTGACCATGATTACCAGACCACTATTAGCACCTTAGTTTGGGAATTACATGTTGCTGCGCAGAGTGATTATGTCATATAATTTGAATTTGTTCACCGGGATACAGTTGTGGTTCCTAATGAAAGAGATGAATCATTCAGTCTCTTTGTAAGCTTTCAAGGAAGAATTATAGTTGATGAAGAACATAGACCGCAAAATATGTATTCTTTCCCTTTCTATTGTTGTTTTAGGGAAGTGGCCCCACCTTGGTTAAATGATGCTTTGCCTCATGAGATTTTTGCTCCTAATTTAGATGAATTATTGGAACCTGACCAAGTTGCCAAATACGATCATGAACATGATTACGAGGACAGAGAAAACAGTGATTGATTGCAAAGATCACTCATTCGATATCTTTGCATATCTTACTTTTGGTTTCCGTGGGATTTAGTCCAGCTAAAAAATCTCCACTGTGTATTTACTTTTATAAAGAGCCAATGTCCTAGATTCCGTCCAGATTGTAAATATTTTGCTTTATTAGATTGTGTCAGATTCGGTCCCCATATGGCCTAGCCTCCAAGGGATGAGATAACAAGTGGCTGTCCCCACTTGCCCGAATATTTAGACTATTTATAGCTTTTTGTACATTTACTTTTACTGTTTGCGCTTCGGATGTGATATCTTGCATGATAGTCCTACCGAAAGGAGATTCCTCAAGTTATCGGTAAAATTCGAAAATTTCATGAGATATTGTAAGATTTCTCTTTGAATAATATAGAGCCATTATGAGCAGAGTTTCTTTGGTTGTTTAAGTGTTTCTAAATTTTGTATCAAAGCCATCTGGTTCTTTGTCCGATTTGTTTTCATCTGTTTGGTTCTCCCATTAAGTTGTATCCGTTCCTGCATCTGTTTAAGTTTGAAGTCTACGGTAAGGCGCTAGTCGAGAGTTGTTTAGGCGAAGGACTGCCGTGTTTTGCTTTCCTGGTGCATAGAAGCTTTATTCCTCTATTCAGGTGCATAATTTTATTTAATCTTAATGCATGGTTCAGTGAATGAATTCGTTCTTCAGAAACCCGATGACAAGAAGATTGCTAGGCAAAAGAGATGGTCTTTTTTGAATAAATATCTGAACAAATCAAGTAATGATGAATTGTATAATGAGAAAGTTTTAGTTCAAGAATTTGAACCTCAGCCTAATTGGAAATTTCCAGAGATAGAAGTTGATAAGCTATATAAGATTCCTGCTTTTCAGTTTCGTGCTGCTCAGTTGTTTCGATTTACTTCTGTGAATATTCCTATTTCTACTGGTTAGTCTGTATATCAAGCTCCTTTGATAAAGAAAGAAGATATAGAATGGGGTTTAGAGCATGGCTATAATTATATTCATATCAGAATGATTCAGTTTGGCATCAATCCTCTTGTTAGGCCAGGATTAAATACATCTTGCTTAACATGTGTCTTAGACACTAGAATGAATAACTTCCATGATGCACTTCTGGGTGGATTTTAGAGTCCATTAAATAATGGTCCTGTCTGGTCCTCAGTCATTCCTCGCTATCAAGTAGCCTTGACAGATCCTTACATTAATGAGTTATTGAATGCTTATATTCAATTCCATGGGTTTGATGTAGCTCCACAAGCTTTAATAGCTCAGCTTCATTCCTTTATTTGTCTTCGTTTTGTTTCTACTTCAATGCCTCCGTTAAATCCCAAGTTGTCTCAAAGAGCTTTGAAAGAAGGCGTGGTTGTCGGCCCTGGTAATACTGCACCTCTCCAAATTGGATTTGCTGAGTGTACCCTTCCTGAAGAATGGAATAGTACATATACTTCCTTGTCTCAAAAATATCCGCAGCTTAAATCCTCCAAAGTGCCCCAACAGTTGTATCTAATACAACATCCTGATGGATCCATTGGTCTTAAATTCACAACACCTTCTCTTACTCGATCTCTGTCCACCTTAGACAGATCTCCATTTTTGGGTGGTAGACCCAGTTTATCTTCCATACCCTCTCAGCTTGTTATTCCCAGAAATCCTGATTTGCAATCCTCTGTTCCTAGAAAAAGCCACAGAAGATCTCAGTCCCATAAAACTGATGACTGTCAGTTCTGTGTTCCATCTTCCTCTTCCAGCTTCCAGATTGAAGAAAAGCATTCTCCTAACAAGGATTCACAGATCTTTATCCCTGATATAAAAAGCTTTTCCCTTCCAAGAGCTCAACAAGAATTGTCTGCAAAGATAAATGAAAGACATCTAGAGCCCGAAAATGCTAAAAGAACATTCAGAAATGGAACAATGATGGCAGATCTACAATGGTTACAAATGAAGAACCTTTCAGATCCAGAACAAAATGAGTCAGAAAAGATGCATAACTATACAAACTATCAGCTTGTTTGTATGTTACAAAATATAGATGATATAGCCAGAGATGTGCTAGAAATAAAAGAACATATTAAGAAGATGCATACTGGATATAATGAAGTATTGGGAAAACAGAATGAGAATACACAGAAATTGAATGATATCCAGTGAAACATGGGTATTATCTCAAGATCTCTTGATCATTTACAAGATGCTCTTCCTTCCCCTGCTTCTCCTCCCCATTATAGAGAAGTAGATACTTCTACTCCTAGACTGAAACTTAATTATGATTCTACTACTTCACAAGGGGGATTACGAAGCATTCTTTTTAAATGGGTAGAGAATTTGGATACAGTCAAGTATGAGAAAATTCTGAGAGGAATAAATTTAGCTAAAGAAAAAACCGAGTTAATGAAAGAAAGGCTAAAGGAATTTCCTTCTCTTGAAAGCTTAAAGTTGCCAAAGAAGTATGTCAGCCTTAGAAGTTTGATAGAAAATGGCCAACCATCTGCTACACAGTTTCCCCAAATATTGGCCATGTCAGGTGTCACTGCTACTCAAAGAACCCCCGGTGAACCAACACAAGGTGAGCCAAGTTCTAAAAGAGATAGAGAAGACATATTTTCCTTTACTCATAAAGGAAGAAAGAATCAAGATAATACCACTTCCCATGAAGCATCTGCAACAAGTCCTTTTGGTAGATATACAGAAACATTACAGAACATCTCAGCAAAAATGGAAAATCCTTCTGCAAGAGGATTTGGAAATACTCTGCTTGTTAATATTGATTGCTTAAGTTATGATGAAGTTATCACTGCTTTTCACAATTTTCATGCTTGGGCATTACAAAGAAAAGCAGAAACTAAGGCAGATTGGTCAGATATTGTTACTCAGATTATTTGGTCTTTTACTGGTATTCTTAAGCAATGGTGGGATAAGCTGTCAGATGAAAAAATGAATCAAATAGTTGAAAATGAAATGATCCTTTAACAACTTTGTTTTATGCCTTAAAACATGAGTTTGTAGGGGTTGTACCAGAAAATTCAGCCCATCATTCCCAATTGTTTTTATCCCAGAGATTGTGCAATATAGATTATTTGCAAGAATATTTCTGTACTATGCAGAAATTACTGTATCAGTCAAATGATCCGCATAATGTTGCATATTTGAGGTACTACATAGCATCAATTCTAGGAAAGATTCCAGATCTAATAAATCAGCATATTGATGAGCACAAAATCAAAATTGAAAACTCATCATTTGCTGCTGTTCAACAATTGATTGTTTCAGTTTTGCAAAAATAATGTGCTGCTGAAAAGGCAAAAAAGAATTTCAAAAAGAAAATTCATTTCAGTACTAAAGTCTGCAATAATTTCAAGGAAACTTATGACTTTGGTTGCCATTCTAAATCTAGGAATAAAGTCATTAAGAAAAAATACCAAAATTGTTCCTGCAAAGCAGATAAGTATTTTCCTAAAAAGAAATATTATCCTTCTAAGAAAACTTTTCGGGGTAGAAGGACAGTATTTAGGAAAAGGACAAAACCTTCAAAGAAAATTATTTGTTTTATTTGTGGAAAGGAAGGTCATTATGCTAATGCTTGCAGAGAAAAGAAAGATAAGAGACAAATGAAGATTATGGATATATTCTCATCAGTTCATGATCCAAAAGACTGGGATCTCATATCTCATTCTGATGGAGAATACTTTAAAGTATCCAGTTCTTCCTCAGAATCTGGAGAAGATAACTTGGAAGATATTAGGAAGCTCACATTAGACCGATTCTCCGACCGTTATGCTTGTTTTATCTCGATATCAAAATGTTTCTTTTAACTCTTCCGATAATTTGCGTATTAAAGACAGCGTGTCAAAGTCGAATCGGGGTACGTCTTGACCCAAGATGCTTCACGGCACGGTAAGAAGGCTGGATGCAGGCTTGAAAGCTTGGATAATTAGCTACCTTCTTCCAGAAGACTTAAAGGAAGTCTCTGAAATGAAGAATTCATTGAAAAAGAGTTTGATTCACTGTTAAAACCTTTGAAGATTGCAGAATGCTCACAAAATCTAGGTATGGACACAATCACAACTCTTAAGAAGAAGATTGAGGATCTAGAGTCATCTATTCATCATACTAGATTAGAAATGATTCAGTTATCATCTAAGCTTCAGTTATTAATTTCTGATTATGATGATTGTAATTCAAAATTGGCAAACTTGTTGATGAAAGATGTCCCAGAAGAAATTCCTTTAAAAACTACAAGTGTTGATGTGGTTAATATTATGGGAATTGGAGATAGAGTGGTTAGTCCAATTAAGATCAAATTGCTTAAAGTCAAAGAATACACTCTTGATGCTCAGATTGATTCTGGAGCAATGAGTAGTTGCTGCAAATTTGGTGACATTCCTGCATATTACTGGCAGCCTACTAAGTTACAGTTCAGGGCTATTACTAAAGATTTGATGGAAATTAATCATATAGCTCCTGACTTTCCAATTTGTTTGAATAATGTTCAAGTATTTGTAACTTTGTACAGTTTTGATACTGGTTCAGATTTTTTGTTAGGAAAAGATTTTCTAAAGAAATTCCTTCCTGTTACTTTCGGAAAAGAATCTGTTATTTTTACTACCACTGAAGGCCCAGTTATAGTACCTACTTCAAATGACTACAAAATTAATGTTCAACCAGTTGAAGAAGATCAGATTCAATGTAGTTTACAAGATTTGTCTAAGATCCAAAAAATTGTGAAAAATGCTGAGATTCATGGTCCTAAAACTTTGCAGAATATTTCAGATAAACTTCGCAAAGAATGTACAGCAAATAGGCCAGATGCTTTCTGGACACGTGAAAAATATTTAGTGGCACTTCCTTACAAAGAAGGATACATTTCCAGACCACAAAAATCCAGTGCTAATCACATGAGTCCACAAGAACAAGCTTTATGCAAAGAAGAAATCTCTCAGCTATTGCAGCAAAAACTTATTGAGCCCTGTAAAAGTCCCTGGGCTTGTCCAGCTTTTTATGTGAATAAGCACAATGAGCAAAAAAGAGGAAAGAAACGACTTGTTATCAATTACAAGGTTTTAAATGATGCATTGCTTCCTATCAGGTATCCTCTACCTAATAAAGAGCTTCTTCTTGCTAAAATTGCTAATGCTAATGTTTTCAGCAAATTTGATTTGAAAATTGGTTTCTGGCAAATCGGCATCATTCCAGCAGACAGGTACAAAACAGCTTTTACAATCCCCCATGGTCAATATCAATGGATTGTTATGCCTTTTGGACTAAAAAATGCTCCATCTGAATTCCAGAAGCGGATGGAAGACATCTTTGGAGGGGTAGAGTTCATAATTGTGTATATAGATGATTTACTTGTTTTCAGTAAAGATGTAAATAGCCATAAGTTGCATTTAGAGAAGTTCTATGAAATGGTGTATAAACATGGACTTGTTCTTTTTGACTCTGATGAGAAATTTCAAGTAGGAAAAGTCAGAATTGATTTTCTAGGTCTGCACATAGAAAAAGGTCACATTGAGATGCAATCACATATTTTGACTCACTTACTGAAGTTTCCAGATTTTATCCCAGATGTCAAGAGTTTGCAGAGGTTTCTTGGTTGTTTGAATTATATGAGACAGTTTTATGAAAAACAATAAGAAGATACTAAAACCTTGCAGAAAAGATTGAGAAAGGAAGCAGTGGGATGGACTAAAGAAATGATAGAAGCAGTCAGAAATATTAAAGCCAAAGTCAATGAATTGCCAAAGCTTAAACTTCCTGATACTAATCTTCCTTTCATTCTTGAAACAGATGCTTCAAATCATACATGGGCTGCAGTATTACTACAGAAGCATGGAAGGAAAGAGTTAGTTTGTGCATATGCTTCAGGGACATTTGATGACACAGAAACTAAGTATCCTTCTTCTCATGAGGAAATACTTGCTGTGAAATGGGGGATTAAGAGATTCAGATTATTTCTTAAAAGTGTTAGGTTCATTGTTCGCACAGATCTAAAACATATGAAAGGTATTTTGGCAAACAAAAGATTGTTAGAACAAGGGAACACTAGAGTTTTGAGATGGGCATTATGGCTTGAAGGATTTTATTTTGATATAGTATACAAGTCTAGTGCAGAAAATTATCTTGCAGATATGCTGACAAGAGAAGGAGCCGAAGTCAAGGAGATTAGGATGTTCATACCACTTCATCAGCATGAAGCTTCATCAAGTAACAGTTCAGTACAGTCTAGTAGAGTCAGTCCAGTCGTTATTTGCAGTCAGTGTCATTATGAATTTTGTTGGGATTGTTTTGTAAAAAGAGTCAAATCTTTGCCTTTGAGTCTCTAAGAAATTATTTTGCAGAAATGGTTTGATTCATAAGATGCTATGTGGTCATACGGTAGAGAGTTACCATTTAGGAGTAGGCCTTGGTGTGTATATTATGCATTGTCTAGAGAGTTAGATCCAATATATTTTGGTTTTGTTCAAAATACTGATTGGACATGGAACGATTATTTTACTATCCATCAGAGAGCTAGAATCCATGGGTCTGTTAGAGTCATTTTTTATGCTATCAATGTTGATAGTGTTGTAAATTGGTGGAGTCATTGGTTCAAGTTGTTTTTGTATAAGTATATGCCTAGAGTATGTTGGATGCTTGACCATGATTACCATACCACTATTAGCACCTTAGTCTGGGAATTACATGTTGCTGCACAGAGTGATTATGTCATAGAATTTGAATTTTTTCACCAGGATACAGTTGTGGTTCCTAATGAAAGAGATGAATCATTCAGTATCTTTGTAAGATTTCAAGGAAGAATTACAGTTGATGAAGAACATAGACCACAAAATATGTATTCTTTCCCTTTCTATTGTTGTTTTAGGGAAGTGGCCCCACCTTGGTTAAATGATGCTTTGCCTCACGAGATTTTTGCTCCTGATTTAGATGAATTATTGGAACCTGACCAAGTTTCCAGATACGATCATGAACATGATTATGAGGACAGAGAAAACAGTGATTGATTGCAAATATCACTCATTCGATACCTTCGCATATCTTACTTTTGGTTTCTGTGGGATTTAGTCCAGCTAAAAAATCTCCACTGTGTATTTACTTTTATAAAGAGCCGATGTCCTAGATTTCGCCCAGATTGTAAATCTTTTGCTTTATTAGATTGTGTCAGATTCGGTCCCCATATGGCCTAGCCTCCAAGGGATGAGATAACAAGTGGCTGTCCCCACTTTCCCGAATCTTTAGACTATTTATTGCTTTTTGTACATTTACTTTTACTGTTTGTCCTTCGGATGTGATATCTTGCATGATAGTCCTACCGAAAGGAGATTCCTCAAGTTACCAGTAAAAGTAGTAACCGGATGACTTGCTAGGGGATTATATATACTAGGTGAGTTAAGTCATTAGCATTCAAAAATTTCATGAGATATTGTAAGCTTTCTCTTTGAATAATATAGAGCCATTCTAAGTAGAGTTTCTTTGGTTGTTTAAGTGTTTCTAAATTATATATATATATATATATATATATATATAAGAGTTGTGTTACAAGTGGTATCAGGGTTGTAGGTTACAACATTGGGTCTTATATGGGTCATGAAAATAAAATAGTTATATATGTCATGAAAAAATTGTTAAAACGTTTGTTAGGAGTTTGAAATATGGGTGAATAATTCAAGGGAGATACCTCCATAGGATCACCAAGGGGTGCTGAGGAACCTGATACTGAACCATGAATGATGGGTGGTGGAACCAACAATGCAGAAATACAAGAATTTGAGTTACTACAAGTAATGTGAAGTTTAAAGGCTGACTTAGATGATATTAAGGAAAATCAAGAAAGGTTGTCCAAATAGAAATAATAACAAGAAGAAATTAATGGCTACTTGTTGAGAAAATTGAAAGAAGTCAAAGTCGATAAAATGATTCCTAAGAAAAGATGATCCAAAATTATGCAGCGATGAAATTAAATATGGATTTAAATAAAAACAAAAAGCTACAACAAAAATTGAAATTCAATTCATTTTGAGCAAAATATTGTAAATTGTTTACATGCAGAATGGAAATAACCTAGCTTGGGAAATGGTAGTTTATCTCTCAAAAGAGATGTGGCATCTACATACCTATGAACTATGTTACAATGAGGATCACATGCCTTTTTATTATTGAGAAACAAGGGAAGAACCTAAAAATAAAAAAACCTAACCCTAGGAGATAAATTGCCAAAATTTTGTGGGCCCCATTGGGGGTAGTTAGTACACCAACTTCCCAGGTTTTAATATTTGGCATATGACCTTTGTTTGATACATACAATACTTCATTAGAAAGATCTATGTTATGAAACCAGCTCCAAAAATAGATCTATACTTTGGCCAAGATCTTCCCCTTACTTTAATAATGAATAAAAAAGAAAAAGAACCTCCTAGTTTGGGAGATGATCTTATTGCATTTCTTAGCAGAGATCAAAGAGATAGTGGTAGGCAGGGCTACCTCTAGTAGAATGTATAACTTACTACCCAAATTAATAATAATAGTGTGAGGCCTTGACTCATACACAACATGACACTTCCACATGTATGATTGGCCTAATAATACATCACAAAATTCAATAGCATCTACATCACATATTACCTCATCTATGAAGGGTTTGATATTGTAGGGAAGAGGAAATTGTTGGTTGATGCAGAGATCTCATCCTTGGTGGAGCCACCAATGGTGTATGGGCATGGGTGTTGTTTGGTTAGTAGTCCCACATGCTTAATTACATCTACTAAGATGAGGTTATTTTTCTCCCATTGTTGATAATGAATTGCAGCGAAGACCCCTTCACCCACATCTATGAGTGGAAGAGACACTCCCCTTTCTTTGGACATTCGGGCACAATCTTCTACAACTTGGTGGTGGCAACATTGGTGTTAGGATCCTCATCAATAATTTGCTTCCATTTTTCATTTCCCTTGTTGTTTTTGGACTCAGAGTTAGAAAATGCATCTGACTCTCAAGCCTTCAACTCGACCCTCAATCTTCTAGAACTTGGTGGTGGCAACATTGGTGTTAGGATCCTCATCTATAATTTTCTTCCCTTTTTCATTTCCCTTGTTGGTTTTGGACTCAGAGTTAGAAAATGCATCTGACTCTCAAGCCTTCAGCTCGACCACCAATGACTACTTGGCTCGACACTCAATTGTATTGTGAGTGGGGATCTTATGGAACTCACGCCACTTTCCTATGTCCTTCTTTGTATTCGTGGTATTTTTATTTTCTTGCGGCTTCGATGGGTTTTATTGGGTCAATTTGCCTTGGATTTTTCCTTTTTTATGTGTTTTGGGGGCACTTTTCTCTTGCTTCAGATTCACAAAACCAAATTCTTGCTTATTCTGTTTAAATTTATGCTCGATCTTAAGAGTGTACCAATAGGTCGAACCAAGCGAGGAGATATTTAGGAACTCAATCTCATCCTGGATGTATTTTTGTAGACAACCAATGTATTTGAGTACCATATGCCACTCAGAATCCTTGATACCCAACTTTGTGTGAAGGGTATGAAAAATATTGGAACTTGGACATGTCTTGGTCTCTTCCATACCCTAGTGTGGTCCATTTTATGTACTTATATTCATAGCTCTTGATAAGGTAATACTATTTCTTGATGGCATCTCGGAAAGAATTCCAAATGGGTGTAGCCGAAAACAGTGAGGGTTCCCTCTCATCCATCTTCTCATATTAGGTTTTCCACCAGTCCTTGATGTGGGGGGAAAATTTGAGGAGAGAAAAGGTAATATTTTTCCTGTTGGAAGAATCATGAATCGAAAAATATATTTAGCCATTTTTCTATGACATATGCATCTATCTGGCCTTCAAATATGGGAAATTCAGGGTTGAATTGTACCTTAAAGTGAGTGGTGCCTCCAAGGTGGTTGTTGGATGAAGATGTGTCGCTTGTGGTCATCCGCCGAAGGATCTGGGAAAATTTATCCATCATCTTATTCCTATGTCTCTTGAGGTATTCTTTGAGAAATATTTTGAAAGGATATCCTACTCCCTCATCTTTATTTTCTACCTCCATGGGAGGTTGTCGGGGTGAGCGAGGCCGGTCGTGCAAAGGTTCAACCAGTTCAAGCCCTAACTTCTTATACCTTGTCCTTGTTGGGGACATGCACAATAAAAACAGAGAAAGTTTAGACTGCTTTGATACCACTGATTCAGATTTATGCAAGAATGAAATGAAATACAAATTTAAACAGAAAAATAGAGCTACAACTAAAACTAAACTTCAATTCATTAATAATGAAATACTAAAAATTGATTACATGCCAAATGGAAATAACCTAGCTCAAGCGATGGTAGCTTATCTCTTAGAAGATATGTGGAAGATGCATGCTTATGAAATTTGGTACAATGATGCTCACAAAGATTTTTATTATTGAGAAATAAGGGAAAACCCCAAACATACAAAAAATATCCCTAGGGGATGAACTAGAAGTGAATCAACATATACTTCTGATTCTGTAACTTCTAGTGGATATGAAGAAAAAAAAAACATAAATCTGAGGGTAGCACCTCCATAGCCAGGAATAAGAGGACCCCATCTCAGTTATAAGGATAATGTAATAAAATTAGGCCTTCTAATTTTGATGGTGGATTTGAGGAAGGAGTAGAAGCATGGCTCCTCAATATGTCCAAATATTTTAAAGTATACAATTATTATCAAAGTAACCTGAAAGTGATATTGGAAACTTACTAGTTGACTAGAAAGAAAACTTTACAATGGGAAGAAAATAAAGTTGTAAAAAGTATGAGAAGCAAAATTTTGATATGGAAACTATTCAAAAAGAAGTATTTTACTGAGAGATACTTTGATGAAAAGGCTAGAGAGTTTCATGAACTAAAATTGGGACAGTTTACCGTTGATGAGTTTGTTAATAAATTCATGAGTTTACTAAGATATGTGCCTTATTTTAAAGAGGAAAAGGAAAAAATAAAAAGATTTATCATTTTCCTAACTTTTTCATATAGAGAAAGGATTGAATTTGAGAACCTGGAGACTATAGATGAGAGTCCATCAAAAAGGAAAAGTTATGTTTCAATTAGAGAAAAAAAAGGAGAATGTTGTAAGAGGTGGGTTAAGAGAAAGGAGTTTAATAAACCTTCCTTTTCTAAGAGTATGAAAGCATGAAACTATAATAACAATGTTAGTCAGCAAAATAATTTGGGGCATAACTGAGGAGGATCAGGAACAATAAATAAGGATTTCAGTGAATCAAAAAAATCACCAACAAAATGTTGGGTTGTAATAAAAATTACTTATGTAGAGATTGTTCACAACATCCATTAAATAAGGAAGAAACATTAAATGATATTCAATAAGTATCTATTGTAAATGATTTTTCATTTAACATACCTAGAATTAGTGTTGCATTGGATGGGAGGCAATCAGATCATCAATCCACCATGGTGGAAGTTCAAGGTAAATTATTGACAAAGATGTTTGTGTACTTATAGATCCAAGATCATCATTAATTTATACCCCCCTACTATAGTTGAAATATGTAACCTTGTAAAAGAGAAACAAAAAAAGCCTTGGTTAGTACAGTTGGCCACAATAACTAAAAGAAAAGTGATTGAAATAAGCTAATATTACACAATAAATCTCAATGGAATGCATACCATACTAATTATCAACATATTACCCTTGGTATCTTACAATATTCTCATGGGTACAGACTGGTTGGAATCACACAAAGTGATATTAAACTATTTATAAAAGTATTTTACCTATGTTGATGATAAGGAGGAAGGTTGCACGGTCCAAGGAATACCAAGAAACATTTCTCTCAAACAAATATTTGCAGCAAAAATGAAGAAATATGCTAGAAAAAGATTTCAAATGTTCACATCCAAGTGCAACATATTTTTTATGATGATCAGAAACCATCATTAGAACAATATTTTATACTAGAACAATACAAGGATGTCTTTCTAGGAGAAATACTAAGACTTCCTCTAAGGAGGGATATTTATTTTACCATTCATTGTATACCTGGAGTTGTTCCATTATCAAGGGCCCCATATAGAATGAGTATTTCCGAGTTAATGGAGTTGAAGATTCAGTTGCAAGAATTTTTGGATAAAAAGTATATAAGGACAAGTGTGTCTCCTTGGGGAGAACCAATTCTATTTTTCAAAAATAATGACTTGTTTGATCATAAAAAAGAAATATCCCTTACCTAGGATAGATGACTTGTTTGATCAAGCTATAGGAGCTTCTATTTTTTCTAAAATTGATCTAAGATTAGGATACCACAAGATGAGAATTAATGATGAAGATATTCACAAAACAACATTTCACACATGTTATGGGATACTTCCATTTGGGCTTACTAATGCACCAAATACCTTCATGTGCCTTATGAACAATGTACTTAGACCATTCCTAGATAAATTTGTAATTGTCTTTATAGATTATATTCTTGTATACCTAAAGAGTAAAGAAGAGATTGACCAAAATTTGGAGATGGTCCTTCAAACACTTAGAGAAAATGAGTTATATGATAAATTCAACAAGTGTTCATTTTACCATAAACAACTTTTCATTATCTAGGACATGTTATATCATAAGAAGGAATTGTTCTTGATCCACAAAAGATAAATGAAATAATGGAGTGGCCAGTACCTAAAAATGTAGAGGAAATTATATCCTTTATGGGAATTACATGTTACTATAGAAGATTCATAGATGGATTTTCCAAACTTGCATATCCAATCACTTCTTTACAAAAGAAAGGAATTAAGTTTGAATGGAGTCAAAAATGTCAAGAGAGATTTGATAAGTTAAAACAACTCTTTACCACAACTCCAATTCTAAAATTAGTTGATCCTGAAAAGGCTTTTTTATTATGTACATATGCATGTAAGGAAGGTCTATGAGGAGTTTTGATGCATGATGGTCATGTTATTTGTTATGAATCTAGGAAACTGAAAGAACATGAGAAAAACTATGCTACTCATGATCTAGAATTAACAACTATCATTCTTACATTCAAAATGTGGATACATTATCTTATAGGAAGGAAAATTCAAATGAGGACATATAATGTTAGTCTCAAATATTTATTTGATCAACCTAATATAAATGTTATACAAGAAATATGGTTAGCATGTATTAGTGAATATGATTTTAATATTACACATATTAAAGGAAAGGAATATAGAATAGTTTATGCTTTAAGAAAAAATCTTAATCAAATCTGTGCTACATCAACAACAAGTTGGTCGACAAACTTAATAGATAAAATATAAAATTGTTGCAAATTCTTATTCAAAATACCTGAAAATCAAGGAAAAAATTCATAAAACCGAAACACTAGATGAAGAGAAGAGTGCTTTTTCAATAGATATCCACGACATGTTACTATTTAAAGGAAACATTTATGTACTTGATGATATATATCTGGAAATTTTTGTTTAGATGAGTTATAAAAAAGCAACAACAACCCATCTTTGCTACAAAAAGTTGATTATTGTATTGAGAAAAGAGTATACGTGTGTGTAGTAGAATCAAATAAAAATTAATGATTATAACCACAAAACATATTGTGTATAAATTTGTATTTATAAAAGGAAGTTTTTTTTTTTAATTAAAAATATTAGTGCATGCATATAAACATGAATATATATAGAATACACCTTTCAATATGTACATGAAACAAAAGTTAGAAAAAAACCTTTTATTTTAGCAAGCTTTCTATGAAGAACAAACAATGTTAAACATAAGCTAGAACAAAAAAATAATAAGATAGATATTTGCTCAAAGAAAATCGTAATATACAAATATATATACAAAAATTAAGATATGAATGATATTATATATATATATATATATATATATATATATATATAAACAAACATAGAAACATATAGAGTTTGGCACTATTGGCTTGAGAATATCTTTCTCAAATAATCTCTCTTGAAATAAGTTGTTCTAAAATAAATATTTCAAAACTCTAAATAGTATACAATTAAAAAAAAGGCCAAAGTCGAATTTCCTCCAATAAGGAAAGGAAATTTAAATTGAAAGGAGAATAAATTGTCTTCACACAATTCATTTACGCTAGGAGGAGCGAGGGTCCAGAAGGGATTGAGGTCTCCGACCTGGTTAAGAAGCAGTTGAACAATTAACATATGCATATAGGCTTCTGACCATCAGAAAACATCGAAGGAAAAGCCTCATAGTTGTGGGGTAGAGTTACAGCTTGAAAAATATAAACAATATCGTTAAGAAATAATTAAACACTAGAACCATATCCAAACTTAGAACAAAGTATTTACTGTAGAAAAAAAAAAAAAGACGTAAAGGAAATTTGAAACTTTACCTTGTAATGGAAGTTGGTTTTATGGTAAATCTTCTCCAACAAAAAGGATAACAAATTAATTTTCGTATTTAGAGAGTATAAATATATTATAATTTCTGAGATTATAAGGCTTACAAATTACAGAGAGAAAAGGTAAATTTAGTTTCAGCATAATATATTACAAGGAAAATACTTTCTAGCAGAAGTTATAATTGAGGTTTTTAGTTTATAAAATTGGCAAAAAAACTCAAAAAAACATCCGCTAAAACATTTGTTTGTGATAACAAATGTTTTAGTAAAGATTATAATGAAACTTCATAAAAACTAAATGTAGAAATTATGTTGTATATTTACAACTAACTCATAAAATTTTAATCAAAATCACAAGACACAAAACTACTATACAAAAATTAATTCACAATCTAGAACAATAATTCCATATATGCAATAAGAAATAACACACATGCAAACATTATTTTTTCTAGGGAAATCAATCTGCTAAAAACCCCAATGTATGCTTTCATTAATCTAATGAATATAGATATATTACAATTTCTTTGCTCAATTGAGCACAACCTACAAGTGAATAACCCATCTCTCTGCTCACTGAGAAGATCTAACACAGACTTAGTCAATATCCACCTTTTCTTGAGCCCATATTTCCTTGCGCAATTTCTTAAGAAATTAGGCCTCTATTATTTATGAATTTATCCAAAATGGATTGTGCAATTCCATTGATTGATCTTCTGACTGCATGGAACACCTATACACTCAGTACCAGTCTACAACTGATGTTACACTTCCTTGGAATCTCCACCAAGCTCAGAGAACTTGAATTTTCTACATGCACTAGCTATTTTGGGCTGATTGATAAATTAATTGGATGATCACTGAGTTTGAATGAAGTCCCACAACACAACTGACCCTCCACGTGTTCCTCCAACAGTTGGAACTAGTTTAACTGAAAACAACCTGAGATAACTAACTGTTATTGCTACAAATTAGCAATCACACATGTTTAACTAAAATTTAACTCCTCCAACTTGAATTTACTAAGCCAACTGAGTGACATGATACATGTCACACAAGTTAACTGCATCCAAGCTATTTGTTGATGTGGAAATTTCAATTTTCTCAATTTAATCAAGGAAAAATCAAATTGATAATTTCTTGATGCATTTTTTAACACTCCATCTCAACAAGAAAGGAAATGTTAACGACCCCTATCTTGCACCTGTGGAACTCAAACTTCCCTCTTGACAAGGCCTTTGTCAAAATGTCAGCATGTTGTTCCTATGTTGGAATGCACTAAAACAACATTATCCGCCTCTACACACAGTCTCGTAAATGGTGATACCAGATATATATATATACTTGGATCAATCATGAAAAACAATATTCTAAGAGAGCTTCATGCAACTTTGATTATCACAATATATCAAAATTAGACTCATCATTTGAATAAACAATCGAACAAGTATATTTCTCATCCAGATCGTCTCATATGTTGCTTGACTTGCAGCCATGTATTATGCTTCTGCCGAGATGAGTACCAAAAATATTTACTTCCTACTATACCAAGAAACAATTACAAACCCAATCTTTCTATCTGATGGACTCCCCTGCCCAATCTACATATGTGAAGCCACACAACTTCACTCCCTTTTTTTGTACCATATTCTAAACTAGGTAGCTCCTTTGAGGTACCATATAACATGCTTAGTTTCCTTCCAAAATAATTTGGTTAGTCTAACCTTAGCTTGGCTCAGTTGTTTGATTGCATATCACATATCTGGTCGTGTGTTCACAATATACATCAATGAAACCAGTAAATACTAGTAAATAGTAGCATCCACCTCTTCACCTAAATTGGGTTCCTCCTTCCTCGAGTTGGTCACTAGAGGTGTCTCCATGGGTTTACAGCTCTGCATGGAGAATCTTTGTAGTATCTCATTGGAATATTTTCCTTGAGACATAAATAGTTCCCCATCGGCTTGACATAATTCCAACCCAAGGAAGTAGTGCATGAGACCCATGTTCTTAATTTCAAACTCCCTGGAAAGGTCCTCCTTGTAAGATTTGATTAGATGTTCATCACCAGTTAAAATTAAATCATCAACATGTAAGACAATAATGATCAGTTTACCTTCTACCAGATATGATAGAGTTTTGCATCCTCTTCTCTTTTGGTGAAGCCAAAACTAGTGATATAGCTATCAATCCTAGTGTACCAAGAAAGAGGTGATTGTTTGAGACCGTACACTTCTCTCTTGAGTATGCATATATGAGACTCTCAATCGAAAGTCTCAAATATTTATGGTTTCTTGATGTACACCGCATCCTCAATAACTCCATTTAGTAATGTTTTTATGACATCCATCTAGTGGATCTTCCATCCCATCTGCACATCCAAAGAAAAAATTGATATAGTGGATGAGTACCTTGCTACAGGAGAAAAGGTAACATCATAGTCAGTTCCATCAACTTGAGAGTATCCCTTGGCCCCAAATATGGCCTTATAATTCCCTATTCTTCCTTCTACTGCTTTCTTAACCTTGAAGATCCATCTCGAACCCACTAATGATTTATTTGTTGGACTTGAGACCACTTCCCAAACACTGCTCTTTATAATGGATTCGTATTCCTCCACCATTGCATAAACCCACACAGGTTTCTCTACTGCTTCCTCAAAAGAGGATGGCTTAGTCTCTACAAGATCAGTCATCAGATCCATGTAGCTAGTGTAATGATCAAGTGACCTTCTCTACTTATGCAAATTTTAAGGAGCACCCACATTCTCCCTTGCTTCCTGCACAAGTATCTCAACTTCCCTGGTTCTTTTCCTGCCTTCTCTAGATGATTCAGACTTATGTAGGAACACAATAAAATACATAAATAAACATAAAAATAGAGATGCAGTAGGAGTACAAATTCATTTACTTAGTATCAAATAACTAAAATATTCTTATAGACAAAAATGGAAATAAACTAGCTCGGGTGATGGTAACTTATCTTTGATAAGAGATGTGATGGCTAAATGCCTCTGAACTGGATTATAATGAGGCTAAAGGGCATTTTTATTATTGAACAACATGAGAAAACCCTAAATAACCAAAACCCTAACCCCAAGAGATGAAACACCAAGAGTTTGTGGGCCTTGTTGGGGTCAGTTGGGCAACCAACTTCCCAGGGTCATAAATTGGTCATATTATCTATGTTTGGCGTGTACGATATATCATCAGAAATATATCTCTGATTAATACAATATTTTCTATAGACCCCTTACCTATGGCTATGGGCTTGTCGCAGACCTAAAAAAAAGACGTTTAGGGGGTCAAAACTGGTCCAGAAGTTTAGGACCTGAAAAACTGCTAGAAATAGTAAATGTTGCTATAAACAAGGAATGAAACCTACTGGAGGTCTAGGTGGAATAGGTGGGTGGACAATAATATCCACCTAGATCATTTATCTCCCCTTAGGAATAAATGGTCCCCATTGCATGCAGAGCATCCATGAGGTGAGGAAATTTCTATTGAACCTAGTCCGCTGGTGAACCACTTTCCCTATTGAAGGAGTTGGCCTACTTTGACAACTTGATATAGCTAGATCCTATGCTGGCAGGTGTTATTGATATTTGTGCCCATGATCAGATTAGTTGTGGGTTTTTCAATGCAATCTGGGTTTAACTCTATTGGTGTGAGTTGTTCTGCATTGTCGGATGTGTCCAGCAATGGTGGAAAGTAGGGCCAAAGGTGGTCCACATTGAACACTGGGTGCATAGCAAGGAACGATGGAATACTGAGCTTAAAGGAATTTTCCCTTACAACTTTGGTGATGGTGTATGTACCATATCTAAGTGGGCGAAGATTTCGGTGGGGTCCAACGAGGCGCTCCTTCTACAAATGTAGCCAAACTTTGTTGTCGACCTGGAATTTGTGTGGCACGCGATGTTGATCATGTCGCTGCTTGTACTTAGCATTGGATCTATCCAATATGTTATGGAACTATTGGAAGATATTTTGAATGCGCTCAATGAAGTTGCTCGCCTTGACAACTTCAGACTGGTCTTGAGCTGAATATGCCTCATTAGCCACAAATGGCATGGCCACATCAATGGGACATAGTGGCTGGAATCCCAAACCCACCTGAAAGGTGTTGTATCCAATTGAGTTGTGGAGAGCCCGATTATAGCTATGCTAGACATAGGGGAGGCTTTCATCCCATTTGTGTGGATGATTCGAGTTGTACATGTGAAGAATGTGTACGATCATCTTGTTGACGTCCTCTTTTTGGCCATCAATTTGGGGGCGGAACACTATGGAATTAGTAAGTTTGATGTCCAACATCGATTAGAGACTTGAACAATATGTACTAAGGAACCTGTTGTCCCAATCTAAGATAATGGACTCTGGGATCCCAAAGTGTACCCACACTTGTTCACAGAAGATTTTAGTAGTGGCTTCTATTGTGATGTTTTTCTTACAAGCTGCCATAATGGCCATCTTGGAGTATTTTTCCATGACCACAAAAACACAGTCATTGCCATGCTTGGTAGAAGGAAGGCCCGACATGTAATCCATGGAGATGGATTCCCAAGGTCGACCAAGGGTAGGCAACGAAGTATATATGCCTTGCTTATTGATGGTAATTTTGAAAATGGTGTGGGTAGTGCAGGATTTGATGTACTTCCTGACATCCTATCGAAGGTTTAGGCAATATAAATACTTTTTCAAAACTGCCAATTTTTTCTTGACCCCGAAATTTCCAACGACCTGACTGTAGTGCGCTTCCCAAATAATCGTGGCATGCTCGCTTGAAGGAACCAAGGTGTCCTTGGTGGCATAACAATGCATCCTAGAGGTGAAAATTTGGAACTTGCTTACCTTCCAAAAGCATCTGGTATGTGTTGTTGAATTCGGGACATCTTTTGTAGAGATGCAACCAACATAAAGTCTTGTGCCCACAAGAGTCAAGAACCTTGGTTAGCGCTATGATCGACAGTTGATTGAGGAAGTTTGCAACATTATTTGTGCTTCCTTTTTTTTATTTGAAGCTAAAATGGAATTGTTGTAGGTATGTGAACCATTTATGATGGAAATCATTTTTCAACTTCCATTTTGTATGTATGAACTATAGGGGTCGGTGATCTATGTGGATGACCGTTTCCTTCCCAAAAATGTAATGATTTCATTGTCGGAAAGCTTGCACAATGGAATACATATCTTTTTCATAAGTGGGATACTTTCAGAATGTGTATGAAAGTGTCTCACTGTGATATGCCATTGGATGCCCCTACTACATAAGAATTTCCGCAATAGCATAGTCAGAGGCATTTGTCTCGATCTCAAATGGTTGCTACAAATCTGACAATGTGAGCACTGGTGCAGAGCAAAGGTGATGCTTCAACTCTATGACCACCTTATGTTGAGATTCAGATCAAAATAATTTTGATTTCGCTCCTCCCTTGGTGACTTGAACCAAAGGCCAAGTGACTTGAGAGAATCCCAACACAAACATGTGGTAGAAATTAGAAAGATATAGAAAGTTGTGGAGCTCTGTTAGAGTGGTTGGGGTTGGCCAATAAAAAATGACCCATATCTTGGCTGGGTCCACATGCACCCCCTGCTTATCAGTGGTTTATCCCAGATATTGAACCTGGGTCATGACGAAAGTGCATTTCTTCAAATTGGCACACAAGTTTTGTTGCTGTAGTGTTTGGAGGACATGTCAAATGTGGTGGAGGTGATCTTCTCAACTTTGGCTAAAGATTAGGATGTCATCCAAATACACCACGATGAATTAGTTGGTGAATGGTCGCAAGATGTCATCCATCAGCCTCATGAAGGTTGTGGGGGAATTTTTCAACCCAAAATACATGACCAACCATTCAAAAGGGATCTCCTTGGATTTGAAGGAAATATCCCACACATCAGAGGGTTCTATTAGTACCCGTTTATACCTAGACTTCAAGTCAATATTGCTGAAGTATTTGGCCCCCTTGAGTTGGTCCAAAAGTTCATCAATATGTGGGATTAGATACCTATTCCGGACAGTGATCTTGTTCAACGCCTCATAGTCAATAAAGTGTCTCCAAGTCCCATCCTTCTTCTGCACCAACATGATCGAGCTCCCACAAGGAAATAAGCTCAGCTGGATGTGACTTATCTGCATCAGCTTCTGAATCTACCTCTTGATTTCGTCGTTCTCTAGAACAAAACATCAATAGATCGATCCATTGGGTAGTGGTGTGCCTAGGGTCAGATCAATGGAGTGCTTGACCTGACAGTGCAGAGGTACCCCTATGGAGAAGGTGAAGATGTCCCCATACTCGTCCATGACCTTATCCATTTTTTTTGTCATGTGGAGGAGCCCTGTCTGGAGGTCATGGCCATCGTCTTCATCTATCCTTGAGGGCAGATCATAAGGAAAATTTTTTTCCTTGTTTTGGAAATGAGCTTACTGCATTGGTTTGCAGTGACCAAAGAGATGGTTTAATACAACAATTTAGTTCTCTTGTACTGGAGATAATGGCTCTCATACATACTTTGATACAAATACATAAAACTAGGGATTGGTGTCTATCATGTTTACCACTAATCTACCCTAAACAGGGCATCCTTGACATACTTTCTAATGTGGCAACCCACATCCCTTTTAGTCCATGTGTCTTGAACACATTTTCTAGTCCACTAATCCAAATATGCAGCGCTACCTCTATCAAATGTCCTCTCCTTTATGTCATTTAACATGTCTTACCAAAATCTCCTCTAGTTTATCACTAGTTTATTAATTACTCAAAACACATGGTATTCTATTGAGTTGTTCACAACTCAATTTTTGAACAACTCTAGGCTACCTATTGCTTCTACTCATCTCCTTTGGAACTTCTTCCCTCTATTTCATTCATGCACTGCTCCAATGAAGATAAAATTTAGGCATGGAGGGCTTCCCACTATGACTATAAAATGTGCTTCTCCAACACTCAACTTAGGGTTGTCTATTTGGCTCTCTTGGTTGATCAGACCATGAGCTCAATAAGTCTGCCACTCCTAGAAAATTTGAAGTCCATCTCAAATATGCCCTTAGGTATATTTGTATAATTCACCTAACAACCCTCCTGCCTGTACTTGGACTTACATTCTTTGTACCATCTAGAAATCAATCCTACACAACATCCTGCACTACTTTCATCTTCAGATATTCCTATAATTTTGTCACCTTCTTGACTAATCTAGGGCTTCCACATACTGCTGCTCCAACCATGGAATAGTTCCATCAACACTCCTCATATCTACCATGTACAATGATTTCGTTCCCTCCTCCTCATTTTACTTGGGCTCCAACACTCTGCCACATACATTTCCCTCATATTTAGGGCTTTGCATCACTATTTTTCAACCACTATACTCACTTACATATCTTCCTAGATCTAGGGATATAACTCACTTCACTGAGGGCTTCTTCACTGCCACTAACAGTCAACATCCTGACCATTCTTATGTTTTTTGCGGCGAAGACCCTAACCTAAAATCCACATATATGAGATCCAAATACAGGGACGTAACCTAATGGCGACTACAGTTAACCTACCCTAGCTGAACATGTGGCACGTCTGCCCTAGCTGAACATGCAGAAAATACTAACCATCATATCTGCATCGAAGAGGCTAAGGTCATTGCTAGGATTGACCATTTCCATCATCGGAAGTTAAGAGAGGTCTTAGAAATTGAAAAATACCCGTTAATCTCAATAGAGATGATGGCTGGATCATCAGCAGGTGTTGGATACCTGCCTTATATTCTTAACTTTTTTTATTTTTTATTTTTCCCTACCCTGCTTATTGTTCCTTTATTTTTCTATTTATCCTTAATTTTTATTTATTTTATTTTATTTTTATTTTTATCTCTTATATTTTTTATTTTTATATTACTTATTATTTTTCATTATTATTATTATTGATTTATTTTTTATTTGGACCTCGGGCTTTAATAAATAAATAAAATTTAAAAAAATTATAATTAAATAATTAAGTCAACTAACTTATGTATATATATATATATATATATTAAATAATTAATTAATCCATTAATTAATTGAATAAATTAATCAAATATTTTAATAATAAAAATAAAACTAGCCATTATTAATTAAAAAATATAATATATTTAAAAATAGATAAATAAATAATCTAAAAAAAAAGAGTCAAACTAGTTGTTTTCGTAACGGCTAGTTTAGCCATCTCTACATTTATTTAAACTTAATGTCCTGATTTGATCTCTCACCTAGTCCTGATGATGAACCACACTGGTTGGTTCGAAACGCGTCGACAATATTCCATTGCATGTGATTATTACTGATTTTTTTTTAGAATTCATGAACTTTGTCAAATGGTGATGTTATTATGATCTCGTAATTGTTTCCTTCTGTTTTCCATTTTGTACATCAATTTCCCTTATAACAGAACATAAAATTTAGTTTAAGATATGTTGTCCAACACCTTAATTTTGTCTGCTTTCTGTTATTTATATGTTTTCCTTTGCTGGGTCTGATTTGAGAATTCTTAATTTCTCTCTGGTTCCACCTAGCTTGTTGTCTTAGAAATGATTTAATAGAGTCAAGCCAAAGAAGTCTATGGTGTGCCCTGTCCTTTTGTGTAGCTTGAAATATTGTTTTTTAAGACCTTTCTTTGAATTATGCTTAGTAGAGTCCACCCAGGGAAGTCTATGGTACGCTCTGTCCTCTGGTATGTCTTGAAATGTTGTTACAAAGTTCTCTTCAGTTGATTAAATAATTCTTAATTGCTCTTTAGTTATGCTGACTGTTATCTTAAATGTTTTCTTTTGTCTAAAAGTGAATAACTAGAGAATTTAGGAGCTCCTTGCTCTCTAGGATTTGTTGGATTGTTGTCTCAAAGTTTACTTGGTAAAGTCTGTCCAAGTAAGTTTATGGTATGTCTTGTCCTTTGGTTCTTTCTTAAGAATAGTGATCTTAAAGACTCTTGTTTTTCTAGTACATGTTAAAGGATTCTTAATTTCCCTTTAAAGTTACTAAATTCAAAATTTATTGTTCATTTCACATCCACATAAGCTATTAGATCTATTTGGTTTAATTATCTTGCCATGTGGAACATGCTTGCTTTATTGATGTACTCCTCAAACCTTTTACAGACCCCATAGCTCAATGGTTTGAACTTCTCGTACTCTATCTGTTCTTCCTAACAGGCAACCCAACCAAACAAAACAAAACAAACAATCCCTATCACTGTAACTAGCCTAAAAGCAATACCCTAAATCAATCAAGTTACATATTTTATAAAAATATAGAGAGAGCCCTCTCTGAGTCTAGGAAGGCTTGGTCTTAGTGCTCCAAAGTTGGTTTGATGTTAACCTTGTCTATTTGGTATTGCCAATCTAACAAATTACAGGGACGTAACCTAATGGCGACTCCACTGGGGACACTTATTGAGAAATATTAGTGTTCTACAAAGAACTCAGAAAATCTGAAAACATCTCAAAGATTGGTATCTACTTGTTGATGGTGGATAACAAAAAAATCCTGAAAACAATTAAAAATCATCCACCTGGTGACTCCATTGGTTTTCAGTAGGCCTGCTGACTCCACTGGTTTTTCATAGACTCCACTGGAAAAATTATTCGATCATCACAACATCAAAAGAACCCAATCAAGAATACTTTGTGGATTAAGTATCTCTTTTTACAAATTGGCCTGTCCTTTAATACTGTTATAAATTATTAACCTCTCTGATTTTTGGGTCTAAATTCTGGCTCTTAGAAGAATCTGCACCAGATCTCACCCTGACCCAAATCATCTTGCCATAGTTGACAACCCTAAAAGTATCCTTAGGAAGTCTCCTACATATAAGAACTCAATTGTTAGCAGACCAATTCACAAAGCAAGTTCTGTTCTTGAAAACCTTACATCCTTGCAAAATATCCAATTTGACTTACACCGTAGAAGAAACATATTCAGAACCAAGTCTCAAAGTTGGATAGACCAGAAAAACCTTGATCCTACCAGCTTACAGCAGAGTCGTAGTAGAGAAACCTCTCCTTCCACTCCTCCCGATCTTCAGCTTCTTCAACACTTTGACTCCTTTCATTTCAAATCTACGCATTATCAGCTAGTTGTTCCAAGTACATCTGCCACTCCCACTCATACATCCACTATTAAAACCCCTCCATTTCATCCTCCACCCCCACTCATAAACCCCCCTCTTGTAAATCCTCCTTGGATTCCTTTACCTCCTATCATGGAAGCATGGTATGCCCCTCTGGTACTACCACAACCTTTATTGCTTATGCCATAGGATTATCAATCTAGAATCCCTCATTTTAATGGAACTGTTTTTACAACTTCCCAACAGCATGTAGACAAAATGAATGATGCTTTTGACTACCAAGAAATAGAAGATGAGACCATACAAATGAGAATGTTTGCCCAAAGTTTAGGGGGAGAAGCAAAAAAATGGTTCAAAAGCTTAACCCCTAATAGCATTCATGATCTCCCTTCCCTTCACCAAGCATTCATAAACAAGTGGGAAATTAAGAAAAATCCTATTCATATCCTATTAGAATACGAAAACCTTAAGAGAAATGTTGGAGAGAGTGTCCAAGACTACTGCACTAGGTTCAATAGCATATATAATGCACTCCCTCCTCACATGAAACCCCCACAAGGACTAGATCTAGTAAAATTTCAGGATGGCTTTGATCTAGAAATGGCTTAACAATTAAGAGAAAGAGATCCCCTTACCTTAGAAGACATGCAAAGGGTAGCAGTGAGTGTAGAAGCCAATCTAATTGCTAAGAGAGCTAGGATGAAAATAGAAAAGAGGGTTACATACAAAGAAGAAACTGTGGCCTCCACATCTGATGCCAAAATTGATAACTTAGTGAGAACAATGGAAAGGATGATGGAGAAAATTAGTTTGAATGACAGAGCACCCCCTAGGGAAAACCAATCAAATCTTCAAAACAGGAACATAAATCAAAACTTTAGAAGGGATCCTCCTCAAATTAGATAAAGAGAAACTGATTAGCAAATCAGACCTCCTTTCTATGTAGATGAAGAGGAAAGAGAAGCTGAAGAGCCAGAAGAACAACATGTCAATTTAATAGGCTCTGATAATGAGTACACTGTTTTTCTCACAGAAGAAGAACAAGGTCTGTTTTCCTCAAACCAAGCTGAAAGAACTTATGAGGATTCTGAAGAATACAAACTAGGTTTTTAAAATGCTATCATGGAGGTACACAGGTAGTATGAACTCATAAGTAAGAAAACCCAAGATGCATCCAAAAGGAACAACTCAGAAATTTCTGCTAGGAAGACCCCTGAAAACAGTCCTAAAAATATAGCACAAAATACAAACATGATTGCTAAGAATGTTGATCAAAGCCAAAAAAAAATCAACCAACATGATGGTGACCCAATCTGCCCTAGTACATCAACTAGTGGCCCTGAAAAAAATGTTTTAACTAAGATTCCAAATAAAAAACAACAAGCTGAAATTTTTATAAAAATAGTATCTGATAAAACTAATTTTCTACCTAGAACACAGACACCATTCAATATTGAGAGTGAAATTGCCAAAATAAAAATAGCCATACCCCTTACTGAATTAGTAACTCAAGATGTATATATATCTCAAGTTTTGAAGGCTTTAAACATAGGAAATAACACTGATACTCTAAATCTGAGTGATGACAAGCCAAAATTGTTGTTTGGGCTAGAGGTAGAGGGAAAGTTTCAAGAGGGAGGTATGCCTCAATTCTATGTCAGTTTGAACATCCATGACAAAATCCTACACAATGCCATGTTAGACTCTGGGGCATCCCATAACCTTATACCAAAGGTAGTGATGGAAAGATTAGGCCTTGAAATAACCAGACCATATAAAGACTTGTACTCTTTTGATTCAAGTAGAGTTAAATGTCTAGGCCTAAACAATGACCTCTGTGTTAGTCTAGCACAAATACTAGCCAAGAACCTAGTAATGGATATTGTAGTGGCTGACATTCCTAAAAAATATGGCATGCTTTTATCAAGATCATGAGGAGCCAAACTCCAAGGAACCCTCCAAATGGACATGACATATGCTACCATTCCAATCTTTAACCAAACAAGAAGACTATACAGAGAAACTCACATGAAATACATGGTAAGCGACCTCTCTATTCTGTCCATTCAAACCTCGATTCATTTATTTTACACAATGAATATGAAATTAATGAAAAAATAGCTGAAAAGGGGGAAGAGAAAGACTAGGCAGAACTGTCAAATCAAACACAAAATGAGGAACATAACAGTCAAAATCAAGGTAGCCATAAAGAACAACACAATGGAAAATCTGAACTTGAAACTCTTTGGAACATAAGCTTTGATGGCACTTGTGGCAACACTGGTTCAGGAGTAGGTGTTTTGATACACAACACTAATGAGGGTCACTCTTAAAAACTTGATTTTCAATGTACAAACAATATTGCAGAATATGAAGCTCTTCTCCTAGGTTTACAATTGCTGAAAAATATAGGAGCTTATAAGATTTCTATTCAGGGAAATTCTGAGCTAATTTTTAGGATAATTAAAGGAGAATATTCATCCAAAAAACCCAGGTTAAGAGAATATAGGAATGCTGCCTTAGACCTCCTGAAAACATTTGAAAAATATGAACTTACCTATGTCCCAAGAACTCAAAACAACCTTGCAAATGAACTAGCCTTTGTTTCCAGCACTTGTAAACTGCCTCATGTCAATGAACAATACACAATAAAAGTCAAATACAGACTAACAGTCCTTGATAACATATAAAATTGGTAGGTTTTTGAAGGAGACAAATAGATTGAAGATTTCCTGCAGTTCAGAAATGAGTTTGAAATGCCAAAATCAGACTCAGATCATGAAGAGGACTACTTTGTTGAGGAAAAAACACTCAAAACAAAGCCACCTTATGCTACTGATATAAATCTGTTAGAACACCCTCATGAGGCAGAACTGTGTGAAGATCCAGATAAAAGTGACCTTGAGGTATTTCAATGAAAAGACAATCTATTGCCAAAAGGACTTGTCCCCTTAGAAGAACTGTTTGATTTCAATGATGTTTCTAGGAAGCCTAAAATAGAATCCACTGAAACAGATGTAGAAGAATGCAACATAGGCAGTGAAGAAGAACCTAAAATGATAAAACTGTCCAAAACACTACCAGTTATTATAAAACAGAAATACTTTGAACTATTCAAAGAATTTAATGATGTGTTTGCATGGAGCTATGAGGACTTGAAATCCTATGATACAAACATCATTCAGCATAAGATCCCTCTCAAGGAAAACCATAAGCCCTTTAAACAGAAATTATGCAAGATAAACCCTGTCCTAATGCCTCTGGTTGAGAAAGAAATAAAGAAAATGTATGAGGCTAGAATAATAGTCCCTCTGAGATACTTAGAATGGGTTTCGAATCTTGTATCATTGAGGAATAAAAGAGCAGAAATTAGGCTATGCATAGACTTCAGAAACTTAAACAAGGCCTCCTTAAAAGACAACTACCCTTTACCAAAAAGGGATCACATCTTACAAAGGGTAGTAGGGTCTAAAATTATATCTTTTCTTGATGGTTTTTCAGGGTATAATCAGGTGCTAGTACACCCAGATGATCAACACAAGACAAATTTCACTACACCCTAGGCACCTTCATGTATGTTAAAATGCATTTTGGGCTAATTAATGCAGGAGCCACCTTTCAGAGAGCCATGGACATTGCTTTCTCTGAAGAAATAGGTTACTTCATTGTGATATACCTTGATGACATCACATTCTACTAAAAAATAGATGAACAACACCTAGCTCACTTAAGAAAGGTCTATGAAAAATGTAGAAAATAGGGTTTGTCTTTGAATCCCAAGAAAACTCTATTTGGCCTTCAAGAAGGAAAACTTTTAGGCCATATCATATCTGAAGAGGGGATTAAGATAGGCCCAAAGAGGATTAAGGGAATATTGCAGATCAATCACCCAAGAAATATCAAAGAGTTACAATCTTTCATTGGAAAGATTAATTTCCTATGAAGGTCCATACCAAACTTTGCAGAACTCTTAAGAAACATCACTAACATGCTTAAAGGAGAAATAGGAGTAAAATGGACCACAGAAGCAAAAAAATCCTTTAACTGGGTAAAACAAGCTCTTACATAAACACCAGTCCTCATCAGCCCTAACTTCACTAAAGACTTTTCATCTTCTCATTTGCATCAGAACACACAATTGTTGCAGTATTACTACAAAAGAACATAATGGGACAAGAACAACCCATAGCTTTCTTCAACAAGGCACTAAGAGATGTACCTCTAAAATATAACATTATGGAAAAACAAACTTTTTCCTTAATCAAAGCATTAAAGGATTTTAGAGTTTACATCTTGCATTCACATGTCATTACTTTTGTTCCTCATACAGTTGTTAAGGACATTATAACTCAGGATCTTGATGGTAAAAGAGGTAAGTGGATTGTTGTCATCTTAGAGTATGATCTGGAGATCAAGCCCACCAAGCTAATCAAAGGGCAAGGACTGGCCAAACTGATGGCTGAAGAAAACTTTCAAGCACTAGACATAAACACGATACATTCCTTAGATGAACAAGAGGAGCTGGCAACTTCACCTGTTGAAGAAGCATTCCTGAACTCACTTTGGTATGCTGATATATTATATGTGCTTTTTAGTCTAAATGCTCCTCCTGGTTTATCCAAAACAAAGGCTAGATTCTTGAAACTAAAGGCTGTTGATTTCTGTATCATAGAGAATATGCTATATTGGAAAAATTATGTTTGTATCTTGCTTAAATGTTTACTTGAAGAAGATGTAGATAGAATCATGCATGAGTTTCATGAGGGAGAATGTGGAGGTCATCTCTATTTGAAAACTACTGCCAACAAAGTCCTTAGAGCTAGTTTCTATTGGCCTACTCTTTTTCCTGACATTCACAAGCTAGTAGTGACTTGCCATAAATGCCAAATATTTGAGGGAAAGAGAAAAATGCTGCCTCTACCTTTACAACCTATTTGTGTTGAAACTCCTTTTCAAAAATGGGGTTTAGATTTCATTGGATAAATCCACCCTTCCTCTTCTACTCAACATAAATGGATCATCACTGCAACCGACTACTTCACCAAATGGATAGAATCCATCCCTTCAAGGACTGCCACTGACTCAACAATCATCAAATTCCTTGAAACCAATATTATGTCCATATTTGGCTGCCCAAGAAAAATCATCACTAATAATGTTGTTGCATTTAAATCCAATAAAATGGTGGGCTTCTACCACAGATATCATATTACATTGGGGCATTCTACATCTTATTACCCTCAAGGTAATGGGTTGGCTAAATCATCTAACAAAATCTTGGTAAACATCATTAAAAAGTTTCTAGAAGAGAATAAGAAGTCATGGCACAACAAACTAGTGCATGCATTATGGACAGACAGATTAACAAACAAGAAATCAATTAACATGTCTCCTTATCAACTAGTGTATGGCATGGATGTAGTTTTCCCAACATCCTTGGGAGTTCCAATGATGAAGTTCATTCAAGAAGTACAAGCAAAAGAGAATGACATACAAAGAAGGTTGAACCAAACCATTCAATTGCAGCAGTCAAGAGAAGAAGTGTACAACATAACACAAGCTGCCAGTGCAAGATAATATCAAAAAGATATTTGATAGAAGGACCAAAACAAATGTTTTCCAGATTGGGGAAAAAGTTTTAAAATGGGATTCAAGAAGAGAGGACAAAGGCAAGCATGGGAAGTTTAAAACTTGTGGAAAGGTCTTTTCATCATTCGCTCTGCTAGAGGTAACAATGCATTTTTCTTGCAAGAAATAGATGGGACAGAGCATTTTGGTGGTCCTGTAATTGGAAAAATGTTGAAACATTATTTCAGTTAGAAAATATCAGTGTAGATTTCCATCATTCTGAATATCATTTTTTCATAGTTGTCAAACCAAATATAAAACAAAGTTAGAGCCCGAAGTGAAGGCCATAAACCTTGTCTAATAAAACCAAAAAGAGAAAATGAAAGAAAGCATAAGAGAAGAAGAAAAGAGGCCATACAAAAAAAGAAAAGGTAAAGCCCCATACCAAAAAAGAGTATTTCTGAAAGTGTGCAAGTCCAAATGCCACTACTTTTTGAGAAAGGAAGTTTTGTTCAGTTATATAGCCTAATCATAATTGAACTTGTTTTAAATTTCTACTGATAGGTTAGTAAATAAAGATTTCAAAAACTGTTTAAACTTGGCTTATCAGTAGAGTAGATTAGATTAGGAAAATATGTTGGTTCTAATGCTCAAATCTGAACCAAAGAGAAAAGAGAGGGATGAATGAAAATTCCATATTATAGCCCTCAAGTTTTAAATTTTACTTTTTGCAAGAATAAAATTTGTGTGCAGCTTGTCCAAAATGCCACAGCTCATGACAAATCAAATTGTTTAATCTTGATTTGATCATACTTTCAATTTATTTTTTATAGATTAGAGAATTAAAATATATCAAACTGTTTAAACTTAACATATAAGTAGATTAGGTAGAGAAATAAAAGAGTTCATCAGTCTAATCTGAGCCTTTGGATGACATAAGGGTAGAAATAGGTATTTTTTATGCTTTCAAAAGAAAAATAAGGTCAAGGTTTTTCCAGTCTAAATGCACCCAAATGAAGGAAAAAAATGCTAGGAAAGAAAGGTGGGTAGGTAGAATTGGTTTGCAGGAAGCATTATTATGAAAATGTGAAAGTTATAGTCATTTAAAAATTACAGCAATATCAACACTGCAAAGTTAAGAAAATTAGTCAGCATATGAGGCATTTCATCTACAAAAACAAAGATTTGAGGTTCTTGACACCTCCTAAAAAGAGTTGCCCTCCCCAAGTGGAGCCACTATTAGTCATCAATATTTTTCACTATCTTTGGATGACTAGAAATTGATAGCAGCCTTCTGAAAAAAAATATTTATTGAAACGTTATGATTTTTCAGAAATCTCACTGCCTTCATTATCCTTATGAGACTATTTTCACTATTTTTCATTGAATCTCTTCAGATTATCCTCTCACTCTAAAAATCTCATGTTTGGCCTCATAACTCTCTCATTTAAGCCTCTCCCCTGCTAAATAACCTTTTCCCCCTACCTCGCATTTCATTACCTCACAAAAATCCCTTTCCTTTGTTCACTGCCCTTTTTCTTTCATTAAAAACTATGTAATAATCCTTTTTACATAGTTTTGACAATCAAAATTAGGCATTCGGGACCCAATTTTATTAATAAAACTCTGTTTTATTAATAAAACCTGACCCTTTGTGTTCTTAACCCAACCCATTCTATGTGTTAAAAACCACCCCTTATATTTTTTAGCCCCCCGCTCTAAGGTCTAAACCCCACTCTCATATAACCCTGCCATATGCAACAGCACCCCGCTTTAACCTTTCCCTGGGACTCTGCTTACATTTTAAACCTTTGTGCTAAATGACAAAGGCCTTTCCATGTCATATACTCTCGGGCCCCATCTTAAGCCACTCCACACCGTCGATCTAAGCCTCCCCCATCTGACACTTATTGCTCCCCGTCACGATCAAAGACCCGAACCCCACCTCTTCACCTACCTGCCGCTCCAAAACCCCCGACTGTCATCGATCTCATCCCCCGAGATCCAACAATCGATAATGCTTATCGCAAATAAAATGGCGTGGGGGTTAAACAACCCAAACCTTGTGAAATGGGCAGTTTCTACCCCTGTACCTCCCGCCATGCATCATGTGCTGTATGGTATCGCACGCCTCCGCCCAATACCATTACCACCCTTGCCTCTGTTAAAAAACCATCTCCCTGCTTGTGAAAACCATCATCCTTCCTCCCGCCAAAATCTAATACCACCGCCTCCATTCAAACTTCCCAAAGGTTTCTACCTCTACGATGAAGCCTCGATCTACCATCATCACCTTTTCCATGCTCCGACAGCTCAAAAAGCCTCGATAAACCATTAAACACCCATAAAAGCCTGCAGGCCCCATTCCCAGACTCTGTCCAAAGAAAATGCAAGTTTTTAGAGTTAATTGTTGTGTTTTTTTGTGCAGGTTTCATGGAGGGAATGCGAGAAATGCATTCCAAAGGCCCAAAAATGTTTGATCGATATCTCTGGGTGACGATCCAGTGATTTTGATTCATCAAAGGGACGTAGAGCATAATATGTTGGAAGACAACAATGGATCATGATCATTGCTAGCTTTTCAAATCATTTCAAAAAGAAGAAGATAGCCAGAAACGAAGAACAGAACTGGAGGAACCTTAGCATTGAAGATTTAGAAAGATTAAAGGTTTAAACATAGGTTTGAAAGTTAAAACAGAGTTAGAAGACCAGTTTAAAGATCAATCACAGGTAAATCAAAGATAAAGGAAAGATGAAAAACAATGACAAGAAGACAAGAGATTAAAAGGTAAAAATGCAGATTAAGGACAAAATCAGAAGTTTAAAAGAATAAAACAAAGTTAAAAGATAAATCAAAGGCAGATGAAAAAAGGAAAATATCTGAATGACCAATGAACTCAACCATTACTTCCTCAACCACCTTTTTTCCACCTACAACACCATTTCACTTCGACCAAAGCAGTCAGAGATATTTTAAGCAGCTCAGAAGTTACTGTAAAGTTAATATAAGGCCATAAAGTGAAAAATATCCAAAGAGTTAGCTCAAACAATTAAGTTAAAAGTTATTATTGCAGATAGACAGTCAGTCATATCTTGCCTTGGGCCTTACATGGTCTCAAAGGTCAAGAGTTTATTTACTTTGTAATAACTATAGTCTGAAGCCCTATAATAGGATCACCTCCTCATTTTGCAGTTAAATATTGCTTGTATGATCCATTATTGGTTGTTGGTTGTTGAGCTGAACATTACATAGACTTTGAGTTGGAAAGAAGTTGGCTTTGGAGCTGCTGTAACTGTTTTGGACTGGATATCAATAGAACAAGCACATTCGCAGGATTCATGAACTTTGTAAAATGTTGATGTTATTTTGATATTGTAATTGTTTCCTTCTGTTTTCCATTTTGTACATCAATTTATCCTATAACAGAACATAAAATTTAGTTTAAGATATGTTGTCCAACACCTTAAGTCTGTCTGCTTTCTGTTATTTATATGTTTCCTCTGCTGGGTCTGATTAGAGAGTTCTTAATTTCTCTCTGGTTCCACCTAGCTTGTTGTGTTAGAAATTTTTTAATAGAGTTAAACCAAAGAAGTCTATGGTGTGCCCTGTCCTTTGGTGTAGCTTGAAGTATTTTTTTTTAAGACCTTTCTTTGAAGTATGCTTAGTAGAGTCCACCCAGGGAAGTCTATGGTATGCCCTGTCCTCTAGTATGTCTTGAATTGTTGCTGCAAAGTTCTCTTTAGTTGATTAAAGAATTCTTAATTTCTGTTTAGTTTGCTGACTGTTATCTTAAATGTTTTCTTTTTTCTAAAAGTGAATAAATAGAGAATTTTGGAGTTCCCTACTCTCTAGGATTTGCTAGATTGTTGTCTCAAATTTTACTTGGTAAAGTCTGGCCAAAGAAGTTTACGGTATGCCCTTTCCTTTGGTTCTTTCTTAAGAATAGTGATATTAAAGACTCTTCTTGTTCTAGTACATGTTAAAGGATTCTTAATTTCCATTTAAAGTTACTAAATTCACAATTTATTGTTCATTTCACATCCACATAAGCTATTAGATCTATTTGTTTTAGTTATCTTGCCCTGTGGAACACCCTTTATTTATTGATGTACTGCTCAAACCTTTTACAGACCCCATAGCCCAATGGTTTGAACTTCTCTTACTCTATATTTTCTTCCTAATAAGCAACCCAACCAAACAAAACTAAACAAACAATCCCTATCACTGTAACTAGCTTAAAAACAACACACTAAATCAATCAAGTTACATATTTTATACAAATATAGAGAGAGCCGTTTCTGAGTCCAGGAAGGCTAGGTCCTAGGGATCCAAAGTTGGTTTGATGTTAACCTTAGCTATTTGGTCTTTCCAATCTGAAAAATTACAGGGACCTAACACTTTGGAGCTAAAAGCTCCTCTTCTTGTGGGATCTAAAGATCCCTCTTAAGAGAGCATCACATTGCTTTATCCCCATCAAATTTTACATCCCTTCACACAACTCGCATCCTAATAGATGACACATTAGATAAATGAGCCTCATAAGAAAAATGTATAACAAAAATAAAATTTATAGGAACCAAAAGGATTTAAGGTGATGATGTCAATCATGGGGGATGATTCACCATTTTTGGGATAAAATAATAAAAAGATTAAAAAATAATAAAACAATAAAACTACTTTTTCAACTTATCTCCCTAAGGTTTTACTCAATTTTCGAGCAGGAGTACTCGTTGGATGCAAAATTTAATTCTTCTTCCAAGGAGTACTCATGTTGCATACGTTCAATGGACCCTGCTACATGAAAAATGAGAAATACATGAAAAAATGTTATTGTAATAATGTTTTTCATGTATTTCTCATTTTTCTTGTAGTATGGTACATAGAAAGTATGCAACATGGATAATCCTTAGACGAGGAATCAAAATTTTCATCCAACGAGTGTTCCTGCTCGAAATTTGAGTAAACCCATAGGGAGATAAGTTGAAAATACGCATTGAAATAGTAGTTTTTCTTTTTCCCCTCTAAAATTTGATGATGTAATATAATCTTATTTGATTATTTCCACTATTATTTTATAATTTCCTTCAGAGGCCCATTTTAGACCTCAAAATTCCCATAATGAGTACACACTGTAGTTGTGAGGAGTTTTTGTGTAACCCACAAATACCCCCAATTCTACTGTCGATTCAAGCTTCTTCCTTGATTATATAGAGACATGGTAGTAAAAAGAGGATCCAATAATCTTGAAGTACAACGCATCCATATTTCTCCCCAAGAAAGCCTCTTCTGGTGTAATCATGCCCATAATACGATGAGGACTTTGTTTCTGCAAATAGACTATTTTGTTGCGTGCCTATTCCCACAAGTGTAGTGGTAGGCCTTGGTCATGGAACATCTCCCTCACTGATCCCATAATGTTGTGGTTATTTCTCTCAGCCACCCCATTTTGCTATGGGTTTTTGGGTGGTGTAAACTCTGATCGAATGCCTTCTTACGCAAAAAAAAATTAAATTCATTCAACATGTAATCACCTCCATTATCACTCATAAGATCCTTCACCTTCTTGCTAGTTTCTTTCTCAACGAGTGCCTTGAATTCTACGAACTTGGAGAATGTCTCATATTTATTCTACATGAAGAATATCCAACACTTACATGAGAAGTCATCAATAAAAATGAAAAAATATCTGTGCCTCATAGTGGAGGCTATCAAGAAAGTTCCATAAACAACAAAGTGGATCGTTTCAAGGATCGTATGTTCTTTACTGTCCCAATCATGGAATGTGGATTTTCTGTACTTCCCCAAGGTACATGCTTTACATCCATCCTGCTACGCAAGTTCTCCTTTGGAGAAGCCTATGGTTATCTGCTGCATGATATTCAGGGCGCCATGATGCCAATGGCCAATTCTTTTGTGCCAAATTTCACTGACATCATGGTTATGCACCTTCTCTACCTTAGTGCTTAATGCAACACAATCCTCCACATATAGCTTATACAGGTTCTTAACATAAAATATGATCTTCTTCACCTATCTCGTGGCTATGTGTATCAAGAATTCCTTTTCTTTGTTGAATATCACATCATAACCACGGTCTTCTAAAATTTCAAAAGTGATGAGATTTTTATTTAGGCTTAGAACGAACATGAAATCCTTGAGCTTGAGAGGGGAGCTCAAATCCCTCTAAACGGTGACTGTACCAACACCGGTCGCACTGTAACTTTCATCATATTCTAGCTCAATGTGCATATGCAAGTCTTTCTCCTCCAAGTCAGTGAAAAACTCTCTAGACCTTGTCATGTGGAATGATGCACCAGAGTCCAAGTACCATACACTCCCCATAATTATGTTGGTCATGCATGCAATAAGGGTAAATTCAAGCTCGAACTATGAAGCCAAAGCTTCACCTACCGCTCCTCCTGAGGTATTATTGCTTGCCTTTTTGTGTGCACACTTCATGGCATAGTGCTTGAATTCACGACAATGGAAGCATTTAGTTTTGGAAAAATATTTATTTTCCCCCCTTGGCTGGACTCTCGTTTGGATTGATATTTATTCCCTTTTCCTTTCTTTGCCTTTCCAGCCAATGCAAAGTTTTCTTCATTGTTGGCTTAAGGGGTCCTGACACAGGTTCATATTTAAGGTTTTCCAACAAACCCCTATACTACTGGCCCTTTCAGTAATGACCTGCTTGTGCAGGCCAAGGTCTCACCCGAAGTAGTATGGGAGGGTGCTGGAACTAGGTTTCCACACCCTTAGAGAAAGAGAGTAATAGAGGCAACCTTGTTAAGATCTATCATATTTGCGCAAAGGAAATATTATCGCAGAACCCTTAACAGTATATGCGCATAATGCAAAGTTCATAAACCCATAGATAACATAAATAAACAACTATTACTAATAAGATCTTAGTAATACTTTCACATCCACGTGCACATCAATATTAATCGACAAAATGAATTACATAAACACAGCTAGTTCTTACAACACAGAGATACGATCCAATAGATTTATCATTCATTAGCTTCCAAAATCCACTTACAGACCCAATTCCCAACCCGTGCACACAGCCAGCGAGGTCCACACATAGCAGGACTGAGGATCTCTGCACACACAACTAGCCGAAGTCCTTACCCAAATACAACCCAAAATAGATCTTGCCAGTTCGCAAATAACATCAATCAATATTAGCCTCCTTCTAGACTCGATATATCCATCTACTTGTAGCACCTTAGCCTGCGCTATCCTATGGTCCACAAACCGTGGTTTGCGGACCCTTGGTCTACTCTTTTTACCCCTTACAATTCATTGGGGGTTTGACCCACCCCAAACCCCCTTCGCTAGACAAAATATTACAAAAATATTACAAAACTGGACAAAATTAGGGCTAGGAACCCCCATTCCAACATTCATCATCCTCGCCCTCTGATTAAGTCTCATCTCTGGTAATCCGCCTTATTTCCTCCTATACCAAATCATACCATAAGGATTCCCAATTCGGTAGTTTCTCCATCATCTTCATAGAATTTTTCTAGATATGCCAATTCTTGGGAAGGGTTCGAAGGACTAGGATTACCAAGTCATCTTCTAGAAAATTTACACCAACCCCACCAAGTTCATCATGACATTGTCTAAACTTGCTCAGATACTACAGAATATTGTCATTCTTCTGCATCTTGATACTTCAAATTTTATCCTTGAGTTCCAACTTCCTATGGTCATTACTATTCTTAAACAATTATGTCAGTGTTTTCCACATCGCGAACGAATTTCTTTTTCCATGTATATTTGAGACAATGTGCTCCCATAGTCCTTCCAATATTATTCTCCTCGCTTTGGCTACATCTTTCTTTCACTAAGCAAGGTTCTTGGCATCAAATTCAATTGTTTTTGCAACATCTGTCTTGATGTATTCTAACAGTCCATTGTCATCCAATACCTCCTCCATAGAATCCTTCTATGAAAAAAAAAAAAGAGTTTCCTTCCAAGGAATACTCTAGCCTTAGTCCATTGAATTCCATGTTCTCAACTCCGAAGAGCTCCTACTACACTGATCTCCAAATTCAAATATCCTGAGAAACAACTTCATAATTCTTGCTGTAATGTGAATCCTACTCTGATACAATGTTGAAATTATTTTGTATATTTGCAACTTATCATGAAATTTTAATCAAAATAATAATACACAAACCTACTCTACTGCTCTACAGAAAGTAATTCATAATCTAGAAAAATAATTTCAGACATGTAATAAGAAATAACACACATGCACACAATTTTTTTCTTTTCCGGAGAAAGAAATTTTCTAAAAACCCATTTCCTGCTTGCATTAATTTAATGAATAGAGATTTACTACAATTTATTTGCTCAAATGAGCACAATATGCAAGTGAATAACCTATTTCTCTACTCACTCAGAAGCTCTGACACAGACTTAGTCAACGTCTACCTCTGCTTTAGCCCCTATTTCCTCGCATTTTTCCTTGAGAAATTACGCCCCTATTGTTTAGGAATTTCTCTGAAATAGATTCTAGAATTCCCTGGGTTGATCATGTGATTGCATGCAACACCTGTACACTGAAGAATAGTCTACAAATGATGTTTCATTTCCTTGGAATCTCCACCAAGCCCGGGGAACCTCAGATTATCTACATGCACTAGCTATTTTTTGTTGATTGATCAGTTAACTGGTTGATCATTGAGTTTGACTGAACTCTCACTACACAACTAACCTCCACTAGTTCCTCCAATAGTTGGAACTAGTTTAATTGAAAGAAACCTGACATAACTAACTTTAGTTGCTACAAATTAGAAATCACACATGCTTAAATGAACTCTAACTCCTCTAAGTTGAATTTATTGAGCTAAGTGATAAGATCCATGTCAAACAAGCTAATTACATCCAAGTTGCTTGCTGATGTGGAAATTCGAATTTTCTCAATTTAATCAAGGAAAAATCAAATTGAGAATTTATTGTTACCTGTTTCAACACTGAAAAAATCTGGTCCACTAGAGGTTTTAGCAGATTTGTTTTAGCGATGCGTGTCATGAAATAAGTAGCACTGGTTTTCTACATATATAAAATTTCTAGGGTTGCATAAACTGACTAAAAGCATCAAAGTGTTGAATGCAAAGAACACAAGTGCCTGAAAGGTATACGACCCCGATGTGTATATATCAAAAAATGCACCGGTGCATTATTTTAAGGAAAAACAACAAGGTAGGAACAAATATATTACAGATTGAGTGCTTTTATTTAAACTTGTAGCGTCGATGCACATGCTTTGTATAAACACACTGGTGTGTTAAGGATATAAAACATATGGTGTTGTTAATTATAATAATGCATCGTGGATGGAAATAATATTTTGTAGCACCAGGGCATTATTTCTATGAAATCATTGGTGCTTTAGGAATTAAAATGCATCGGGGAGTTAATTGCAAACAATATCTATGCTTGAATAATTAAATGCCTCAGTGTTGTCATTTTACGAAAAGGAACTGGTTATGAAAAAAATATGTTGTAACAGTGTTTTTATATAACATAACACACTCAATAGAGAAAATTTGAGGTTAAAAATGTACCTTCTAGGGAATATTATAAAACAATAGTGGAAATACTAAAATAAGATTGGATTACCTCATCAAATTTTGGAGGGAAAAAAGAAAAATTAAATTTTCAACTCGTATTTTCAACATATCTCCCCATATTTTTACTCAAATTTTAAGTGCGAGCACTCGTTGGATGAATAATTTAATTATTTATCCAAGGAGTACGCATTTTTCATACTTTCGATGGACTCTTCTACATGAAAAAACATGATTGCAATCACATTTTTTCATGTATTTCTCATTTTTCATGTAGCAGGGTCCATCAAAAGTATGCAACATGGGTACTCCCTAGATGATGAATTAAATTTCACATCCAAAAGTCCTCTGACTCTAAATTTGAGTAAAAATGTGGGGATATAAGTTGAAAATAAGAGTTGGAAATGTAGTTTTTTTTTTTAATTATTTTATTTTTTTTCCCTTTTACTCAAAAATTGGTAAATCATCCCCCATGCTTTACATCATCATCTTGAATCCCATTGGTTCTTATAAAATTGATTTTGGATGTACTTTTTTGTTTTGAGGCCCATTTTTTACCTCAAAATTTCTCTAATGGGTGTGTGTTTATGTTATCGATGCACTGATTTTTTGTATGATATTTTCTCTTTTTTGGAAACATCGACCTATGACAATGCAATTATTGTAATTTTTAAAATTTGTTATTCATCAAATAATCGAAATATATCTTATAAAATTATTTGTATAAATTAAAATTTGATTAGTGTATTTGTATATGATGTTTGGATTGATTTGTTATATTATCATATTTTTCATCTCTTCGTTATAATATTTAATCATCTAGATATATTTAATCAATGGTGTAACATTTCACAATGACATTGAATAACACAATAGAATAAATTAAAATGTATTTTATTTTATATCAATAAGAATCTATTTGTCATACAAAATGGGATTGTTATTGGTAACCCCTTATCTTTCAATTGGGACACTATGTCCATTACATTAAACAAAATGCTTGATTTTCACTGACAATTATTTCAAAAAATATAACAGGTTTCATTGATTTCCAAATAAATCATCATTATTTTCCAAAATTATTGTCAGTGCTCAAGCAAATTCCATTACTTGAGTTATTCAGATGATTTTTTTGTTGATTGCATCAATTTTTTTTCGTCTTCTTGATCTTGTTCCACTTGCAAACATAAAAATAAAGTGTAATGGGTGTATCTACATTGATGAGAATAATGAAAATTGAAATAAATAATATACATCAATGTAAATCCAATATAAATGTACCATAGAAAGAAGTGACTCATAAAATGTACAATGGTTTCAAAATCAAGTCTAATGCCTTGTTGCAACAAGCCTTCTGCTGGCGTAGTTCCATATTTTGTTTCATGCATGTTTTAAACCCCATTCTAAATCATAGATTTAACATAAAGGATTTTTTTGTTACATTAATTACAAACTCAGAGAAGTAAAACAACATAGATACTTAAAATTTCCACAACCAATTTTTGATATGCCAACATATACTCACAACCCATATTTAACCCAATGTTAAGCAATTATTTCGATGGCTATTCTTTGTATGTTAGCACCTATTTGAAGACATTCAAGGATGGTTGTTGTAAAAAAACATAAAACATACACAAATGAAGCCTTTAGTTGTTATAAGGAAATATTAAAAATTAGTCACAAAATTTGATATCAACCCTTTTCTTCCTTATCGTCCTGTTTTACGTGTTGAATGAGTTCCATTTTGTTTTCTTTTCTGCAAGAAAATAATTGAAAATTAATATTTAATGCTAAATTATTGTTTATATGTAAAAATATAATCATGATTACATACATTTGAAGCACATTTTTGTTGAGATGGCTCCTCCTATGATGAAATTATGTCCATTTCTTTGACCATCTCCTTGTACAGTTTTTTTGGACATTCCCACTAACATGTTTCACATATCAGCTTGTTGATCCTTTGGGATTTTCATAACCTTCCTTAAAAAGTTAATAAACTATTTTTATATTGATATATGAAAACGAAATATAACAACAATGATATTAATAAATGAATGGTTTGTAGTAATATATACATATAATTCTAGAAAATGATTTTAATTAGGAATATTACCTTTTGAATGATTATTTTTTATTATTGTATATTTTTGTTATTGCGAGTATGACATGTCTCATTGACCATTGCTTTGGAAACACTTCCTGTAATTTAGATATAATTTGGTTCTTGGAATCATTGGATTGATTTTTATGTTATAAGTGAAAAGTACATATATACCTTTCTTCCACTATATCCCTTATATTTTTGTAAAAAAATCCCCCCTATCATTGACCTCCAACACCATTCCAGATGAGCAAAGGACCAATTCATCGTCATTTACATGTTCTCCAATTTTTATTTTATTAGAACGACATTGATATTTTCCTTCGTTGGTACTCCGTATAGAATCTTTTTTTTTTAAAGCTTGGTGGGACTACATCTTCATCATGTCCAATATATCACCCTCATTGGGGTGGGGAATTGAACCAATGACTTCACATCAAGGAGTGCCTTAACAGAGCATCTAATCACCATCTATCCAATACCCCATGGACTAATCCCTGTAGCTTATTAAACATATATGAATTAATAAATTGTTTGAAACCTATTATCTAATATTCGTTAGTATATTATTAATGAAAATTCAAAAAAGAAAAACTCACATTGAATAGTATTTTTTTCATTCACTTGATCATCCTTCTGCAATTTTTCTCTCAAGATTTTATGCTCTTCTTCCCTTAGATTAGAAATAAATTATCGACCTTCTTCATTTTGTGGCTCTATGTGACACACACTAACAAATACATATTAGTTAAACTTACATATAGTTCAAACATATTAATTTTGTAAAGAAATTACAAATAATTTGCTTTCTTTGCTTTTTTTGATGAGTTATCATTGTGTCAATCAATATTTTTGTTACTTGACACCTTCTTAGACATTTTTTATCAATATACAACCTATACCATTGAATACAAAAGTCATTAAATATATTTTATACATAAATCAAATATTTTTTAGCGAAAAAAAACTTTAGTAACTAGTGTGTTTATTTGAATCAATGCACCAATGTGCTTAAGCCATTAAATGCACTAGTCGTTTAATTGTTCAACAACATGAAAAAAAATAAAGTTTTAAAATATTTTTTAATTATGACAATGTGATTTGTAACTATAAAAGCATCACAATGACTTAACAATGCTATTTAGCAGAGGCATACTAGTGGGTTATATTACACTGGGAGAACCGATAAACAGAATGGGCAGAGCCGCCAGGGTTATAATACATCGATGCATTTTATTACACATGACGCACTAGTGCATTATATTACATTAGTGCATCATGAAACATACATTGTTTAAAAAAATGGACATGGACAACATGGTTTCGATCTAATTCAATAAGTGATCCCCTTATTTTACATGTCAAAACCCTACATATAATAAGTACACAAACCCATTAAATCTAAAAACCCTATATTTTACTTGATTCCTTGTGTTCTTCCTTTTCCTTTCCTTTTGTAGCTTCTTTGAATGCATCTTCTCTAATTTTTGAGGGACCTCCTTTTCTCCTTTCAAAGGTTGTTAGAATCCCGTGGAATTGTACAACAGTAAGGATCTGCAGATCCTTCTTTTCTTCAATCGCTGACACTTTTGATTCAAATTTTGGAGTTAGAGATCTCAAGATTTTATATACTAGTGTTGAGTATTTTATATCTTCACCCAGATTTCTCATATGATTCACAATCTCATCTACTCTTACAAAGAAACTTGCATTACTTTCATCATTATGCATTTTGAGAGTTTCATATTGAATTCTAAGAGTTTCAAGTTTAACACTTTTACCTTGTCATATACTTCATAGCTTTGGATGATCTTGTAATATATAGACTTTGCTAAATTTAGCTACATTACTTTGACAAATTCTGCTTCTCTCAAGCTTCCCAAATAAAGCATTGACAACTTTTACATTGGTTTCATATTTCTTCTTTTCTGCCGGATCTGTGGGATTGAGGGTTGGATACTGATAACCTCCTTCAATGATTTCCCATACATCTAATCCAAGAGACTGTAGGTAGGATCTTGTTCTTGTCTTCCAAAATAGTAGATTACTTTCATTGAAGAGTGGTGGCATGATCACTGTTGTCCCTTCCTCATGACTCATTTTGATGGATCTTTCTTCAAGTGATCAGGCTTCTTCTGAAGGACCTACTCTGATACCAATTGTTGGGAAAAATACTGAGAGGGGCGGTGGGGGGAGTGAATCAGTATTTTAAAAACTCACTTAACATTTTCTTTTATTATGATTTTTATATTCTACTTTCATAAAGTGAACCTACTTATGTACGCGACTTTCATGCATACAACTAGCGTATATCCAGTAGGCTTATAAATATTTATTAGTTTAATCCAAACCAATGCATCAGTGTTTTATCAGACATTTGATAAACAATAAACATGTGCAACAAGAACAAAATAAAGCATCACACATAATCAACACACATGAACACTAGGATTTAAGGTGGAAACCCAATATGGGAGTAAACCATGGTTGTTTTCATCTCTGTCTTATATATTTATTATAATGAAAATTTATTACAATATTGTGTTGGTGCAGACTTATATCAACACGTAGACACCCACTTACTGAAGGCTACAACCTTCACTCGTTCTCCAGCTCCTACTGGAAGGGAGCTCCAACCCCTTGATCTCGTTTACCAACACCCACTAGAAGGGCCCTCCAACCCCATGTTCTGATCACCAGCTACTACTGAAAGGAATATTCGACTTCCTCACTCAAGGCTCCAACCCTCATCACCTTTGTGGAACACATTTCATAAATCTTCACACTGGATCCACTTGCTTGAACACATCACAACTTGTAGGCCACTTTTCATCAAATTTTCAGACTGGACCCACTACCATATTTTGCGCCCAATATCATATATCAAAACTGAAACATATCATTGTACCAAATCAATCACTAAATCAAAAATTAACCAACCAATATGAATCGATAAATTATAGAACTAAACAATCACTCAAACAATCAACAACCCAAATCAAACAACTTCTTCTTAAGCATTCAAAAACAATGCGATCACTGTACCCAGAATATCAGAACATAACCCCAAATAATGCATCATAATATTGAATCAACAACAACCCTGATCATTATTAAAACAAAATATATGAACTAATTCGCTTAAGTCAACTTGCGTGTATGCGTGCTTTTCATGAATGCAACCTGCGTACATATCTCAACATACGAAATTATGAACAACTATCAATTTGAACCAGACACAAAATTTCACACAGACATACTGAAGCATATTATCAGAACATAGATCTCTGAAATCCTATATAGTTAGTTTCATCATGGATATTCTTCAACAAATCAAAATCTAATCAATTCAACTTCAGACATTGCTACTAATCCCAGATGAACATGAAGACTTCATTGACAAACAATAGAAATAGAGAAACACTAATCAAACTAATCAGACATTTTCTTTAGCAGAAACCATAGTTTATGCTATACACACCTTTTATGCAGAAAACCTGCGTGTATACGCGCTTTCATGGACCAACCTACGTACAAATCTACAAATTTTGACCTATAATTGTGCTGCACTTCAGAACCTCAATCAGACCTAGATCACAATATTCAAAGAGAAAAACAATCGTCAAGTCATAGATCTAGTCAATCCATAATCAAATCATACAATGGATAGTCAATTCAGGTCTCATGATCCCGATCCATCATTATACTACTGGGTGCATACTTATTTCATATTTGAATATTCATCAATAGTCCATTCCATTCAATAATAATTCAGATCGAAGTATTCATTCATCACCCTCATTCATGCGCACCTTTATCACTTTGATCTTCACCTCCTTATAATATACTTTAGGCCTTAGCCAATACCATGAGCCAAAACCACACTAGTGTTGGTGGTAATATTTGATGGGATCATATAGCCATTACTACGCTCAATATTGTGGGATAATACCATGGTAAAGGCCCTTGGTATTTAGTAAATTATAGAGCACAAAATGTACACAACTTTTATTCTTCATACCCACTTGTGTACTCAACTTAGCCTCATAAAAACCACATATATTTCTTCAAATATTCACTTTTATAATTCTTGTCTCTGACTTGCATACCTTTTTCCAATCATTATGTCACTATGTTCCATCATTCTGAATTCTCTGAACTAGCCTATGAACTCATCCTGTCAACACATACTTATCCTGTTACAAGTGGGTTGCCATCAAGGAGAACACATACATCATAATGCCAACAATCTCCCCATTTAGACTTTATGGAAACCATGGTGGTGTTTGATAACCACAACCTATAGATACATATCAAACACATCAAACTAGGCATCAATCAAATGCCAAGTTATTCCCCCCATTTGACATCAAGAGAAAAGGGCAGACCATTGCTGAAACAAGGCTTCTCTTTCCTTGTAGAGACATGAGCACTTTAGATCTGATCTACACTAAATAATGAGCATGCTCCCCCTAAGCACATGTTGGATCTTCGTAAAGATGTACAATGAAGTACATGACTCTATGACTCATCCTAATATGAGCTTTCCTGTCACCAAGGACTCACACTTACATCGATCACCCAAACAAGTGGGATTACATATTTGACATGACCCAAAAAGTCCACACATGATTGAATATGACAATTATTACATCATGGGTCTTTACATGACCATTACATAAAATGAGAATTTGACAATAGCATGGCATAAGATAAGGCAATGGAGTATCATCCATGGTATCATAATCATCAAGTAATCATAGAAAGGTTTTCATATATACATCATCAATCAAACACATGAGCATATTCAACAACATCTTAAGCAAACTTAGTGCCAACAATGCATCATTAGCAACAAGGCTAATGCTCCCCCTAAATTTGTGCTATGTGTCCACCGTAAAATCTTATTACATCAACTCATATATCAAATAATATTCATAATTCAGATAATCATCAATGTCAAAGTCATAGATCATTGTAACTCAATATCTCATCAGGAGACTGTAATCATCAGTAGCAGAACAAGAAATAAAAATAATAATAATTGTTTGAAGCATATCAAAGATTTTTCTTGAGTCTATCCCACTGTTTCTCTTATCAAAGAAAAATATACGCGATTGTTTGTAAAGGAACTCACATATATAAGCGACTTTATTTTATAAGATCTGCCTACAGAAAGTAAAATTCTAAGGTATCACCTGTACTTGAGCAGATTGATCAACATAGAGATGAAGCAAAGACTACTCCCAGTTTTTGGGTGAGTTATTCAAATGATTCTCGTGGAAGAGGTATTTTAAGTATATCATCAACTTGTTCTTTTGAGGGAACATACTCCAGTTTGACCTTTTTCTCAAGCACTTGTTCTCTTAGAAAATGATACTTAATTGGAATGTGCTTGGTTTTGGAGTGCATAACAAGATTTTTGGAGATGCTAATAAAACTTGTGCTATCTCATAGAATGGAAATGAGTGGAGAGAACTTGATTTGAATATCCTATAATGTCTACATCATCCAGATATGTTGTGTTAAACAAGATGCATCAACAACATGTTATGATTTTGCAGTAGATAAGGCAATAAATCTTTGTTTCTTGCTGAACCATGATATCAATCGAGGCCCCAAGTAAAATACACCTCCACTAGTGATTTTCTCATCATCAAAATTTCCAGGAAAGTATGAATATGTGTAAGCATGAATAGTAATAATTGCATATTTGGGATACCATAAGACAAAGTCTTGAGTTCCTTGTAGATATTTAGAAATTCTCTTAACTGCCTAGAGATGAGTCTCCTTTGGAATTTCTTGGAAGCATTAAATGATCTAGGTGGATATCGGTGGCCACCCACCTATTCCATTTGGACCAGCACCATCAATTCTTGCAACTTTTCACATTCAGCACAACTTACTATTTTTAGCAGGTTTTCGGGTCCTCCACTCTCGGAGCCGTTTTGGGGGCTTAATGATCCAGGTGGATATTGGTGGCCCCCCACCATTTCCATTTGAACCCCCATCATCAATTCTTTCAGTTTTCAAGTTGCAACAAAACTTACTATTTTTAGCAGTTTTTTGGGTCCTGAACTTCCGGAGCCGTTTTGAGGCCCTAAACGACGTTTTTTGGGCATCGTTTTACCAGCAAATTTCATTTCCCGAAATTTGTGGTCCTCGGATAGATCTTTC